>CM053029.1:521149587-521602087 GCA_028564925.1 Lithobates sylvaticus
GAAAAGAAATTAGGATAGAGAGAGATAAAAGGGAAAGAAAGGAGAACAAAGAGAGAGTGGTACATCCTAAAATGTACCATAAGGGGTTTTAATACTGTACGAGTGGAAGGGACTCATGGAGCGCAAAATATCCGTGGGTTAGGGGTGCAAATTACTTGCCTTGCATGCTGACAACCCACGCTACGAAAATAATTTTACTGTTAGGGGTCCCCACAACTTGGTAAATTTTATCAAGGGGTCACGGGACTAGAAGGTTGAGAACTACTGCTCTAAGTTATGTAGAGATGAGGAGAGTGAGATGGATTGTGTAGTTTAAGAAACGAAAACTGGACAAGATTGCTTGCAGTTTCAGTCCAGAAAAGGCAACCCACAATATGGAATTAGGAGTTGATTGCATTTCTGGCAGGTCAACATGTAAGCGGGTGCAGTCTCTCCACTGTAGGTGGCGCTCAACCGAAGCCACAATGCACCTCCTTGTGAGGAGGTTCCTCTATGATTTCCTGTGGTCCCAGGAGAACAACTGTCCCACGGGACTCTGGAGCCCCTCGTGGCCATCTTGGGTCAGGGCAGTGTCTATTTAAGACACTGGCTCCTGCATTTGGCGTGCATTATATGACTATACCCTTCCTCAGTTTTAGGAAGTTTCTCATTTTAGTGTGGACCAGGCCAGTCTGCATTCCCGCTCCTCGTTGCAAAAGCTGTTAACATCATTTCAAGATAACGCTCCTCTACTACAGTGGTTCCGGACAGCTGTGCCTGCCCGCTGAGCCTAATTGTGCATTGCTGGGACTTTCTTGATACACTATTCTCATTCATTGAAGGTTCTTACATACTCAATGGTAGGTCTAATCTGATTGACGCTGTGCGCTTCACAATGCATATAGGAGTACAGGCTTCTGATCCAGATGTAGACTTTTCTGTGGCTTATGCTGCAAAGCTTTTCCCTGTACCTTCCAATCTGGAAGACTGGGAGCTACTTATGCTATCATAGTTTCCTCCTGCTCATGCGAGGCAGTATTTTCCCTTGGATAGAGAATTTCTGGACAATTGTTTCCTGCCTTCTGTGGACTCTTCGATCCTTCACCTTAATGGACATGTGCTCAGCTTGGTCAATAATACCTATACATCTAGGGACTTCACTGATGCACAGTTTGTTTGTTTAAGCATAAGTTTGAGTTTGACCTAGTGGAAACAATTATCTGCCCTCTTCTAGAAGTGAATTCAAATTGTAAAACCATGAATGGATCATGCCTTTTACAGGTTCTTCTTGCTCAACTTATGATCCTTGAGTTTTACAGCTTAAGCCAATTATTTCTTTAGATACTCCTCTAGTAAGGCCCCTTTCACACGGGTGGACCATATGTCCGTATTTCATCCATCCGTTTTCAGATTAAATACGGACATAAATGCATCCCTATGGGATAGCAGGTGTCAGCGGATGAACTTCCGCTGACGCCCGATATCGTCCGTCTCCGCTGTGGTCCAATTCTGCAGACGGAGGAAAACCCTATTTTTCCATCCGTCTGCAGAGCGGATCGGATGAACACGATAAATTGAATGTGTTTCCTGTCGAACTGTTTGCACTAGGTACAGTATATGTAAAAAAAACGAACAAAAAAATTGATTAATTTATGTCCAATGTCCACTGAACGATTTATCGGTCATTACATGATGGCACTATCGTTTGCTCTCACTGACTGATGCAGATGATCTAAGCAAATAAAGATATAATCTTTACATTTAGATTTAGAGTTTTTCTATAATGAACTGTATGGATACGCTAGCTCTGGGAACTAGTGTGTGCGCTGCACTGCACCTTAATCATAAAGGTCAAGTGGCAGCTGAGCTCTGTCACGATTCAGTAACTGTAACCCTGGCACTACGCCCTAAGGCAAAGGGCCACCTAGCATAACATTTTGAATTCCAGTTGGAATAAAATGTATTGGCAATAGCAAATATTTAAATATAGACTAAACCTTTTTCTAAGTAGCTCTGTTAACTAACAACCAACCAGGGAGTTATAAAACCTGGTATAGTTTTCATATTAATGGCTGATCTGAGAAGGAGAAAAAAGGGTATAAGGCGCAAGTTGCTGACAGGTGCCACTGATATACACTTTCTATAGTGGTTCCAAGTCTAAAACAAAATATTTGTTAAAGTATATAAATTCACACTCTGTTATAGCTAAGAGCGTCTATTCATACTTAAGAGGGTGTGGGCCATTTATAATTTCTTCTGCTAGATAAAATACGTTTTTTATGACCCAACTACACCCTTACAATGTGTAACTTTATGCCATGTTAAGGAAGTTTCACACTATTTAAGATCTGATATTTCCATTACCTGTTTGCTTTCAGGAAACTGCGTGTTCAGTGCCAAAACAGCTTGGCCTTACAAGCATAGAGCTTATTTTTGTGCTGTAGGGTGCGGAGGGTATGTGCAGAGCTTTTTGGTTGCTGTAAAATGCTGATGAAAAACTCTGGGCTGTTTCTGCCCTGATGAACTACAATAAGGAATATTTGCTTTAAGAAAATACAAAGTCGTTCAGCGGCAAAGCTTTCAAATTAAAAAGTTGGGGAATAACAATTTTCTTAGAGACTTTTTGTTTTCAGTTCCTTAGTCTGTTACCTACACCTTTGTTCTCCAAAACAGTCTTTAAGTGCCACTAAATATTTTTACATATATGCATAAAAATTTGTCTAGAATGCCCTAACGTTTACCGTAGAAACTCAAAATTCTGCCAAATGGTCCAATTCAATCAAACAGTCAGCAGGGGGAATTCTTTGTTTTGCACTGTGCCATGAGGTTTGGAATTGTAAAACAAACTGGTTAGGGAAGTGGATATCACACACTGGCCTTTGGATCCTTGATGTTCCTCACATTAGTTGTTTTAGTCCAGGTTCACATATGTGCGAATTGTTTTTTACCGCATCCGATTCACATGACCTGCGAGTGTGACCAAATCTCGATGGAGCCGGTTCACACATGTCTGGGGCGGCCGCAGTGTGAAATCCAAAAGGGTCCAGTTCAGGTGCGAATTCAGGTAGAAATTCAGACCTGAATCGCACCTGAACCAGTGAATAGAAATGCACATGCTGGAAACCACGATTGCACATATCTGAGCCCTGCCTTAGAATTTCTGTCAAGCAATCCCTGGCTTGAAAAACAGTGAAAACCACCATCTTAATTACATAATGACAATGTGCATATACCTTCAGGAGAAATACAACACCAACATTGTTCCTCACTATTCTTTTCATCTGGTTTACAGGAACTGTTCTTCAAAGGTTTATTCCATATGTTCTGCATTATTTAAAGTTTATTGGCCCACATACAGATGAGGGTACACATACCCAATGTATACAGCCTAAACAGGAAATGTACTCTTCCATTAACTAGTGCAAAGTCTTATGCCCTGTACACACGGTCGGACTTTCCAACGGAAAATGTGCGATCGGATTGAGTTGTCGGAAATTCTGATCGTGTGGGATTTTTTCCGTCAGGATTTCCGACACACAAAGTTTGAGATCTGGATCTAAAATTTTCAGACAACAAAATCCGATCGTTTAAATTCTGATCGTGTGACAAATCCAACGCACAAAGTGCCACGCATGCTCAGAATAAACGAGATGAAGGCTACTGGCCTCTTTATAGTCGCGTTGTATGTGTTGTACGTCACCTCGTTCTGAGCGATCGGATTTTCCGACAACTTTGTGCGACCGTGTGTATGCAAGACAAGTCTGGGACAAAATCCGTCGGAAAAAAAATCAGATGGATTTTGTCGTCGGGATGTCCAACGTGTGTACATGGCATTACTCTTGTCACAACACTTTCAGCAGGGACCATGTAGCGCTATTCTCGACTAGGGTCATGGTTTTAAAGTCCCAGGTTCTATTCCAGGTCATGCAACAGCCAGGAAAACGGCATCTTCACACAGTCCATAAGGGTAGCCTTTTTAAGATTGATTACTAAAGCAACTTGCATAGGGTTCAGGGAGCTGTGGGATACTCCACTTGCTGGAAAAATTAAGATACTCTTCCTTGTAGGTCTATTGAACAGTCCCTTAAGTAATGGGACATTAAGTAGACAGAACTGGGACACCTATAATAATGTCTCAGGCCAGGCAAGCCTTATACTTTGAGCTGTAGGGGTGATAAAAATCAAACGATTTGTAGCAATTCTCCCCCCCCCCCCAGTCATTTATCAGTGTGCTGCAAGCATAGGATTCAACTCTGATTCCAGGACACAGGCTCTCCCTCTTGGTCCCTGAAAGGATTTGTGGCTGAGCAGAACCTCTCAGCAATGGCTGGGATCCTAAAGAGCAGGGTGGGCCTTCAGCAGTACAGCCATAATGGCAGGCAGCCCTCCCTAGCTCGGAACTTCTCCTCCTAGACAAGAACACTGTGCTGTGGGCTCCAAACATGTTTACACCTTCCAGCCACCGCCTGGACACACCTCTCCAGGGATTGGCTGTGGCTGCATAAATATTCAGGCTGCCTATCTGGCCCTTCCACCCACTATGTTCTGGAAAGCTTCAAAAAACAGGGGGAAGCAGCCAGACTGTAGAGCTCAAAGCAAACAACAACAATTACCAACACAGCTCTGCTGGTTATAGGAGAGCAAAACTAAATTTGCCTAACCCAAAAACAGCCCTGCAGGAGGGTGCTACAGGAACAATTTTCTTTTAGTTTCCATGCTGCATGGCTCCCACTCCCACTGCTCACACAGTCTAGTGAGGAGGGAGAGAGAGAGCAGTGCCGCTGCTCTAGTGCACCTCGCTAGACCGAGATCAGGCTCAGGTAAGTATCTAAGGGGAGCTGGGGAGCAGCTGCACCTGAAAGGTTTTTTACCCTAATGCAGATAATGCATTAGGGTAAAAAAAAAACTTTTAGGATTTTAATGTCGGGAACTTTTGCCAATAGTTAAGTGTTATTGATGAAGCATTTGACCTGGTGTTCTGCATGTAATGTTCAGCACTGTTATGAGACATAATGCTCACTAAGGGTTCTGAATCGCCAAATATTACAAAAGGGTCCACTTACCACCATTAGCCTCCACTTACCTTACCTGTAATTTTGCCAAATACTAGTGTAGTTTGCATTCTGGTTACACTCTTATTTTTTACTGTCATGAATCCTAAATGCAAAGAATTGCTCAACCATTACCAACTGTAATGCATTAGGTAAAACAGTGAAAAAGTCTTTGTTCTCCAAATCATGATCTGCTTATATGGTTAAAAGGCAGTGGAAAGTATGTATCCATGGTTGATGTAACATTATTTATGTGTCTAGTAGATCACACAAAATATTCATAAAATCTGTTTATCATCATGATTTGTAGATTCCATTGTCAGTGTCTTGTTGATAAAGACCATTCTTATGATTCTCTACATTTCTAGAATTATAAACACTGTTGTGGAATTTGTATGGGACATTTGCCAATCTGAATAATATAATTCAGAACGATTGATTGTGTGTTTTTATTTTTTTTTGCCAATGAAAGGTACTGTTCAGCAATGTGCTCTTGATCTACAGTCATTATATTGATTTATATTGATAAAATAATATTTTTGACTGCTGTTTTGGACAAAATACATTTTAAAAAAATAGCATTATAGATTGCAACCAGAAACATATGTGTAAATGTTTACTTTTAAGGGAGAACATATGTGTATGTCTGTCTGTCTCCCTTTCTAGTGCTTTAGCCAATTGGCTGCAGCTTCTGATCAGTGTATTTTGAGAGCGACTGGTCCTACTCTCGAAATACAATTTCCTGGCTGGGGCATTCGTTCATCTACCTCACTTGTGTGGATGGTAGAATCTGCCTGCTTGCTAACCAAAAAAAAAAAAAAAACGGGGTTGATGTACTAAAATGGAAGAGTTCAAAATCTGGTGCAGCTGTTTATGGTAGCCAATCGGTTTCAAACTTCAGCTTGTTCAATTCAGTTTTGACAAAAAAAAACCTGGAAGCTGATTGGTCACCAGATTTTGCGCTGCAGTTTTAGTAAAGCAACCCCAATGTATGGCAGCTTTAGTAACGCATGGGTTCTCCTAACCCAGTTTCACGCCTACACATTTTATTTGGTTGATCATTAGCACCTGTTTAGATTCAAACAGTTAGTATGTGTTGTATCAGTGGGTAACTAAATATTTATAAAAATAAAGGCCACGTGGAAAGATACTTTTATATGCAAGGTCTGACTATAATCTGTTTTAGTATTCTAGGAAGCAGGTTGAGTACATTTGCTTAGGAATTCCTTCATGCCATCTCCACGAAGCCTTGCGTGGTTGCCTTGTAACCTTCATTTACCCCTCTGCTCTCTACTTTCCAGTGTGTGGTACAGCTATAATGCTAAAATTTCCATCACATAGCAGCTAGTAAAATTCCATACTACTACAAACATTTTAAGTCTTTACAGTTGAGCTCCTTTTAAAAGATCAACACTAGTTCCTTTGTGTTTTTAATGCTAAAATTGTTCCACAGAATATGATAAAGATAAGTACCTTTTAATGATCTTTATTAGAACTGCAGCCTTAGTTCAGTACAAAAAGCTATTTAATGACTTAGCAGTACAATGTGGAGTCTGGCAAGTAGTAATATTATTAAAGAGCTTAAATACAGCATGACCATTTACACAGTAACATTTTTGCATTTTTGATTGTAGAAAATCAAATCTAATGAAACCTATTTAATTTAAAGGTTTAACCTTTAAATGCATTTAACTTAAAGTGTAAAGTCTTGTTTAAAAAAATAAAATAAAAAAATAACAAACATGTTATACTTACCTGTTCTGTTGGTTTTGCACAGAGCAGCCCGGATCCTTCTCTTCTCGGGTCCCTCTTTGCTGCTCCTGGCCCCTCCCTCCTATCGAATGCCCCCACAGTCAGCAGCTTCCTATGGGGGCACTGGAGCAAAGTCACAGCTGTGTGTGTCCATTCAGACATGGATCCCCGACCCGGCCCCACCCCCTCTATCCCCTTATTGGCTGACTGACAGCTTCGGGAGCCTATGGCACAGCTGCTGTGTTTCAGCCAATCAGGAGGAGTGTCCTGGATGGCTTAGACATTTGTGGACATCGCTGGAGAGAGATGGGGCTCAGGTAAGTAATTGGGGGTGGCTGCTACACACAAAAGGTTTTTTATCGTAATGCATAGAATGCATTACGATAAAAAAAACGTCTGCCTTTACAACTCCTTTAACATGTAAAGTTGCCTTGATGTAAATAGTCCTATCAATTCAATGTTTTCAGGAAAAATTTAGATATAGTGTACAACGTAGTTATACATGTACATGGGTCAGCCATATTTCCTCATTACATATAAAGGCTCAGCTTCCTGTTTTGCAGTGCTATACAATTGTTGCGTCTTACTGCTCCTTCTCCCAATGATAGTCTTGATAACATTGCACCATGTGGCTAATATGTTTGGATGCTTGCGAGTGCAAATGTTTAAGGGTTCTATGAGTACCCAACTAGGATGACCTTCTGTGTTACAAAGAGGCCGAAATGAGCAGTAATTATTTTCACTGCTTCGCTTTATATGCTGCAATAGAAGGTTGGTAAGCTTGGGTAAAGGTATAGAAAGGGGAACAAGGTGAAGGCAGCAAGGGGATGAAAACTGTTGCTGGACTGGGTGGAATTGGAAGGATAGAAACTGTGGCTGGACATGGAGGGAGATGTAGGCAGTAGGGCAGCAACTTTGACTGAAAGGGGATAGAAAGAAATGTGAGGGCAGGTATCTGTAGCCTAAGTTAAGTAATTGTTAGGGAAAAACTTTACCTGGATAATGCAGCCTAATGCATTGGCTTATTTTTTGCCCTTTAAAAAAGATCCCTTCCCGAGGGCAGACGTGGGAGCAGTAAACCAAAGCTTGTTTAATCCCACTAAAAGGAGAGGGGAAGCAAAAGAGTATACCCTCTGGGTACCTGACACCATGCTGCTTACATGCTGAAAGTGATGAGAGGCACCATATTGGAATGGGTTTTGCATACTACCTTCTATTGGACCCTGTGAGTGAAGAGTGAACTGCTTTTTGGGTGCTTCAGCAGGATTAAACTAGCCTTGGTTTACTGACTTCGATTTTTTTGTGTCGTCACCTGCACGTGCCTGCTCCCACATCTGCCCCAAGGAAGTTATCCTGCCCGGGTTCTGGTTTCGATTTCTGCATGGGTTCCTGCCATTCTATCGATCAACTATTAAACTAAGCCTCCATTTCTGACTCCTGAAAAAGCACCTTGCACTGCAAAACATTGTAGAGATCATAATATGGTTTAAGTTTCTGCTCCCTCGTATTGTACCTTGGTCCAGGATAGGGGTATTAGATCTATACCTGTATAGTTCCCAAGGGTAACGCTGTGCATTGTTGTAGAGGCTGATCTTTTAATAATGTATTTTTAGCTTGATTTGTGTAATAACGTAATAAATATCACCTGTCATTTTGTTTTTTTGATTTGGTGCTAGCCAAATATGGAGTCTGGGATCACCAGCCAGCCAACAGTAAAAGCAAAACTGTCTTTATTTTCAAAAACCAAGCAAAATAAATTGCTTCTCAGCAGCATAAACAACATAAAACAGTGCATAGTTTCTGGTGTTCAAAAACAAAACTATGGCTCACCGCTAGTAACACACATCCCTTACCGGGGTTCTAAAGTCACTTAACAGGGTTTTAAAGTCTCTGCCAGTTCCAGGGGCCTGTAAAGATGGCAAAAGCTTATCAGGGTCCCAGCTGATCAACAGCCTATAGTCCTCTCACAACTAGTGCTGTTCCACACTCCACCTCATAGACACCTGCTGACTCCTTCCTGTTCATTTTCAGGCTTCTCCTGCCGGTGGGCTAACCCTTTCAGAACCAAAGTTCATGTAATCCAGGTCAGAGGCTCTTACCCACCCAAAGTTTCTTTGAGCCTTCGAATACGGAATCTCATTTAAAGGAAACGTACAGCCAAAGCTTGTTTGGCTGTACTTCTCCTGTGGATCACATGAGTGCAGTTAGATTTGCACTCCTATAACTCGTTTTCAGCCTCAAGTCCTTAAGTTTGCTCTCTGCTGACGTCACAGAAGTCGGTCCAGGCTCCTCATCATCACAACCACAGAGTTGAGATCTGCTAGATTCCTGGGCCGACACCTCACTCAGCCTCTCAGCGAGCCGCTGAGAGCCTGAGCTGACTGCCCCCGCCCCCTCCACAGCCCAGTGTTCCAGTGAGTGAGGAGGGGGCAGAGCAGAGAGCTGTGACTGACAGTCTGCAGCTCTCTGCTCACAAAGCTGTGAGAACCGAGCGATCAGCAGTGTTTAATCGCTCAGTTCTCAGTGTAGAGGCATCAGGCCAATGCTGCATCCACCAAGGTAAGTATGATTCTTAAAAAAAAAAAACCTACTTCTCTTTTAAGGACTTACTAATCTTGGGAAAACTATAAGTTAGCGTACCCCTTTCTAACTGGAACTTCTCGTCCTGCATGGACGAGAACCCCAGAGTACTTTAAAACTGTATTCAAATTGCCCCCTTAAATTGACCACAACCCAAATAATGGGGGAACATACCTGCCTTCCAGGACCCATGCCTGGCGTCCTGTACAAAGCTTAGGCTGAAAATTATGTTAAAAGATATAACTGTGTAATAATGCCCAATGGTTTTGTTGTGCAAAACCATTGTATTGTGTTTTCTCTTTCTCTCTCTTGTTTTTGAGTGGTTAAAAAAAAAATCCATGGATTATTACTCATCACTACGCAGACAGTTTAAAATAAATTGCATTTCAATCTTGATTACATTGGACAAATGGTAGCCTGATATAGGTAATGATTAACAGTAGGGTTGCACCAATACCAAAGCTAGTATCTGTGCCGATATCGAGCATTTGCATGAGTTACTCCGATGCTTGACCCGATACCTGGACAGTTAGGACCGACTGGTGCGGCGATCACCTGTCTCCCTGTGTGGCTTTCAATAAAGCATCTGACAGCCGCTTCTCCTCCTCTCCCTCCTGTGGCTCTCAGCTGCTTTATTGAAAGCCACACAGGGAGATCAGTGATTGTAACTCCCCCCACAGGGGATCATCCCTGATGATCCCCTGTGTTTTTCTCTGATCCTCCTCTGTGTCCTCCATGTGCCCCTCTGGTCCCCCTCTGTGTCCTCCTCTGTGTCCTCCATGTGCTCCTCCAGTCCCCCCCTCCCATGTCGTCCTCCTTGTAAAAAAGTTATTAAAAAAATTAATTGTAAAAAAAATAAAAAATTTAAAAAAATTAAAATAAAAAAACTACGAGCACAGTCCACACCTCATCAGTGCCCATCAGTGCTTCGTATTAGTGCCATTGTCACATGACATAAAAAAAATGTATCTGTAATCGGTATCGGCGAGTACTTGAAAAAAAGTATCGGTACTTGTACTCTGTCTTAAAAAAGTGGTATTGGTGCAACCTTAATTAACAGTGTATATCATTAGATATATAATGGAAACAGTCTGTGTTTTTTTTAAATAAGTGACACCAATATCCAGCCAAGATGTGTATTGCATAGGAGTTGCCAGTAAAAGTCTGCTTCTTTATAGTTCATAGATGAAACACATTAAGACCAATGACTGAGGGGAAAGTTTTGTCTGTAAAGAAAATACCACCGTGCAGCATCAATCTATATTAATCCTTTTCCTGACTTTTATAGGTTTGAGTTGGACCCTCCTAATATTTTGTTTGGTAAAACACCCCAGTCTACCTTCCCCATCATCCCTTCATGCAGAGATTTCAAATTTCTCTTTTTTTATTGTCATTTTAACTAAAAGTGTAACACAAGATAGCTTTCTGGCATAATGACTATGCTGTAACAACCTCAAAACCTTTTGGCCCTGTGCTGTATCACACAGACTTTTTTTCTCTGACATTCCTCCGGATTTACTGCATGGTTTACGACTTATCAGTGAAACTGAAGTATGTAACATAAGGTGTTTGGTCTGCATTTCATCGTGTAATCCAAGGTAGAAACCAAATAGATTTTGTTTTTCATTTAGCTGATGGCTTGATTGGCTGCCCAGAGATAATTCCTCTTTTGGAAGGCTGGCTGTGTATACCAGTATTATTCTTTGCAGGTATCTTGTACCCTGAAGCTTTCATGCCATGCTTCAATAGGTTATTTATTTTAACAGTTGTCTGTCATAGTTAATTACACGCTCTGTGGCATAGATTTTTACTTGCTAAAGCTTAACATTTTATTCCACAAACATGTCAAATTTATTTATATGATATTTTCTTCAGGCTATTACTTCAGTAACACTAACAATAATAAAGCTTGGAATTATGTAAGCATCATAAGAGTGTTAAATGCCAAATAGGTAGGGTTACAACATGAATGTGTGTGTCTGTATATACTGGAAGTGCACAGACCATTATAGAAGTGAGCTGACTGAGCTGTTCTGCTGTGTGAAAGACTAACTACTGACAAAAAGCTAAAAAAGACAGATGTGATGTTTTGGGAAACCTAGTAGAGGGTTTTTCTGCCAATAGTTTAGTTAGTGGCTCACATAAATAGATATTTTGTTTGTATGATATGGAATGGCTATACAAAACTCTCCTGCATTGAACTGTGTTTGTTTATTGCCTTGCTAATTAAACACGCAGGACAAACTAGCTTGAACTGTTCCTGGATGTCCCTGTGTTGTTCATGGTTACCCCTGCCACTACGTGTGTAAATATGAAATACATTTTGGAACCCATAAGACCTTTGCAAGTCTCTCTTTGCATTGTGTTGGCATACAGTATTTTGTGCGCCATTGTGTTATTGAAACCTGTTCATTTGAAGTGGGCTGCCAACAAATATAATTGGACAAAAAGATTTACCAGATTCTTTTAACACCATTGTTCATGTGCATTGTGGTGTGCTACTGCATGGGAACGTTGCTTGCTACTATTGTACGTCAGGGTAATCTTTATGAATGGTACCACAAAACTGATAAAGTCAATCAATAGAATGTGTTGTAACCATTGTAATGGTTTTTATTGGTTTTGTTTGTTACAGTTAATACTAAATTAGGCTGTGCTGGTTTTATTTTTGCTTTGAAATCCATGACTGTGTATTAAGTTTGTGCCTGATATACTGGAGGAGGCTATCCTGAGGGGCATGAGAAGTAGGCAGAAAGTACAAGGAGAAGTTCTAATCCCTTCTGTCTGTGCTGGTGTGCAGTTTAGGAGTAACCAAAGAGCTAGGAGGAGAAAAAATAGTAGAGGACAGTTGCTGTTGCCACTGGCGATTGATCATCTCAAATGCGGGGCACACATTTCTGGTGAGTGTTTTTTTTAAAGTGGCTGTAAAATCATAGCAAGATTACTGCCAGACCCTCTTTTATACCAAGGTATACCACACAGTGTAAATGTTTAAAATTATGCCGGTAAACTTATTTCAGATCACCTCTGAATGGTTATGTGACCCCCATCTCCCATCTAAGGGCTACAGCAGGAGGAGCTGAGATCCCCCTCCGACGTCAGCCGGGAGGTCACGTGACCACTGAAATCATCTGAAAGCAGGTATTTAGCAAAATAATTTTAAACAAACATTTTTAATGTGTTCTATACCTTGGTATACCTTTTACTGGCAGCTACTAATGGCAGCAGGAGGGGGAGGGGCAGGGAGGAGATTACTCACACACTGGAGCTGATAGGCAGTGAGGGAGGGGGAGAGAGTAGAGAGTAGAGAATGTGGGATGATGGAGGCATGTAAACTGACCATGGTATCATGGATCAACAGCCATGATTACTGTGGTCAGTTAGCATAGGGAACACAGGAACATGCAGGATCAACCAGTTTTTTTCAGCATAGAAAGGGACAGATTAGATAGCACAAGCACTATGGTGTTTTTTTTTGTTGTGTTACAACTTCTTTAATTAAAAGCAAGGCTGTTGGAATACTAGCACCAGAAAACTGGCATAGCACTTTGTAAAATGCACGTTAACGCAAGGTATATATCAGAAGAGTGGCTTTACGTTTGACATTCCAAATTACAGACAGTAGTTAATGTTAGCCTTGTCTATCTCTGGGTGGTAATGTTTTTCACATTGATAAATCAGGAAACTTTGATAAATGTATGAATTGTTGTTCTTAGCAACAAGTAGAAATGTTGATTTCATAATGCTGCTTTGTTGTGCACCAGTTATGCCATTGTAGAAAAGGTAGGGTTTCTTGGTCACGGCACCCAGTATTTTAAATCTGTAGATCCACTACAGCATTCTATGGCAAGTTTGGTGCTTCTAAGAGACTTTAGTCAATTAGATATTTTTATCATACAGTACAGGGCACATGGCTCATTTCAGAGACCATTAGCTAAATGCCTCTAACTTCAGGGGACTTAACACTGGCAAAAGCTTTGTTGGGTCCCCCCCCCCCCCCCAGTTTACTCATATAACCCTGCCCATTCCTTGAGGATCCAGTTTTTTGCTAGTGTTCTGAGGTGATAATCACCTTCTCCTCTTGGAGAAGGATATCCTCCTATTTTTATCAGATTTATCTTACCCCCTTCGACTGACACTTTTCCCAATATCTGACCAGTTAATGTCTTCATGGCTTACTGACTGTTTCTGGATAAGTGACCCTTTAGTACACATTGGGAACAGTGGGGCCAGGCTGTAATGTTTGCTTGAAGCACTGAATCCTGCATTTGGCACTAACCTTGGCACATGGTTTAACAAGTATAGTTAGCCACAGGGTGCTATACAAGTCCAGGGTCATGGTCTATTCCTAGGGCACTCAGGCCCTGAAGACCCCTTGCGGTTATATGCCCACTATGATAAGCAAAGCCTGCACCCTGAACAGGTCCTGCAGGAACTCTTGCAAAGCTGAGCCCTCCATTTCTGTCCTAAGTGATTACCCCTTCCATGGGTTCTTCATGCAAACAGATCCTTCTTCTTTCTTTTAACACCGTCAGTTGCAGTTTTACATTGGCCTTCTTCCACTTGTGAACTGGTAGCCTGGAAGTCATCTCTCTCATTGCTTCCCTAGTGCTTTTTTTTTTTTTTACCACCCTGAATTTCTTTCCTGCCAGAGCCCATATTTCTGTTGAGGTCATGTTCTTAGGCTTGTACAGCCCCTGGCATCTATCTATTTCCCTTCTACAGAGTCACCACCTGAATTTCTATTCACGTTTCTCCCAAACTGTTTGTTGATTTCCGTCTAAAGGAGTGGAAAACACACACACCATGATTGGTTCTCTCAGACTGTCAGTCAGAAAAGACTAATATTAAACATTCATGCTCCTTTTTTTTTTTTTTGATTTTCTTTTTTTTTTATGTTTAGTTGGCTAAGCTACTGAACAACATTTTCTATTTTTAGAACATGAGTTATATATATTGCATTATTTCTATTATTGTCGATGAAATGACAACATCAAACGTCTTTCTGTTTCCTCTGGGAAGAAATTCCTTCTGTTACTGCTGTACTGTACTGTCCCATATTTTCACGCCTCTGCTGATTGTAATATACACCTTTGGGACATACTGCATGAAATGTTGGTGAGAAAAAGACTTTTCCAAGGAATAAAAAGACAAAAAGGAAACTTCAAAAGGTTTCACATACTTTCTACAATTTCAGCTATATTTGTGTTTCAACTTGGCTAGTGCTTTTGCCTTGGATTTTGCCAAGACAAATTCCAGCAGGTGTTTTTTGAGATTATTGCAAAGCCACACTCATGTTTTTTTCTGCTAGTCTCCACCAATTAATTTATGTTGAGAAATTCTTTGTTTTCTTGTTCGGTGTCCCACCCTGTGGTAAAAACAATGAAATACCTGCTTACCCATTAAATAAAGGTGGTATGTTCCAGTCATATTTAAAAATAAAGCTGTCCAGTATACCTTTGTTACATAATGATATATGCCTACTGGCAGCTACATTCTGGCTCTACTCCTTTTCACGTAGAGCCGGCTGCTTCTTACATTCTTCATCTGTAGTTATTATAGCAGTAATATTGTTGGAGGTCTACTGCATTGTATTTTTTGGCAGCAGCAGGGTTCCCCTATTGGGAATCACTCCTTCGGTTTTGGCATTCTAGTTTATCCTATAGGGATTATGATTATTGCTTTGTGATGTGGTACCACTGTTATTATCGCTTCATTTAAACTTTATATTTTGTAATTTGATGTGTATAAATCTCTGTCAGAGCGGAGGGTCCTGACTTTTTTTTAAGTTGGGGAAAACAGTGCAATGAGTGTCTAGAGCGGCTAATCTCTGGAATGAAGTAGAGAGTTTACATTGGATTACTGCTAATTTGCTGGTCTTTCATGTTATCAGTCAGGCTACTTAGTTTTGTATAAACACCCACTAACTAGATGTAATGAAGAAAGGCTTGTGTTAAGAGTAATCGGCTAGTAATTCCTTTGGCAGAGATAAGCAACTGTGATGTGAGGTGCCTGTGATTCTAGTATGACATGAAGTTCATGGTAAAGGACTTGGCTCACTGACAATCTTATACGTCAAGTATAAATATGTGTTTCATAATGCCATCAGTTTTTACCTTGTAATATTGGATTTTAAGATCTGTTACTTTCAGTAAAGGGTAAAGTTGTCAACATTTTCTAAACTGTGCATGCTGTGAATTATGCCCCATAGGGAATCCCTTTGCATCTTTGCACTTGGATCACCATTGTTTAAAGGTTGGCTTAGTAGTTCTTGTGCTTTCCCTGCAGCTCCTATGATTTATTATTATCCAGGGTGAAGTTTGTATGCTCTCTCTGTTTGCGCGTGCAGCAATAACCCCCAGAGGGGCCACTAGAAATATACCGGTCCCCCCTACTGAGAGGATGCCCACCCTGTGTGCAGTCCCCAGAGCACACCAACAACTTCACGCTCAGTCTAGGGGTATCTTTTGAAGATTTATTGCATATCTTAAACAAATGCATGAGAGGAGGGTTGAGTCTCGCAGGATACACAAGCCACAAAATATTGGAGGACAGCTTTCCTGAAAAATCCCTGTCCAGCAGTATTAGGCCCTATAGTAGTAGCCATAAAATGATGCTGAAGAAATGAGGGATCAGTCTAATCTGAGACCTCATGCGAGCAGTCATAGTCCTTAAACAGCAATCTCTGGCATTTCCTCCTCAGTGAACAGTTCTGCATCAGGGGCTTCAGGCAAAATGCACCCATCTCTTTAGCATCCAGAGGCAAGTTTCCTTCCGCAACTTTCCTTAAGTCTAGCTTCCTCCAGGCCCTAAGCCATAACACTTGCTAAAGCCCAGCAACAGTGACATCTCTGGAACACATACATGCACCCTCCCAGGGGGAAAGGCACCAGGACAATACAATTCTGATCAGATCCTCTCAAATATTTATCTCCTTCCCAGCCACACCTTCTGGGTCAGCCTCTCAGGGATTGGCTAGGGTCAGATAACTATTCATAATCCGGTGACTGATCCTCCCTTACCTTCCACACTAATTTTGAGATATTATTTCAGAACTGGCAGAAGCAATTAGCCACCAAGCTTAGTGATAAACCAGACCTAAAAAGTAAATTGCAGCTCAACTGGTTACAGCAAAGCCATATATTAAATTTAACCAGCCCAGGGCAGGGACCTTACTCATGGGATTGCTTTGGTTCCCTCCCACAATCCAAAAACAAACGTATTGCCTAACACCAACTATTAGCCCAAGTGTATGAGCACCTGTGTTTGACTGTGGTAGAGACATAAGACGGAAATAGGATGTAAATGGTTCTGTGCTCTTAGTAAATATAGTAGTTAAGTAAAAAGCATGAATAATTGTTGCAATTATTGCATAAAAATAAGTCCAGCCTTTCCCTTCCAGTAATATAGGCATGTGCTGGTGTTAAGGCATCACCATAAGGTATCCATACACAAGGATAACATTTTAGCATGTTGCTATGCTTCCAACACAACTGTGCAATCAGCTTTAGACCCCTTTCACACTGGGGTGTGGGCCGTGTTAGCGGTAAAGCGTCACTAGTTTTAGCGGCGCTTTACCGCTGTAAGCTAGCGGCGCTTTTGGGCCACTAGCAGGGCGCTTTTAATCCCGCTAGGGGCCGAGGAAAGGATTAAAACTGCCTAAACAGCGCAGCTGCCGAAGAGCTTTGCAGGCGCTTCGGCAGCGCTGCTAATTGATTTCAATAGCAGGGGTGGTTTAGGAGTGGTGTATACATCGCTCCCGCACTGCCCCAAAGCTGCTGCTTCCAGGGCTTTTTTTTTTCGGTCCTGTAAGTGCACCGCCCCAGTGTGAAAGCACTTCGGCTTTCACACTGGGGTGGCTTGAAAGGCGCTATTCAGGCACTTTACAGGCGCTATTTTTAGCACTAAAACACCTGAAAAGCACCTCTGTGTGAAAGTAGCCTAAACATATTGGGCAATTATGGACAAAAAAATTGGTTTGCTGTACTGTAATGATCATTTTTTAACCTTCCACTCACTTCCTACCAGGCTGTTTTGGAATAAACTGCTTGACTTACTGAGCAAGTTGAAATGTACACAGGGCTATGCTTGCACCTGTCCCTAAATTAAAGTACTCTGGCATGCCAATGAGCTTTTCAGGAACAGGATGCAACATTACTGTATTGCACTTGTTCAGTCATGTACTAACTAGGTATTTTTGGGGGTGGACTAGCAGCAGATTGTAACTGAGGGATGCATAGTGAAGGTAAGTACTGGCTATATAAACCTGTGTCTTTGCCCAACTGAAACAAGAAATGACTGTTGACTTTATTTGGATGGGATGAAAAATTGTGTAATTCTTTTTCTTTTCCTGATTAGAAATATCTGTGGTTGCTAAGCAGTGAATGGAAAAATAATCGTAGAAAGTTTGATTGTGCTGTTGGAAATCAGTTATTGCATTACTTGCTCCAGTTACATTGAGCAGGTGTATCAGGAGTAGAATCAGGAATTATGCAGCTGTGCTGTTGGCATTGTATCAACAGTTAATGTATTAGCACCCCAGTCAGGAAAAAAATACATAATACCAGGTTATGCAGGCTTGGTATTTCTTTTACAATACAAAGCCTAAAAATGCATGTAAAAATGTTAAGATGCTCCAACAGTTGCATTGATTTGCAGTTCAAAGAATAAGTTTTGTCAACTCTTGGATTCAGTTACACCATCTGAATTACTTGTGTTTTTTTCAGTGGAAACTGTGTGGAATTGTTAGATAGCTGAAGTATACTTTTATTCCAAATGGCAAAAAACAAAAATACAAAATGCTGATGTGCAAATAGCTAGTTTTATAGATTATTTATTACAGTCCTTTTTTGCAGTGTTCTATTTTAATCACAAAAATTAAAAAATGCTACTATATTGACAACTGTGAAGTAGTACATTGACACTTCAGCTGTTGAGTAATTTTGAACTAGATTTAGGGCCCACAGTTGCAGTACTTTAGCATGTTATGCTGTGCGTTAACATTCATTGTGTTAAGACAGCCCAATAATTAGCGTAGACTGTATAACATTACAAAACGGAGCATGTATAATTTCTTGTAGTGCTCCGTAATGCACAATATTGCCTATCGGCAGAGTGTTGGGATGCCTTTTAAAATGAATATCACAGAATCGCACCAGTATATGCTGAACAGTAAGGTAGTGCACTTCTAACAAGGCAATAGTGTAAATGGGCCCTGAAAGATATGGGCCCTCAAAGATATTAAAAGAGGCATCTGTTTTGTCCTAAATATGTTTTATGTTTTTGCCTTGGTATACACATGGCAAAATTAAAAAAAACAAAACAACAAACTTATTACATCTGTGTAATGCAGATATTCCCTACTATTGATAGAATACCCCTTTCTTCCTATTTGAGCTGACAACACCGGGAGGCTAATTTATTAAAGTAGTTGAAAAAGTTTCACACAATACATTTTTGTGAATATTAACTTAAATTTACCAAACACATTAAATGCAATTTTTTTGTTCAAATTTAATATGAAATAAACAGAAAGTTGCTTTTTACATGATTGGACAATATAAGTTAATATTCATGCAATTTTGTGAAATTTTCTCAACTCAACTTAGTAAATCAGCCTCTGTGTTTTTTAAGCTCTAAAACTTTAAGAATGTGGTGTATGCCCTGCCTACTTTATTTCTGATGGATTAGAAAGAACACAGCCCTCTCCTCATCCCCCCCCCCCTCTTTCTCGTCTCCATATCCTCTCCTCTCTAAGGGAGTTATTAGCTCACAAGATTTCATGTAGAATCAATGGGTGTTTTTCTTCATATATTCAACAGACGTAACAAAACACTTTCAGTGGTGTACTTAGCAGACCAAAAGGGAACAAATTGGAGAAGTTCATTGTTAGGGTCCACTTACACCTTTACAGTACATTTCTGCTAATGTATTGAATTCTGTCAAAACTGAGCCTGCTGTTCTCATGTAAATCAAAGAGACTTCTCTAAAACAGCTGAAACACTCTGACACATTAGATACAATAAGAAATAGATATTAGGAAAGCCCCATGAGCCCAAGTTCATGTTAATGAACTTAGACTTGTCATAGCAATGTAAACTACACCTGGGAACAGCATTGTAACTTATTCAACTGGAAAATGTATTTTGAATGTTCAGTGTAACCACTGTTTCACCAAGTGCCTTTAAGATATACCTCACCAGCAGGTGACATTAGATTTCTTAGGAATAACCATGGGCGAACTGTACAGTAACCCTATTCTTAAGACCAAGTATATATTACTGAGTATTTTGATAGCTGATTAATTAATACAGATTTTGAAATGACAACTACCAAAGTACAATAACCAGGTACTATTTTCTTGACTGAAATAAGCAAAAACATAAATGATTGCATTTATTTGTGTGACGTGTCTATACAATTCCTGGACATGACACCTGCCAGTAAATTGTAATGTTATTTCATTGTCTACCATGATTTTGTGTCGCATAGATTGAAGAAAGACATTGAGTTCATCCAATAGAAACAAAAAAAATAGCACCCTGTATCCTTAGTTGATCCAGAGGGAGGGAAATGAAGCCTAAAATGCATGGTTCAATTTTCTCCAATGGAGGAAACAAATCCCTTCCTCATTCCTTGAAGGCAATGGAAATTCCCTGGATCAACAGTTTCTGGTGTTATTACCTAAAAATTCACCCTGTGGTGCTGTTTCTTTCCAACTTTGGCCTGACCCCAGTCATAAACTTGGATTATAATACGTACACCGTGGTCTGTCTAGTTACTGGTTGCCACCAGTGAGGCCATATTAGGGACAGCATATCAGGTAGGGATATTCCAGCCAATATACCTTGGGTCTGCCTCAGAGTTTCCTCTAACTTTTCCAAGGTAGCCTAGGTGTCCATCAGGATAAGGTGACCGAACGAAACGGCACCTTCTTGATTTGAAAGTGCAGCAAATCTGCTTTGCGATGTCCCCTGGCTATTACTTTCCTTAACCTATCATGAACAGCAACTCCAGCAGTCCTATACAAATAACATAATTTCCACAATTTTATGCTTTGATCTTGATCTTTGTGATTACAGCTTAGAATAAAACTTGAGAACATATTTGTGCGCAGTGTGATTTCACACTATTAGTACAGTCTCTATAAAACAAACTGCTAACCAGATCTTCTTGTACACCTTTTGTGATTTAGACCCGTTTATAAATTGATTAACTGGGCAAAAGTAATTTGTAAATTCTTATATCCAGTATGTCCTCAGATGATCTTTCTTAACTACTCAAGTCCCACTTATAACCTAAAAACAGTGCTGCAGCAGTCACATGCAGCTGCAGCACTGTTTTAAAGCATTGGCGGACTGAACTAACAGCCAGGGTCTATCTTTAGAGCCAGAGCTGTATGAGTGCTATAACTTCACTTTCCTTCATTTCTTCACCTAGGGGTTGATTTACTCAAGGCAAATAGACTGTTACCTTTGCAAGGGAAGTTGCACTTTGCAAGGGAATTATGCCCAGAGCTTAGTGAATGAGATGAAGCTCTACTGACTTATATTATCTAATCTTGCAATTTCTTTAATTTTCTTTGCACGTATTTGAGTATTCTTTGCAAAGTAAAATGTAAGCTCTTGCAAAGTGAACAGCTTATTTGCTTTTAGTAAATCCACCATCTAGTGTCACAGGGCGAGGAAGAGAGGGAGAGGGGATATCTCCCCAGTTAGGTAATAAACATATGTATTCAAATCACCTACCAATTTGAACACCCTATCTGGCCCAAAAATAAAGAATTAAGTATAATTGTTGACATGATTGTTTAAATGTAGGATTGTTTCAGCAAACGCATAGCCATTGGCAAATATTTCATGGTAGAATAATTCTAAACTTTAGTTCTCCCATGCAAAAAAAACCCCAAAAAAAAAAAAAAAAAAAACAGGTAATTTTATTGGCAGCACTCATCATAGCATGGTACTGGCTATATATATTTAATTTATTATGCAAAAATGAATTAAGACAAGTATTTGAAGTTTTAATTAGTTTGAATGTAATTTAGAAATTAGATTTTTTTTAATCACAACTGCATTTTGTGTTTTCCCACCCATTACATTGTTTTGCTTCAGCAATTCTTTTTGATGTTATCCAAGAAAGCCTCCTGCTTTTAGTAGTGACTTCACTAGGTATTTCTTAATTTTGCTCTTTTTTTTTTTTAGTTTTCCTGATTCTGTATTATCAGCTTGCCTTAAAGCGGAGCGCCACCTGTTTTAAAGACCTATAAAAAAAAATAATACTCACCTTCCTCGATCCGAAAGGGTCGTTTTTTTTTTTTTTTTACTTACCTTTAGTTGTTTTCTTGGCTTCCTGGTTCTCCTTCCCTCGGATATGGGAGGGGATATTACGGCTATTTCGTTATATCCCCTAGCCCGCACTGTCTCCTGGGAGCTTGTGTCATAGCTCCCAGGAGTCAGTGCGGCGGCCTGGCCCGAGATCGCGCGAGACTTGAAACCGAACGTGACGTCATCACGACAGTCACGTTTGGTCTCTGCTATCACAATGGGGCGGGACTTTCGACGCCGCCGTCGTTGTGATGGCAACAGGAGCTGCTGACGGCGCTCCTATGCACTTTGTAATCTCGTGCATGCGCAGTACAATGAGAGGTGTCAATGAAATCCAGGAAGAGAATGCCTGGAGGTTTCAAATGCCCACAGGCAAGATGGAGAACGAACCAGAAATTTTTATAAAGTCTTTTTAGGAGAAAAAAAAAACAAAAGGCACAAGTGATACAAACAGGACAGGTGAGTTACTAATTTACAAATTCATTTCTTAATTAATCACCATTGAAAAAAAAAAAATGTCAGGGGCAGTGTAGCTCCGCTTTAAGCAGCCCATAGATGATTAATTTTTCACACCTATATCTGAATAGGTTTTCAATATCTTTCATAAACATATTTGTGAGGCTTTAAGGTGCTTAGGCTAGGATCACACATGTGCAGCTCTGCGAGACGCAGTTTGCATGGCCATGGCAGTATATTCATTCAAGTGCCTCCTGAAAAGCAGGGAAAAGATCCCAGCAGCATTTTAAAAATTGCAGACCGCACAGAAATCGCAAGTTCAGTGCTGTTCTGAGTGCAGGTGTGATTTCCAGTGCATGTGGCGTGCCATTGGGATTAATGGCACCTGCACACATCCAGCGCAATTTTCTGTGCGGGTGGTTATGGCTGCGGGAACAGGTGTGGATCTGCAGCAGGAACCACCTGCACATATGTGAACCTAGCCTTATAGATATTATATAAACATTACCCCTGGTTTTGACAGTATCTGTTGGGTCTCTCAGCAAATGCTACTTCTTCAAGGACTTGCAATCCCTTTCTATTACTTTGCAAAAATCTGTTACTAAAGCATTAGTAATCATAACTGTATATACATACATGTTTGTTTACCTTTGTTTTACTATTGCCATCTTTTGTTCACATAAAAGATCCATTTTGAAGTCCCATATCAATACACAGACATCTGAAATTCCAAGTTCTTGTGTGATTCATGTTTCATTCTGTTTCTCTTGGTCCCCCCCCCCCCCTCCTTTCTTGCTTACTATTACCATAGCAATAGGAACAATGGTAAAATCATCACATTTTTCTAAATTTCATTTTGACAAAATTAGAAACACTTGCAGTGTTTTACACAGCAGAGGAGAGGGATAAACCCTCAGTAATAAGCATTACTGTCCCATAGCATTTTCATTTAAGAACAGCAACAGCTGAGCTTGTGTGAATTCGACATGAGGGATGACATAAGATATGATCTGACATGGCAAATCAGCACCTTGCTTCACAGATCACTGCCCTACAATGATTCATTATGAGGCCCAAATGACTATGAAACCTGAAAGAAAACTGAACTTATCGTCAGCTTGGCAGCTCTTCAGAAGATTACAGAGGGTGTTGTAATACTCTTCAGTGTCAGCTTACTTTCTCTACTTAGGGTTTTCCTAGTCATTACAGTAAATATCTTATTGGGCTAGAAATGTACCGTGTGTCAAAGGTACAATAAAGTTTTGCTGGATTTCCTCCATCATCGGAAAAAAGTTCCAGGGCCATTTAATTGGTTAGGGACTGGCTACATTCTTTATGAGTCCTTATTAGACCAGAACAGGTCACATAGTAAATTTGTTTTAGAGAATTGAATTCTTGGACCTTAATGATTTAGAGTTGCATAGAACATAAAATATTTTACTTAAGAATGGGATCCTGCAATACATTAACTTCCACAAAGGTAGACAGAAATTTAGAAAGTTGTTCTGGCTTTTTACATTTCATTTAAAGCATACATTTCCTCAAGTAGTTTGAAAATGTTAAAGGATATTTCAAGTATAATTCTCATGTACAGTAAGATTGAATTTGCACAGCTGCTTTGGCTAGTGTTTCCAGTCGCATTCATTGCATCAACGCCCTTCATTGTTGGAGGGTAATGTGACTATTTTGTGATAGTCCAATTTATTTTAATAGAAAGTAGGAAAAATGCATTTTGCTTTTTTCGGAACTTTAATGCAACTATAAATGTGAAGGAATACGACCTAATCGGGTCTTGAGAATTTAACTCATCATCGCCACTGTTTTAAAAGGGATACATTTTTATTGAAGTGGATTGAATCTTCTCTATATAAAATAATAACCTTAACATTTTTCCTGCTGTAAAGTAGGTTCTCAAAATAGGAAGCTAGAAAGTTTAAAACATTGATGTCCTTTATAAATAGGCAATGCAAACAGTAAGTAGTGCCTGTATTTGCCTTTAGTTGCTCTGGTGGGTGCCCTAAATCCTAGCCTGATGTAATCTGCAAAATTGGACAATTTTGGTGCTGGGGTTGCTGACCCTGATGCCTTCTTCTTGTTTCTATTGGCCAATAAACCATCCCAATATAATAATGGACCTGTTCTAATCTGTGGGAGCTGCAGGGATACTACTTTGCAGTACTAAGCAGCCATTGCTCTTATACAGGAGAGGCATATTTCTGTCTGCGTATGTGAAAGATCAAAACTTTCAAAAATAGACAGACTTGAGTCAAGTTAACAAATTAATTGTGCACATTTTTCAATTCTCCTTAAGCTAAAATTGGTGTTTCTGACTCGGATACAGTGGCGGCTGGTGGGTTCGCCTTTTGAGGGGGTGGCAAACATGCACCAACCCCCCCATCGCCGAGTGGCGCGGCACTAACCACCTGCTGCACCTGCCGGGCCACGCGTGGCACTAACCACAGCGGCACCCGCCTCCTCTCTTGCAGTGGCGAGGCTGTCCTCCTCTGTTCCTCCAGTGCGGGCATCAGTAAATCCGGTGTCCAATTCTCAGGCATCCTTCCCTGTGGGTCCCCTAGGGTCGCCTGGCACTTTGGGCAATCGGGAAACAGGTTGATTGGTGGGGAGGAACTGTAGTGTGACCATAGCGAAAATTCATTCTCTATCATCACACAACAGGGCGGGATCGGGACGCAGTGCTCTGCGCCCCGAGCCCACCCCATTTTGAAGCCTATTAGAGCCTCTGGCTTTAGTCATGTGCTTCAAAATACACACCCCCGCCTATGCCCGCCATAGTATTTCATGTGTCTGGCGTCCTGAAAGGGGCCAGTCACATGGATAGGGAGAGTGGAAAAGGTGTTGGGGGGGCAGCGCCCGTGTGCCCACAATGCACGTGCCGCCACTACAGATGTGACACCAAAGGAAAACTGGGGAGGATAAGGCATTGTCATTTCAAAGCTTAACATCCTTAAAATGTTTACTCTGTCACTGGTCTTACTCTGATTCCAGTTTGCATTGGGATGTGGCCCCAGTTCTTTAGAGAGTTTATGGTGTCCTGTTACACTCTGTATAATGTCTCCCTTTCTCCCTCTCTCCTTCCTTTCCAGCTCTTTTCTTTACACCTTTTCTCATGATGTCAAGTGTTGTAAAACTACACTTACTTCAACTGACTCCCCTGTCCATTCTATGTCACCAAGACCAAACTATCCAATGCTTTTTTGATTTATGTTGTCAAATATATTTTACTAAATAAAATATTTTGCGTTTTCGAACAGGCAACATACACTTCACAATAATCTACACTCAGCTTCCAAGTCACTCCCTATTGGTCTTTATTTCTGCTTAAAGTGTGTGTCTTCATTTATAATAAAATGGACCGCAAATGTAACCTACCATCCACTGCCTTTATGCTTCACATTTTCTATTGTTCTGTTTTACTGTTAAAAATTATTAAAAATCAGTTATCAAAAGAAAAAAATGCTCAAATGATCTACAGCACCCCTCAGTCTGATTCTGATTGATGCTATGCCAGTCCTCTTCTGGGTGTAACAGGACCCACTGTCATGTGATTCATTTCCTATGGGTTCAGGACTTAAAGTGCCTGCTACTCTGTCCTAGCATTCAGTATTCGCCCACTGCTGAATGAAGAAGTTGGTGGAGAAGACCTGCCATGCAATTTACATCATTTAACTGTACTATGGATGCCTAGATAGAAGGAATGTGCAATGTGCTTGGCAAGCCCTGAGAACCTGAACTTCTGGCAAACTGCTAAATATGTGGTTGATATAACTACAGAGAATGCCAAA
Source organism: Lithobates sylvaticus (assembly GCA_028564925.1). Taxonomy (NCBI): domain Eukaryota; kingdom Metazoa; phylum Chordata; class Amphibia; order Anura; family Ranidae; genus Lithobates; species Lithobates sylvaticus. Next base: position 521,175,535 of record CM053029.1, read on the forward strand.
AGATTTTCATTTCTGTCTATCCAGTTCTGATATTGATACTGGTGATGTTGACAGAGGGTACCTGCAGTCTGCTTTCCTCTGTAGTTTGCTTCTTTAGTCCAGAATACAGCATTGCATATAAGTGGTAGCTACTAAATATTGATTGCAGAGGACCCCAATTAAGTAGGCAACCTCTGGCAAACATTGTTGCATGTACTATAAGTGCAACCCAACCTATGTTTATGGGAAACCTCTCCCGCCTCTGGGAATTTACTTGTTTTATGAAGTACACTATGGCTGCAAGATTAATGCTCAGTTCCCAGTTCTATTTCATTGTTCACTACCCTGTTTGCACTAGTTCCACCTTTGCTGGTATTACCCATCAGCAGCCTTATGCCCCGTACACACGGTCGGAAAATCCGACCACAAAATCCATCAGATTTTTTCCGACGGATTTTGTCCGACACTGGTGTTGCATACACACGGTCGGACAAAGTTGTCGGGAAATCCGATCATTCTGAACGTGGTGACGTTTGTTGCATACGACGGGAATACGTAGAGGCTAGTAGCCAATAGCTTTGGTCTTGTAATGTGATCTGAGCATGCGTGGCACTTTGTCCGTCGGAATTCGCTACACACGATCCCAAAAAGTCTGATAGGACTTTGTTGTCGGAAAATTTGAGAGCAGGAGATAAAACTTTGTCCTTTCGGAAAATCCGACGGAAAAAGTCCGATGGAGCCTACACACGGTCGGAAATTCCGACAACATTGTCCGATAGGACATTTTCCGTCGGAAAATCCGACCGTTTGTATGGGGAATAAGACTCCATGGAACCCTGTGCACAAATACAATATAAAATGGGTGCCCCATTCCCTGCCTTGTTACCAAAAGCAGAGGTGACATCTTACTAATGCAAGGGCTGTGCAAAGCCATATTATGCAAGAGTGTGATCCCAAATTACTGTTGATTACTGAAGTATTTGATAAAGTAGTTACCCCCCAAATACTTACCTGAGTCCTATCTTGATCCAGTGCCATGCCTGTCTGTGGCAGCACTTCTTTCACTTCCTCTCCTCACAGGATACAGGAGAGAACAGGAGACATTGGCTGCTGTCTGATAAATCCAGTGAGGAGGGAGCAGGGCTGAGCCACATAGTGTGTATCTATGTATGAACACAGCCCAGCTCAGGAGCGTGCCTGCACAAGTTCCCCCTCAGCACATAGTTTGCTGAGGGAACACACACAGAAGAGAAGGAGTGGAAGGCACAGTGGGGATGTCAGAAAAGGAAGTAATTGGCCAATCTATGCAACCATTGCACAGAGCAGGAAGGTATAACATGTTTGTTATTTAAAAAAAATAAAAATAAAATCAAGCCTTTAGAACTACCTTAACACAGGCAGCTGTCATGAAGCCTGGAGATGACAGGGGCCCATTTAGGGGGGCTGTTAAGACAATGGAGGCCAGTTTCACACATATGTGGCTCTGCAAGCTGCTTTTTGCTTGAGCACAGTAGCCAATTCATTTGAATGGGCTGCCATGCCTCCTGAAATGCAGAGAAAAGGTGCAGCATTTTAGATATCACAGCCTGAACGGGCACTGCAAGTGCAGTTCGGACCCCAGTGCAGTGCAATTTCAAGTGAAAGAAGAGGAAAATCTGTGAAGATAACACAGATCTATCACTGTGTTAATAAAGATTACAGAGTTTGCTATTGATACTGACCCATTACCCTCATTTGACATTTCATGAAAGCATGGATCCATCCTGCCTTTTATCAATGGCTCAGGCTGGTGGTGTAATGGTGAACCAGAATCCGTGGTGCATAAATGAATAAATATCAGTGACGATTCCTCCACCACAAACAATGTGTAAACACCACACAAAATGCACGCTTACCATAAGGCAAGCTAGATAAGCTTGTGGCCAATTACCCACTCATGGCCTTTATCCAGGGATGGTTTGAAATGGTACCTCCAAATGGTCAATATGAGGATATAACCAGCAAGGCAGCCAGGATACCACAGTCAGGCAGGTCCCATATAGTGTGGTCAGATGTTACCCAGATTGAAAAAGGAACTCACCATAGCATAATTCCGATAAGGCATTATTTAATAGAAAAGTAAAATTACACTTACAGCAAAGAAAGTTAAAAACAGCAGAATATTTGGCCGGCTGTTGCGAACGCCTGTCCGCTTAGACAGATACACGCAATGACGTCAGCATGTCAGCTCCTCCCGACGCGTGTTTCATCATAAAATGCAGTTTGTAGGTCATCTATCCTAAACCTACATTTCCTAAGGAATTTAAAAACCATTGCATAAACAGGTGGACTGCATATCTGAACTAAGGTCATCTATCCTAAACCTACATTGGCAGTTCCAGGGAGGAAAGTTTTTCACCCTCAGCCTCGAGGGGGGCAAAAGAGACCAGAAAAACGGGGGGGGGGGGGGGGGATTAAAGAAGGGGGGGGGGGACACAAGGGCACAGGACAAAAATAAAAGAAAGAGAGAGTCATCTCAGCATGCAGCTAGGACTGTCCAAAAAACAACATGTCCAAACCTACATTTCCTAAGGAATTTAAAGGCATTTGGCCAAGCACAATTATCTCAGTACATATTATATATTTTATATGAAAAGACAGTTGAATGGACCATATTTTTTAATCTTTGGTCCTTTGTTTACATCTTTAGCAGTTATTAGAGCTGCATTCCTGAAAGATATAAAAAAAATGATGCAGTCATTTTGAAAAATCATTAAATATATTTTTAAATGCAACAAGTGTAGGTACCCAAATTTTAGTTATTGCCCTCTTGTTATTCCCTGCACTTGGAATGAAGGAGGTACTAGGGATAATAATAATGTTGACAGGAAAAGAGAGCAGAGCGTCCAGAGAAATTAGCTAATTATTATTGTTGACAGTTCAATCAGAGGCTAGGGCTAAGGAGATGGCCTTGTAATTGCTCTATTAATTTTACTTTAAAAAATCCTAAGAGCAAAGCCACTTTTACCTAAATCCATGATGATGTGACAAACCTGTGTCTTCCATCTTTCTTACTGCAGAGGAGTCGGGTTCTTTGGATGTTCACATGCTCGGGTGGCATGGTGTCACAGCGAAATTACACCACAAAAAAAGTGAAAGTGCAGCATGGGCACTGCCCGCCTGCAGAAAAATGCTAAATAAAGTAGTTTAGAAAAATGTTGGGAAGGGGTGGAAGCGAGGAATTGAGGCATGGCTGAGCAGCCCGGAGATGGACTTGAATGGGACATAAGTTTTTTGTTTTTCTTTAGAAATAGTAAATATGAAAAATGATGGATTAGGCCAAAGATAGAGTTAATGGCACTTCATCATTCCTACGTTGGTATATGTAGATAAGAATAAACCCAGTAATATTTGTGGCTGGGATGAGGGGCCCTTTCATAACTTATTATGGGCTTTGCTAGCGATGGGATCTGGGGCACGCACCTCACATCTCATGCTGGTTGCCCCAGGTCCTGAGCCAGGGGTGGGAGTGTTGATTGAAGTTTAGGACTGATTTTTGCTTAGAAGATTATGAGCTGATTTTTGCTTGGGGGGTTGTTTTATTTTTGGGTGTGCTTTGAGGGATAGGAGATTTTTTTTCTTTTGGAAGAGAAGGGTGTGCTTGGAGCAGTGTTTCTCAACTCCAGTCCTCAAGGTGCCCCAACAAGTCATGTTTTTAGGCTTTCCATTATTTTGCACAGGTGATTTGATCAGTTTCACTGCCTTGGTAATTACCAAAGCCGTTTTGATCTGAGGGAAATCCTGAAAACATGACCTGTTGGGGCGCCTTGAGGACTGGAGATGAGAAACACTGCCTTGGAGGATGGTGTTTTTTTTTTTTTTAAATACTCTGCACTTTGTATGGTGGAAAGGCACCAGCATACAATGTTTAGAGGTCAGAGCATATGGGTCAGAACTCCTGACCCGCATGATGTGTACACTGTGCTTTATGGAACATAACCATCTTTGTTACATGGTGTATCCTGTACGGTGAACTGTACATTACATACTCCTGATTGCTAAACTCTGTATGCTGGGACAGGAGATGCAAGTGAGAGAAAATCTCTGCAAATGTAAGGGATTCCCCCCTCTTGAACAGCTGTCTCCAAAACAAGTTTCCCCACTGGAATATTTACCATTACCTTTTGCTGTGTTTCATATACACTTCCTGTGTGTCTCTGGTGCATTTTTGGGCCACCTGGGAAAAATGTACATGTGACTCTAAAACGCACCAAAAATGCACTACGATTTTACCGCAATTTCCATTCAGTTCAATGGGAAGCTGCATTTTTGCTGTGGTATTAAATACCGCACCAAAAATGCAGGACTTTTCAAAATGCACAGCACAGTGGTGTGAAAGGGCCCTAAATCAGATTCACAAGACAGTAGCCTAAAGGCCCATACACACGATCAAACTTTTTGACAACCAACATGCAAATTAGCTGTTTTCTTGCAAGGTAAAAACTTTCTGCCAACAAAAGTCCGATGGACCAAAGTCTGACCGTATGTACACAAAACCAACGGACTGTTGTACAAAGTACAAACACGCATGCTCAGAACCAATGCAAAAGATCAGAACAATATAGAAGTTCACCAAAGGTGGCGCTGGAGTATTCGAACGTCCTCTTTTGAAGTGTCGTCAGTATGTTGAAAAAAAAAAAAAATACCAACTTGGGGCTAACGCCCTTTGGACAAAAATCCACGGGTAAGTTGGTCCACGGTCCGATCGTGTGTATTATAGAAATAAAAAAAAAAAAAATTCTATGGAAAATTGTGTATGAGCATGCTTTAATAATAATGAAAAAAAGTTGGCAAATATATTTGTTTTATTATAAATATTTTTCTGAGACTGCAACAATTACTTGTCATTGCATGAGTAATGGTTTGCCTCAGAGGAGGAAGTAACTAATGTAAACTTTGGCATCCTCATTATTCATGTTGCAAGTACTATTCCTTTTGGTGCACCAGATTACATACTATATGCAGAGAACATTCATGTGATTGCAAGGGACAGCACAGCACATTGATGTGGACACAGAAGAATGACAATTTTGAAATGTTTTCTGTATTGTAAATGCATCTAGATCTGTTTGGATAAAGATTGGAAGGGTTAAAAAAGTATTCCAATTGGATTATATGTGCATTTAAAATATTTTATATTGCTACCTGTAAAGGTTTCCCTTGTGCAGACGTCCAAAAGGGCTAGAGTAAACCTACTGCTGGGTGCCACCATCTTATATGTGATATGAGAATCCCCAACCAAAGACATTCTACCGCACATGTGTCAAACACAACATTTCATGTGGCCCTCACACCTCTCCTCCAGCATCCACCTCATCTCTACCCCCACCTTATCTCAGCAGTCGGCACCAGAGAGGAGGACTGAACTCCTTCACCAGATCCTGCTCCTCTGTGCAGCCACAGCACCCCCTTGTCTCCTTCTCCCCTGTTCTCCGCATTCAGCAGACTCTGGCAACTAATTCCAGCCCTCCTCTGGTCCTCCTGCACTTTCTGCTTTCCAGCAGCAGCACAAGTTAAGGGGGTGCACTGTGATGTACGGGAGGGTGGGGGGACTCTTGACTTATGATGATAGGGGGGACTCTTGACATCTGATGTAAGAGGGTGTAGGGTGCTCTGGACATCCAGTTTTACAGATACATCTGGCCCTTTGAGGGCAATCGTAATGCTAATGCGGCCCGCAATTAAATTCAGTTTGACACCCCTGTTCTACAACATTGCCCTTTACTCTTCCTCTGACAACTACAAAAAAGGTTATGCAGGGAGGTAATAGCAAGAACGGATGAGCTAGGCCAGCACAGACAGTAGTTAAATATTTGCAGAAGAATAGAGGGATATGACGTGCAAGGAGGAAAGAGGTTGTGCTTGGGAATTGACTCTTCCTGAAGTGGTCAAATTTGCTAGCAAGTTCCAAGGCACACATATAGTTTACAAAAGGCAAAAATGCTGAATGTAAGCATTTAAACTATTTGATAACAGTGGTTTATTTGTGAGCACCTCTGCCTTGCAGTATTGGAGTCCTCAGTGTGAGTCTTAAGCCTCGTACACACTATCCAATTGTCGGCAGACAGAGCTTCAGACTTTTGTCCGAAGGGCGTGTGCCAGGATTTTGTCTTGCATACTAACGGCACACAATTGTCGGCCAACAAACACGAACGTAGTGACGTACTACGTGGAATTTCAGCTCTTGAGCGCTACCCTTTGGTCGTGTTTTGTGCGCATTGATTCGTGTTTGGACTTTTGTGTGACGGACTTGTGTACACATGATATGAAAATCTGACAACAGACCGTTGTCCGCCGAAAATTTACTAGCCTGCTAACCAACATTTGTTGACCTGAAAGTTGGACAATAATTGTCTGATGGAGCGTACTAACGGTCGGATTTTAGGCAAACGGTCTGTCATCAGACAATTCCCTGGCGAAAATCTGATTGCGTGTGCGAGGCTTTAGTCTGAAAACTACCTGCAGGGAGTGTGCATTTTCTCTGTGCTTGTGTGTGTTTCCTTTGGGTACTCCAGTTTCCTCCCACACTTCAAAGACATGCTGATAGGTTAATTAGCTCTGGTCTAAAATTAACCCTGGCATGACATTCTACTGAGTGCACCATAGAGGGCTGCCTCACCGTGTGCCCCAACAGCAGATAAAGCGCTAATACCTGTTAATTGGTGACAGGGTATCCGTACAATTGCTGCCACTTGCAAGACAAGTAAGAGCAAATCTTGCCAAGGAGAGAAGTGTCCTCTGAGAGTTGTTAATATAACTTATATTCTCATTTTGCCTGACCTTGTGTTGGATTTTCTATCACTTTCTGGCCCAGTGACAACAGTCACCAGGATAAATACAATGGATACATTTTCCCAATGAGAACATAGACAGCAATTAAAATCCTAACTGGGTTCTTACTCAACCACATTCTATGCCAAAAAAAAAAGGTTTTGGCTATCGATACACTTCATTTGATGTTCAGTTACCATATCATATGGTGTTTATTTTGCCATGACACTATTCGATCACTATGGTATACTTGTTCATGGGACAATGATTCTACTGTATTTATTCTACATAAAGATAATGGGATTTTCCATACTTACAATACGAATATTGTTTTTCAGGCTTAAACTGGAAAGTCTATTTAGAATTTCTTGGCTAGTTTTACATATTTGCGTAATCTGGCCGCCTGTATGCAATGTGTATGAACCACACGCTTGGGACAGTAGGGTTAGCACAACAGCTGTACTAGTGTGAAGGGGACAGCTGCATTCCTGACCTATGAACATGTTCTGGTAACATTCATGTAAATGAAAGTAGTAGGAAATGGTTAATGGATTGTTCTGTCAACAGTCATTTTAAACATTGTGCTGGTTATTTCTTTATTGTTTGAGGGATACATTGGGGTTGATTTACTAAAACTGGAGAGCACAAAATCTGGTGCAGATGTGCACAGTAGCCAATCATCTTCTAATTTCAACTTGTTCGATCAAGCTACTTACAAAACTGATTGGTTTCTATTCAGAGTTGCACCAGATTTTGCACTCTTTTTTTTTTTTTTTTACAAATCTTATAAATTACTCTAATGATAAAAAATATATATATTACAACTTACCGGTCCTTAAATGTTTTGTCTTCATTCATTTTTTTTAGGCTTTTTTTCCTTTATTTTTTACCTGGTGATCCAGCCAGTAACACATTCCCTATCTTAACCTCCCTGGCGGTATGATTCTGGCTGGAATTTTGTGCTGAAAGCGGTACAATTTTTCATGGAAATTTGGCGTTTTTTTATTGTAGGAATGCAATTCTTATGAATAACTCACTTAAATCTGTCCGAACCAGAGTCTAGTATCCCGGGTATGATAAAGTTTGAAACACAAAAATAATAAATTATAATATAATAAAAATATATATAAAAATGATTCAATAACGTAATCAAATCAAAAACACTGAAATTTGCTCAGTTGCAGAATAGTCGCTGTCATTAAATTTATTGTTTGATGATAAATTGTGATTCTAATTTTTTATCGGTGTTTTCTAGCTGGTCTAAAACCACTTTTGACATAAAGGGACACTTTTTGGTTGCTATGGACAACCTCCAGTTTCCAGGCAGAAAAAAAGTATTTTTATTATATAAAATGACATGCAGGGCACTGGGCAGACCACTAGGGACAAAGGGGATGTGTATTTTTTGTATACAGTACTGTAATATATAAGATTACTGTACTGTATGTGTGTAGTGTTTTTTGTAACTTTTTTGAATTTGGCGCCGATCTCCGCTCCCGTGCGTCGGAACGTCGCAGGGAACGGAGATCGGCAGCACTCGGCACTGTGTGAATCGAGCGAGCGGACGGCTCGCTCACACAGCGGGGAGACATCGCAGGATCCAGGGGAAAAGGTAAGTAACTTTCCCCCCTGTATCCTGCAATGCAGCCCGAGTCTGGCTCGGGGTTACCGCTCCTGGCAGAAAAAACTGAACCCGAGCCAGACTCGGGAACACCGCCAAGGAGGTTAAGGGCCGTACACACGATCTGACTTTTTGACAACAAACCGTCATGGTATGACCGTAGAAAGAACAGTTAACCTTTTGACACACACACAGTGGTTACTGATCTTGCCATAATAGTTGGCAACAAAATCATAGATTGGCATAGATTTCTAAAATCCTCTGCGTTTAGAATATGGCTCCCATCCTGCTGCTCTATAATTTTTAAATTTTGTAAATGGGTGCCAAATGCATTATGGGACACATTCCTCTACCCCTGTCATTCACTTGTATGGCTATGGCCATACAAGTGAAGTGTCTTTTGTTGTCTAGGGCTTCCCAGGGTTAGTACCCAGTAACTTCAGATGCCGACACACAAAAGTTAGAAATTTGGAGATAGGTCATAGCCATACAAGTGAATAACAGGGGTAGAGGAATGTGTCCCATAATGCATTTGGCACCCATTTACAAAATTGAAAAATTATAGAGCAGCAGGATGGGAGCCATATTCTAAACGCAGAGGATTTTAGAAATCTATGCCTAAGAAATGGGCTGCTATATTTGAAGCAGGATATTCTGGGACGTGGAAAATATTGTGTCAGCAGAACTGCAAAGTATGAAGATGGTGGGGAGGATACTAAAACTGTAGGAGTGGAACTGGGGACAGCGGAAGTTAAAAAGGAGACACCAAAATGTAATCAGGTTCCTAGCAGTGACTGTGTCATGGAGCCCAGGAACAGGGGAGAGTGTATGCTAGGCAAGGCATACAGGGGAAAGACCAATCTATGCACTAGATATGTGATTCCATTGTGTAAACATGAGAAAAACACCAGTCAGTTTGAGTATTAGGATGGAAAAAAATGCATTAATTGTAATAGAAATGCATGGCAAGGACCATTGTCTTTTATGATATATAAGACTGTTTTTATGATGCAGCCCAGTAATTTAATCTAGCATTACAGTAGCGACTAGATCATTTTTTTTTTTATAAAAATGAATTGAAATTCCACATGCAGAGATGAAGTGCAATTGCATTTGTAAGCTTCAAAATCAATACAGTAATTACCGTATTCATTGAGATGCCACTTGCAGTTTAACAAGTGGAGTCTCACTGAATTTTTATTGGTATAGACTTGGCTGCATCTGCTTCTTTTCAAGAGTTAACCATAGAAGTTTTAAAGCAGCTGAAAGTTTGCAAGTTATCTAACATGAAAAAAATCTCTCCTTGGAAGGCACAAATGTGTCATTCCTAAGTTGAGGGAACTATTCACTATGGCCTGAAATGTCCAGTTTAGCTGGTTGCTTTTTTTCCCTTGAAAATAACCATTGAGGGTATTTGTTACACTTACAACCTGACTTTTATCTGAGTTTTCAGTTTCTGATAATGATCATCTAAATTCAGAAGCAGAGTGTATTACAGTACACCTTACTGTGTATATTTCATTTCTAATATTGAAAGAATGCATTTTACATTCTTGTTCTTTTTTTTTTTTATTTAGAAACAGGACAAGAACTTCAATTAGTCCAGGATCATATGGCTATGGAAAGATTCCTTATATTTTACCACTACAAAGTGACACAGGCCAAAACATCCCAAGAAAAAGAAGACAGATTCAGCTAGGTCGACAGCCTATGTCTGGACAAAATGCAGCCCAGGGCCAGGCCTTCAGCCTCCCATCAACTCATCATAGTAATCTTTACCAGGATGAGCTCTATTCTCCAATCAGGCAAGAGTCTTCACAGTCGTCATCAAATCCACAGTTTTCTCATTCCCAGCCCCTTCCAATGGCACAAAGTTCATTCCCTGATGCTAGTAGACAAGGTTCCACCTCCCTAAATCTACTCCGAGATAAACCACTGGGACAACTTGGATCTACAGCCATTACTTGTACTGGTGCCTACAAACAGTACAAATTGTGCAATAAACAGGTATGTGCAAATTTTTCACTTTTTGTGTCTGTGCCGCTAGCCACATTTTATCATTGCAGTACAAAGGAGAGTTTGTATTTAACACAATATAGTTATTTGTTTACAATATCTTGGGACTCCATTTAAGTCTTCAATATATTTGGTAAGCCCTGATAAAGGGGGAACATTGCTGCCCCAAAAAGCAGTGGCTGTTTTTATGTGATCAAACAATGAACATGTAAAATCTTGGGCTCTAAAATTCTAAAGTTTAAATAAAACTAAAGTGACTGGTGCATATTTGTTAACAACCCCACCTAAATTCGAAGTTCAGTCAAAAGCGAACTAAGGCTAAACCTACTCCCATTCTAAGCCTACTCTATCTAACCCTATTCAGAAGCTGCTCCAGCCCGGTCCCATGATCAGCTGTCAGTGGCAGCTTCAATGTAGAAGAGGGGCAGTCGACAATGGATGCCCTGTAGCAGGGGTGTCCAACCAGTGGCCCGCGGAGCCCTCTGATGTGGCCCTTGACCTCTTGCTCTGTGATGGTGGATTGGCAAGCCCAGATCTTGGGTTCCCGACTGTAATGTCTGATTCATCCACTGGGGCTTAGTCATCTCCACTATCCCCTCAGCACATTGATGAGGTCTCAGCCACATCACCTGATACCTCCTCTTGTTCCTAATTAATCAGCTGCCGCCAATGACTCCTCTTCGTGCTAGGAACCTGTTACCAGGCCTAGTGCACCAGCCGCATGTTGCTGCTTACTTCTTCAAGTTAGGGCCAGACAGAGCCCCACTTCACCCTCTTCGTATGGGCTGGATAGAGCCCCACTTCATCTTCTTCGTTTGGGCCGGAGAGAGCCCCACTTCATCCTCTTCGTTTGGGCCGAAAAGAGCCCCGCTTCCTCCTCTTCGTTTGGGCCGGACAGAGCCCCACTTCCTCCTCTTCGTTTGGGCCCGGACAGAGCCCCACTTCCTCCTCTTCGTTTGGGCCGGACAGAGCCCCACTTCCTCCTCTTCGTTTGGCGGAACAGAGCCCCACTTCCTCCTTTTCATTTGGGCCGGACAGAGCCCCACTTCCTCCTTTTCGTTTGGGCCGGACAGAGCCCCGCTTCCTCCTTTTCGTTTGGGCCGGACAGAGCCCCACTTCCTCCTCTTCGTTTGGCGGAACAGAGCCCCACTTCCTCCTTTTCGTTTGGGCCGGACAGAGCCCCACTTCCTCCTTTTCGTTTGGGCCGGACAGAGCCCCACTTCCTCCCTCCTTTTCGTTTGGGCCGGACAGAGCCCCGCTTCCTCCTTTTCGTTTGGGCCGGACAGAGCCCCACGTCCTCCTCTTCGTTTGGGCCGGACAGAGCCCCGCTTCCTTCGCTTCGTTTGGCGGGACAGAGCCCCACTTCCTCCTTTTCGTTTGGGCCGGACAGAGCCCCACTTCCTCCTTTTCGTTTGGGCCGGACAGAGCCCCACTTCCTCCCTTTTCGTTTGGGCCGGACAGAGCCCCACTTCCTCCCTTTCGTTTGGGCCGGACAGAGCCCCACTTCCTCCTTTTCGTTTGGGCCGGACAGAGCCCCACTTCATCCTCTTCGTTTGGGCCGGACAGAGCCCCACTACATCCTCTTCGTTTGGGCCGGACAGAGCCCCCACTTACTACTCTTCATTTTGGGCCAATGAACGCTCCACCACCATCTCTCCAGACCTACGGAGTGTCCCCATCACATAACGCAACTCACTGCAAGTATACCTGAACTGCATAAACTTTGTACTTCTGAACTGCTAATGCCTTGCTGACCCTCCTGATACCTAAGTTATGGCTGTATATAAACTCTCTAAATAAACCCCAACTAATCCTTCAACAGACCTCGTTCCTTTATCTGTATTTTGCCATAAGGTATAACCACTTAACTACATAGTATGTATATAAGTCCGAAGCTGTGATCCTCTACAAAAACACTACTAGCTCACCGCCTGAGACATTACACTGACCCCCTATCCTAGAGCATCACTATTGTGAATGAAGCGAGCAGTAGAGGAAACAAGCGGCTGTAGAGCCGCATAAGCCGATGCTTCCTGTATAGCGTTGGCTCCTTTCACAGGTGATACCAAATGTGCTCTGCCTGGGACAGCAACAACCGACAATACCTGAATGGAAGATTTTTATTATAGGTCAGTTGATTACCAAAATCACAGTGTATATATGGGCATAGCTTCTGCATTAGTTACTGGGCTGCTTTCAAACTGATCCGCAGGTGCAGCGCAGTGTATCGGTGGGTTTCCTTCAATGAGACATAGACTTCTGTAATTACATGCAGGTTTGGCTTACTTTCTGAAAGTGCGCCACACATGCAGGACATAATAGAATTCTATGGCAAAGTGCAGCTTACCCCCAGGAAATCCACAAGGGCACTGCACCCACGCTGTGGGTAAACCTCAGCACAACAGTGTGAAAGCAGCCTTAGGCCCCTTTCACAGGATTAGTTCGACCCAATCGGACCCTCCATTCACCTATGGAGCGGCAGATGCAAACGGACTTGTGTCCATTTACACCCGTCTACCTCCAATTCGATCTGCTAAAAAAAAATAGAAGGGGATCCGTCCCCTTCCGTCTGAGCAGATCGGATTTGAGGGCCCATAGAGTAAAGTAGGCTGCGTCCGTGTCCGCTCTGCAGTATGCATGTCATCCGCCTGCTCCACTCATTGTGGCCTGCGACTGGTTTCCCAGTCGCTTAAATGGCCCTCACTCTTCAAAAGGTTGGGCACCCCTGCCCTATAGTAAGCCCTATGGGTGACATAATCTCCTAGGCATTTGTAGCTGTTGTCAGTGATCTCTTCTGTACACAGAAGGCACTACTGGAGAGATCATGGGACCGGACCGGAGTGGCTTCAGAATAGGTTAGTATACAGATTTTTTCTTTACAGGGTTAGATAGAATAGACTTATCATAGGGTAGGGAGTAGGTTTAGCCTTAGTTAGCTTTTGACTGAACTTTCACTTTAAAGTCAAGAACTCTACCCAGAGGGGAAATGTTAGCCCAACGGGGTCCCTAACTGTTCCTAAGGGTTAGGGTGGTATTCATTTCCCTCATCAAAGCCCAGTTTGTTTGTGCGCTTTAGATTAAAATAGTTTGCTTTCATGAACATCAGTGAGTTGCACAGCTCACTTCCCAAGTCTTCAGCGATGTGATCTTTATCATCCCACATGACCACAGAACAGTTGACATTCAGTAAAAGATTCTAAAGTTAATATTTTGTTTTACACTATTTAAATTCTACCATAAGATGTGTAAGACCCTCTTCTTGGCTTTTTGTTAGAGGCCAGACCCTGAAATGTTGAAGACATTTTACTATAACTATTTAAAATGGTTGTAAAGGGAGATGTTTTTTTTTTATCCTAATGCATTCTATGCATTAAGATGGAAAGCCTTCTGTGTACAGCAGCCCCCCTAATACTTACCTAAGCTCCCTCTCAATCCAGCGATGTCCATGAGTGCCTCAACCCTCCGGGACTCTCCCTCCTAATTGGCTGAGACACAGCAGTGGTGCCATTGGCTCCCGCTGCTGTCAATCAAAGTCAGTTAGAAAATGAGGAGAGAGCAGGGCAGGGCTGAACTGCGGCTTCGTGTCTAAATGGACATACAACAGCGGCCCGACTCAGGTGCCCCATAGCAAACTGCTTGCTGTGGGGGCACTCAACACGAGGGAGGGGCCAGGAGCACCGATGAGGGACCCGAGAAGAGGACAATCTGGGCTGCTCTGTGCAAAGTCACTACACAGAGTGGGTAAGTATAACATGTTTGTTATTTAAAATTTAATTTAAAAATTAGACTTTACAATCACTTTATAAAAATCTGCCAAAGTGTGAATTCTAGATGCCAAGGGCCATTCTATCCAATAAAAATTTGACTTGGATTGGACTCCATGGTCTTGGTTAGAAGCTAAACCCAGAAATGTTAGTGAAGATATTTTAACAAGCTACAATGGAACCTTGGTTTACGAGTAACGCGGTTAACGAGCGTTTTGAAAGACGGGCAACTTTTTTTTTTTTATCCTGACTCGGTTTGCAGAGTGTTGCGGAGTGTTGTTTCACAAAACAAGCAGGATTCAAGCCAAGGGGGTGTGCAGTACCGCATTTGGCCAGAGGTGCGGGGGCGTCGGTGACACTCGGAAGGGTTCGGAGCTGTTCAGAGCCATTCAGAAGTACTCGGAATCACTTGGAAATACTCTGGATAACTCAGAAATACTCTGTTCCCGAGTGTTTCAGAGCCTTTCCGAGTTCAGCCGAGCTTCTCTGAGTATTTACGAGGCTCTCCGGCGCCCCTCCACCCCTGGCCACATGCGGTATTGCATGCAATAGAAGTCAATGCGGAACAAATTATCTTCGTTTCCATTGACTTCTATGGGGAAACTCGCTTAGATATGCGAGTGCTTTGGATTACAAGCATTCTCCTAGAACGGATTATGCTCGTAATTCAAGGTTCCACTGTATATACAAAAAATGTACCAAAGGATGAATTCTAGACATGGAGGGCTGTCCAATCCTTAAAGCGTAAGTTCTTCTTTTTGCAAAAATTGAAAAGGTGAACTTACACCCTCCTCATACCCCTGGTCCCCGCTGCACCTACCTCCATGGGTGAATAGTAGGAATGAGCTGAACACCCCCCTGTTCGGTTTGCACCAGAACTTGCGAACAGGCAAAAAATGTGTGCGAACACTGTTAAAGTCTATGGGACACAAACATGAAAAAACGAAATTGATCATTTTAAAGGCTTATATGTTATTGCCATAAAAAGTGTTTGGTGACCCAGGTACTACCCCAGGGGACATGTATCAATGCAAAAAAAAGTTTTAAAAACAGACATTTTTTCAGGAGCAGGGATTTTTTATAATGCTTAAAGTGAAACAATAAAAATGAAGTATTCCTTGAAATATCGTGCCTGGGGGTGTCCTTAGTCTGTCTGTAAAGTAGCACATCTTTCCCATGTTTAGAACAGTAAAAGGAGAAAATGTCATTTACAACTGTAATGTATTGTCGGATCCTGGCAATATACATTAAAATCATTGAAAACAATGGCATTGGGTTCCCCCCAGTCCATTACCAGCCCTTTGGGTCTGGTATGTATATTAGGGAAACTCTGCACCAAAATGTAAACAAAAAATTGTGTGGGGGTCCCCCCAAAATCCATACCAGGCCCTTCAGGTCTGGTATGGATATTAAGGGGAACCCTGCGCCATAATTTAAAAAATAAATGGCGTTGGGTATTCCATACTAGGCCCTTCAGGTTTTTTTTTTTAAATGGCGTGGGGGTCCCCCCAAAATACATATAAAAAGTAAAAATGACAGACAGTTTGAGGCAATTCCTTGTTTTAAAAAAAAAAAATGTCCCGCGATGTCCATTCATCTTCCATCACATCAGCCGACGCCCTGAGCAAAAAAAACGGTAAAAATCTGCTTTGATGGGAGGCTCCCGCCGACTACAATTTTTTTGCGCTGACAGCTCTTATATAGCTGAGGGTGGGGCCACCCGGTGACGTAAGTGGGTGACCCCGCCCCTTCTGACATCATGTGATGTCAGAGGGGGCTGAGTCACCCTTTTACATCACCGGGTGGCCCCGCCCTTAGCTATATAACAGCTGTCAATGCAAAAAGCCTGCAATCGAGGCAGAGTTTTTCCATTTTCTCTAGTCATCTTCCAGGACGGCATAACCTGAGATGACTGGTCCACCTGACAGGAAACACAATCAACACCAAGGTTAAAAGGCCCCTCCCTTCCCCCTGCACCTCAGTTCTTGATTGTGTTTCCCGGCAGCGAAACGTTTGTTATTTTTGTCTATAGACCTGAAGCTAGTAGCGGATGGTCCCCCCTCTGGGGGCTGGATTCCAAAGCCGGGGAGGGTGGCGGATCCAGCCAGGGTTTAGTCCCTTCCCAGAGGGCCCCCCAACGGCCAGGGCAGAAGTTACTCCCCGGCAAGGAGCCTCCCGGTTACAGAGGGGTATTCCGGAGCTCCTGTGAACACATACCTCATGCCATTTTTCTTCCACCCGGTCAGGTACAGGGGTGTTGAAGGTACCAGAGTCTGAGACTGGAGCTCGAGTTGCTGAAGGAGTTGGTGAGAGCCTGGGTGTCCAGTGGTGCTGGGCAGGGTTCTTTTGGGAAGGTTTCCATCTCTCTGAACGCTGTAATACTCCTGACCTGATACTCCTGACCTGAGTAAGCGTTCCGGGTGGAGCAAGATGGCGCCGTTTCCGGTTCCGGTTGTCGGCACTTCCGGTTTCCGGTCTACGCCAAAATGGCGGATCCGGAAACACTAGAGGCCAAATCCCATCCTTCGGGCGGCAGGCCCTCAACAAAATGGCGCCGAGCACCGGCGTCTGAGGAGCAGTCTCTCATAGACTCTGGAGAAGCAGGCAGAGGCCTCACGACTGTCCCTTTTCTTCCTCCCGGTCGCCTCCTGGACGGACTCAGCAAGGAACAGGATGGAAAGAGAGGAGGACATAGTCACACCCTTAACACAAGAAGAGGCTACAGGTGGTGAGTCCTCTTCTGTTTGTGAGTGGTGGGGTAAGAGGGGTCTTACTTACACCATGAGGGGGGGGAGGCACAGGAGGGTGAAAAAGTATTTTAAGGGTGTTATGTCTCTCTTCTGTCTCCCTTAGAACCTAGCGGCTTTGCTCAAGGGGTTTACAAGGCTAGGGGTAAAAATCCCCCTCCCCCCAGAACAAAAAGGTGTGGGAACTGTAATGACAAGCTCCCACCAGACCATTCTAAACCTTTTTGTTTTAGGTGCATTCATAAGCTGTCGAGTAAGGAAACCTCACAGGTTATGAAGGATTTCCTGGTAGTGCAATCTGAGATGCTCTCTACACTACAATCTCTTAAGACAGCCATAGCACCTAGGGAAGCTCAGAGGACGGATGACAAAGCAGGCCTGTCCTCTAGAGACGATATTTCCTCTCAGGAG
Organism: Lithobates sylvaticus; assembly: GCA_028564925.1. NCBI lineage: Eukaryota > Metazoa > Chordata > Amphibia > Anura > Ranidae > Lithobates > Lithobates sylvaticus. The sequence continues at coordinate 521,192,883 of CM053029.1, forward strand.
GGTCTTTCAGACAGGGGCCATAAAACCCCACAGAAAAACCCATCCTCTGTTACCTCAGGTATTGAGGAATTGGAGGACTTGGAGGAGTCAGAGGAAGACTCGCTAGAAGATGGGGAAAATTCAGAGGCTGATAGCCAGGATAGTGAAGGTCCTAGAGCTAGTAGCCACCTCTTTCCCATAGAGGATATGGGGCAGTTACTCAGGGCAATTTATGTCTCTGAAGATATCCCGGAACCTCCGGTTCAGGCGTCTAACAGGGATAAAATGTACAGGGGATTGGGTAAACCTCAATCCAGGGTATTCCCAGTCCATCAGGCCCTAAAAGAGGTGATACTGAGAGAGTGGAAAGACCCAGAAAGAAAGGTTCTGAGGCTTAAGACGTGGAAGAGGAGGTTTCCTTTTGGGGAGGAAGAGGAACAAAAGTTTTTCAAAACCCCCAAGTTGGACGCAGCCCTGTCACAGGTCTCGAAGAAGTCTGATTTGTCTTTCGAGGACTCAGGTAACCTGAAGGACCAAATGGACAGAAGGGCCGAAACGCTCTTGAGAAGAGCGTGGGATGCAAACGCAGCAGCCATGGCTCCTGCCTTAGCATCAGCTTGTGTGGCTAGGAACGTGGATGCATGGTTAGGTAGACTTTCCACCCATGTTTCTAGAGAGAATAACTCTAAAGAGGTTTCAGAGTCTTTAGAGTTAATAAGTAAGGCTGTGGCATATCTAGCAGATGCGGCGGTAGAATCCGTTAGGAACACGGCCAAGTCTGCTGCTCTCCTTAACTCGGCAAGAAGGGCTGTCTGGGTCAAGTCATGGGAAGGAGATCATATGTCTAGATCTCGACTATGCGGGTTACCCTTTGAGGGCTCCCAACTATTTGGACCAGGCCTGGATCAGGTCCTGTCAAGGTCAGCAGAAAAGGGGAAAAAGTTTCCAGTCAAAGCTAAGAGAGAGAGGAGCAGGAAGTTTTTTCGTCCCCCCTCTAGTGAAGGAAGTTTTAAGGGCAAAAAAGACGCAAATAGAAGGTGGGGGAAGGGAAAGAGCACGCAAAAAGGTAGCCTGCTCTTTTCCGGTCCTAAAGATGCCACCAAGCAGTCCAAGTGACGCCAGCGTCAGGGTAGGGGGGAGATTGGCTCACTTTGTCCCTCAGTGGAACAAGATCTCCGGAAGCCCCTACATATTACAGATCTTGACAGAGGGCTATCGTCTGGAATTTCTCTACACTCCCCCTCAAAAAAAATTTCTGACCCGTCTTCCCAGAGAACCTTCAAGGGCCGCAGGACTGCTGGACAGCGTGCAGGGACTGGCGTTTCAGGAGGTGATCATTCCCGTTCCACCGGAAGAGTACTACCAGGGATTTTACTCCCATGTTTTTGTCGTCCAAAAACCGTCAGGAAAATTTTGCCTGATATTAAATCTCAGGAAACTGAACAGGTTTTTGAGACAAAAGATCTTCCGGATGGAGAGTATCTATACGGTGCGCAGGCATCTATTAAAAGGTGCGTTTCTAGCCACGATAGATCTGAGGGATGCGTATCTCCACATTCCGATTGCCAAGGAACACCAGTCCCTGCTAAGGTTCGCAGTCCTTACGGACAGAGGAATCCAACATTGGCAATTCCGAGCTCTCCCCTTCGGACTGACAGCAAGCCCAAGGATCTTCACAAAAGTCCTGGCGGAGGTAGTAGCTTATCTACACCTTCAGGGGGTGTCCCTTATACCTTATCTAGACGATCTACTGGTATACGGACAGTCTCAAGAACAGGTAGAAGTAGATGTAGACAGAGTGATCTCTACCCTGGAGACCTTGGGTTGGATAGTGAACAGAGAAAAATCCTCTCTGGCACCATCCCAAATAAAAATGTTTCTGGGATACCTGGTGGATACAGAGGCTCAGAAACTGTTTCTTCCAGAGGAGAAACGGTTGAAAGTGATTACAGCGATCTCTTCTTTAAAGGAAGCCAGGGAGTGCTCTCGCAGGCAGATCATGAGGGTGTTAGGTCTGATGACCTCATGTATTCCAGCGGTTCCCTGGGCTCAGCTCCATTAAAGGGAGCTGCAGTTCTTCCTACTGTCATCCTGGGACAAAAGGAAGGAGTCACTGGACGGTAAGGTGTCCATCCCAGCAAAAGTAGAGGCCTCCCTAGATTGGTGGCTGAATCAGGACAGGCTCAGTTTGGGATTACCCTGGGATCAGTGGAACCCTATAATAGTAACCACCGACGCAAGTGCTTGGGGTTGGGGAGCTCACCTGGGGGAAGCTCAGGCACAAGGGGCCTGGACTCCTTCACAGGCGGGGGCCTCCTCCAACCACAGGGAACTTCTGGCAGTGGGCCAGGCGTTAAGAGCCTTCGGAGACAGGATTCAGGGGTTGGAGGTTCAGGTTCTGTCGGACAATGTGACGGCAGTCTCTTACCTAAACCGCCAGGGGGGCACCAGATCCAGGAAGCTTCTGAATCTAACCCTGAACATTTTAAATTGGGCCGAAGAAAATCTTCAATCCATATTGGCGGTTCACATAAGAGGAACCGCCAATGTGGTGGCAGATTTTCTAAGTCGAAAACCCATCCTCCAGGGGGAATGGGAACTGAATCAGGAGGTTTTTCTGCAAATAAGTCAGAAGTTTGGGTGCCCAGACATAGATCTCTTTGCCCACAGAGGAAACAAAAAAGTGGATCACTTCTTTTCCCTCAACAGAGGAGGGGGGTCTCAGGGAGTGGATGCTCTGTCTCAGGACTGGGACTTCCATCTTGCATACGCTTTTCCCCCACTAGTGTTGATACCACGAGTGCTACAAAAACTGGCCCGATCAGACTGTGGACTGATTCTAATAGCCCCATGGTGGCCAAAGAGGACGTGGTTTGCCACGCTCAAAGAGTGGTCAATCTCTCCTCCGCTCCGTCTTCCAGCCAGACGGGATCTTCTTTTACAAGGACCAGTCCTTCACCCCGACCCGGGGTTCTTCTGTCTGACGGCATGGTACTTGAGGAGGAGATCCTCAGAGGTAAAGGTTGCTCGGATAGGGTAATTGAGACCTTATTGGGCAGCAGGAAGCTGGTCACCAGGAGAATCTATTCTAAAGTTTGGAATCGTTTCTCACAGTGGTGCCAGAATAAGGAGGTGTCTATCCTTTCAGTACCGGTGGTACTGGAATTCTTACAAGCAGGGGTGGATCAGGGGATCTCCACAAATACCTTGAGAGTACAGATAGCAGCACTATCTGTATTTATGGATCAGAGGCTCGCACTAGAGCCCCTGATTAAGAGATTCATTCTGGCAAGGGAAAGGGTGACCCCTGTTAGGGTGAATGTTTTTCCGCCATGGAACCTAACATTGGTCTTGGAGGCACTGACGAAAGCGCCCTTTGAACCAGCGCAGGAAATTTCTGTTAAGTTTTTGACGCTAAAGTTAGCCTTTTTACTGGCCATAACCACGGCCAGAAGGGTGAGCGACCTACAGGCCCTGTCAGTTAAGGAGCCTTTTTTGTTGGTTTTAGAAGATAGAGTGGTTTTGAGACAGGATCCACTGTATCTTCCCAAGGTCGCATCTAAGTTTAATAGATCGCAGGAGATCATTTTGCCTTCCTTCTGTGATAATCCAAAAAATGAGAAGGAGAGGAAATTTAATTTATTAGATGTTAGGAAATGTTTGTTGACATATCTGGATAGGGTGAAGGAGTACAGGAAGTCTAATCACCTTTTAATTTTATTTAGTGGCCCCAGAAAGGGAGGGCAGGCATCTAAATCTACGGTGGCTAGATGGATTAGGCAGACAATAGCATTAGCCTATGAACAGTCAGGTTCCCCAGTACCAGGGGATCTTAAGGCTCACTCAACGAGATCCTTGGCGGCCTCTTGGGCAGAGAGAGCTGGGGCCTCGATAGAACAGGTCTGTCGCACAGCCACTTGGGCGAAGCAGGATACCTTTCTGAAGCACTATAGAGTGGAACTGCTGTCGCCTCAGGATCTGACATTTGGAAGGAAGGTGCTACAAGCGGTGGTCCCGCCCTGAGGTAGGCCTTGAACTTCTTGTATATCCTCTCAGGTTATGCCGTCCTGGAAGATGACTAGAGAAAATTGACAGTTACTTACCGATAACTGTTTTTCTAGGATATCTTCCAGGACGGCAGGCCTACTTCCCACCCATGTTTTAATGTAAGTACTACGGGAAGAGTTCCTCTCTGTCACCTGGATAACCTATTACTTTGGGAGAACTGAGGTGCAGGGGGAAGGGAGGGGCCTTTTAACCTTGGTGTTGATTGTGTTTCCTGTCAGGTGGACCAGTCATCTCAGGTTATGCCGTCCTGGAAGATATCCTAGAAAAACAGTTATCGGTAAGTAACTGTCAATTTTTTTTTCTCTGTCCATCTGCACGGTGATCGATGACGTTGCGGGACATTTTTTTTTTTTTTATAAAGGACTTGTCCCAAACTGTCTCCTGTCATATTTTTTACTTTTTTGACACTTTTCTTTCTACAATGTACCCGATACTCATTCACATAGGGGTGCGGGATCTGGGGGCCCCCTTGTTAAAGGGGGCTTCCAGGTTTCCCGATAAGCCCCCTGACTGCAGACCCCCACAACCACCGGGCAAAACACCTTCCCCATGTTGAGGGCATGTGGCCTGGTATGGTTCAGGAGGGGGGGGGCTCCCCCCTTTTCCTCCAGCCTACCAGGTTGTGTGCTCGGATAAGGGTCTGGTATGGATTTTGAGGGAGACCCCACGCCATTTTTTTTTTTTTTTTTGGCGCGGGGTTACCTATTTAATATAATGGCTTTTCTTTCAACATAAGAGAGCATGACCAGAAGCACTGATTGTGGATGATGGAAAAGAGTTTGGTAAAATGTGTTTAATATTGATGGACCAATTGATCCTGAACCATGAATAACTTCCCCATCATATATTTTACAGTCATATGTAACTGTTAAGTAAAATATTTCACGTTTTAAAAATAAAATCCTTGGCATTTAATGATGAGGAACCTATTTTATACATTAGGTCGATTTAAAGAGACAAGAGTAAATATACTGTGTGTTATTTTATACACTTAAAACCGCATGGGTGGAAATAATTGCAGTCTGACCAAATAAATCACAGACAACGGGAAGTAAGTGATTTTCAGAATGTGTCCCAGTAGAAAGGAAAACAGAAGTGCACTGTGGCTTTTTTCAGTGGTTTCAATGTCTCCAATTTGTACAAATGCATTACTTTTAACGAAGTTCTTTTTCATAGAGAAATAATGACGTCCAAGTCAAGTCCATCATTATACTTTCAGATAGTTAAACACTTTATGTCAAGAGCAAAAATCATAAATAATGTGGCATGCTGGGTAATCAGTAGCAATAAAATACTGTATTATATAGACTATAAAATTACACTCCATTCCAGTGAGTGTCATAAGTGTTGTTAGGGAATGAAGCTGAAGAAAGATATATAAAGGAAAAACTTTGTACAGATAGAAATAAAAGGACTAGAATTGCTATCCTTTTTTCTAAGATTAGGCAGCCTATACCCAAATCCATTTTTTTCACTCAACCAGCGGGTTGAACAAAAAAAAAAAATTTACCTCATTCCCCCATCCACACATTCAAGGTGGCTAGGGGAATTTTCCTCGCTGAGCTATTGTATTCTGACAGTGGAGAGACTTCCCTGCCATCAGAATACACTGGTCATCACTGCCAGCTATAGCCGACAGTGCTGATCGAGTGGCTGAAAACACAACAGGGTGGTTGTACAGAAGTTGATTGGCAGATAGACTTCTGTACAACCACAGTGCCCATAAATGGAATAAAATTTGGATGGACTCCACTGAACCAACCACATTTTGGTCCATGTATGGCCAGCTTTACTGGTTACCTGGCAGAGTCTGGTGATTAGCATTACCACCAGGCAGATAAAGGACAAGTCATTAGTGACAACGGAACTGAAATAGTGAGGAAATTTTTCAGTGGGGAAATCTGATCCAGTGATAGCTGTCCAGTAGGGCATTTCTCCTCAGTTGGAGAGTTTTTCTTTACTTCTTGCTATGTATTTGTGAGGGGAAGGGAATTTAATTTGATCATTCCCCATTCTATCAAAAGCTAAAAAAAAAGTATTGGAGATACAAGGCTCCATTCACAAAGCCATATTTTCTTCTTTAAAAGTCTTGGTAAAATGCACCATTGCGTTTTTTTAAACGTTTTTCCAGTTCCTGTTTTCCAGTGACTACATCTCCTTGTAATGGAGTCACCCTTGCATGTGTGCTACCAGCTGACACTTTAACCAAAAGTCTGTACACTGCATGCATCCACACAAATGGCTAGCCCCAAAGCCTATGGTCGCAAGCCATTCTTCTACACCTCTATCCTCCCATCTCCTAGCAAATTGATTGACAGCAGATGGGGCCTGTGCTATCCATTGTGACTTGTTCCCTGTGACGTGCTCTGTGTGCATGTTTCCCTACCGGGAAGTTCAGAGAGCTGAAGCCATAAGTAATGAAGGGTGAAACAAGTGATTTCTGGGCACACATATGCAGTTAACAATGTACCAGGGAATGTTTCCTTACTTGATCACAATGCATTAATGTAAAAAGCTTATAGCCTAAGTGCAGTAAAAAAGCAAACACAAAAATCAACACACGAAACATACATTACAGTCAGTCAGGTGTGCCCCTTCTGCAGATTCCTCTTCTGTTAGGTGGAATCCTCCTCTATCGATGCTCCCCCCTCCCCCACCCACCTCTTCCAGTGCAAACTACTTCATTCATAGAAGTAATAGTAGTGGTTTCTATGAATAAAGTAGCTTGGCATAAAAGGTGGGAATGGTTGGGCACTCTTGATTAGTGCCTGTGACGGCTATCATAGTTCTGTTAACTTTCAACACACCAGAAATCTGTGGGGGGTGGGCATCAATGGAAGTAGATTTCACCAAACAGAAGAGGCATCAGCACAAGGGACACATCTTACAGACCATCAGTTATGTCCCTTGTCCTGATTTTTTGAATTTTTTATTACATTTTGTTTTACTTTGACTATACTTAGATTTCAATGGTGGGAGTAAAACATATGCTAATACTTTAAGTTGTGGCAACATAAAGGAAGCAAATGGTGTCTTAGAGAAGCTTAGTATACTGACTTGATGATCTGTCCCATGTGAATAGCAGTCCTTCTGCATATTTGTATTCCTCCTTGTTTAAGCCTCAAATAATTAGAGGAGTAGAGAGGTGTCACCTGTGAAAGGCAAACCTTCACCCTTGCAAATTTATGGAATGTTGCTTCTTGCTCACTCCTCGATAAAATCTTGAATACTCTGTTGGGCTCCTAGACTTCTCATCCCTGATGACTGGTACTTATGGTACCTTTGTGTATTGTTCAGGACTCCACACCATACCCATTTCTTTTCAAGGTGCTAAACTCTTTATCACTAAAGCAAAATGTCCAGGGAAAGCACCTCTAGCACCAAATAATTATGTAATTGTAATGGCACCGTGCCACATATAAAGCTAGGTAAACATCATAGATGAAAAAATATACTACTTTTGTCAATTCTCCAAACAGTCACAAAGGTCATTCTAAATGCTGTGGTTTATTCCACTTAGCTCCTGACATTTTTTACCTGCTGCTGTTGAAGGTCAGTACGACCACAAAATAAGTAAACTAGATCATGGGGTAATATTTGCTCTGTTTCTAGGACTTTAATGTCACTGTAGACCCTCGTGGAGTTATGTGATATGTTTGGAAGCACACATGTGAAATTTTTCCTCTCCACTTTTTCTGTATAAAAAAGAATGATATAAAAGCCTTATAACCTAAGTATATGTAAAACTTTAAAAAAAATATATATATATCAAGGAAAAGGACAGTGTTAATGTTTATTCTGAAGTGTCACTTGTGCTGGAAATCTTCTGTCCTCTGAAGCCCTCCAATAGGATGGACATAGGCGGCACTCTTCATAAGTACCTGTGACAGGTCCCTTGGATCTATTAATGCCCATAGCACTGGAAGATTGTGGCTGCAGGGTATTGCGAGGGGCAGAAGAGGATTTCAACTAAGACAGCCAGCACCAGTGCAAGGTACACTTCTGGCTAAATGTAAAGCCCCATACACACTATCAGATTTTCTGCAGATTTTTGTCTTCAGATTTACCAAAACCATGTAGTGCAACGGCCTGCCTGATTGCATACAAATTGAAACTCCTAAGGTTTGACCTCATATTATATGGTTTTGGTAAATCTGAAGACAAAAATCAGCAGAAAATCTGATGGTGTGTATGGGGCTTTAGGATCACCCCTTGTGCTGATTTTTTTTAAACTTAGTCTCTATGGCTTCTACATTTGTTCTTTTTATTCAAAAAAGGCTTTAAATGTTGCCTCAGTGTAATCCATTTGTCTCTAGTTAATCATTTGCCACTATTCTTGTATGTGCATTTATAGTAAAAAGTTTTAGAGGTTTCAATGTAACTAAGGTAGAATATTAAGAATGCTACTCTTCCTGTAAGCTTCATAAAAGCTGGCTTACTTTGTGCAGCAGTGTGCAGGATTTAGGGAATGCTGATGCCCATATTCAAGTCTGCTTGAATCTGGTGGTGTTCTACAAAAATTGTATAGTTGGAAACATATAGTCAATTATAATTCATACACATTCCACTTTCCCCTATATTCACATTGTGTTCTACCTGGGTTTATAGTAAGCTGCAATATACGTAATCTACTTTATTTCCCTTTAGACAATTTAAAAGCCAGTTGTGAAGCGGACACACTTCTTTATAGCAATATATTTGCAAAATATTAATGCTATGTGTAAATCTTTCTTCACCTAATTTTGTGAAAATATAGGAAGGAGGGTGGTTCTAATTTTAGCTGCAAGCATGTACTATACGACCAAGTTAAACCTTTCTGCTTAACAACACAACAAATGCAGTTAAAATTGCGTAGTCCACACCCAACTAAAGAGAAAAACTAAATGTCCCACTTAAAAAATGTGCATATAGTTCATGGGCCTGAAATTCAGTGTTGTGGTTGAAGTAAAGCTCCCTGGTGGGTACTAACACGCATCATAAAATCCACATGTGTAACACACTGCAGTTCACTTATGCAGCATTGGTGGCCCACTACTGGAGAATTGCCTCAAAATGAACCTCCCTAATGAACGACCTATTCTTTGACCTCTCTATAAGCAGGAAAATACTGTAACAATTATAGAAGCACTATAAGACACAATGCTCAGTATGAATGAAGCTGAAGAAATATGAGACATGACAGAGAGCAGGGGTCTGCATGTCATCAAGAATAAGATCTGTCTTTGTCCTTGAATTCAAAAATGTTTTCTTGTATCTATAGCTACAGGCAATAATGTGATTTAAACGATGTAGCCCAAAATGAATATTTTCAGCACATGTTTTATTAATGTTCCCGTGGTAGTAAATATTGCTGAATAATGTTTGGCAATTATGGTAATTCCATTGTAAATTGGAAAGTCTGAGACCCTGGAAGTGACCTATGACATTTTGAACCTAATGATTTCTTAGATTGCTATGTACTTTGTGATTTGATAATGAAAAGGAAGCTAACTGGAGATGCCTGTAGATTTCAACTAGAAGAAAATAAGTAACTCTGCACTGTGAAAGCAACTAAATAGCGTGTTAGACTGTATGGAAGGGAAAAAAATGACTTGTCTCTTGTGATTTCACCTTTGAATCTAGGCCACTTGTCTTTATTTGTACAGAAAGCAAAAATAATAGTTTATGGCTTTATTTTTTCCTAGGCAATATACATAGTGTATATAAATTGAACAAATTATACATTTTCAGTCTCTCTTGGGTAAGGTAAAAAGAGCTGTAAAATTTCATACACTAGGAGTATAGGAAGGATACTTTTGCACGTGTTTTCATCTTTAGAATATAAATGCTCCAAAGTATGATAGAGTGAGAAGAGATGAGTCAAGCGATCCATCAGCACATTAACCCTGTGGAGGTTACAGTGATTATCTAAATCTACTTGTATCTACAACAAATAATAAAACCATAGCTACTGTATATAGCATAGGTAATTTAGATGTGCAGTGCTCATTACACTATTTATGATAATATCACTGATATACTCAATTTAATAGTTACATTTTTTTTTGTTGCAAGAAAAAAGTTTCATCAAGGCAATATAACTTTTTACTAATTGTGCACACATGAAACTTGTTCCTTTTACAGTTTTGAAGTAAGCAATTAAGTTTTTTCAGTCTTATCGAACTGCAAGTTTCCATGTCCTCCATGGTATCTAGTTTTACTGTACTTATAAGGCAAAAAAATATATTATTATAATAATGATATACACAGTGCTCAGCATTAACGAGTACACCCCCTTTTGAAAAGTAAGATTTTAATCAATATCTCAATGAACACAAGAACAATTTCCAAAATTTTAACAAAACTAAGTTTTATAGAACATTTGTTTAGCTCGATACATGAAAGTAAGGTTAATAATATAACTTAGATCACAAAATCTTCAGTTTTACGCAAATTAGTTGTTGCAAAAATGAATACACCCCACAACCTCCATAATTTGTAAGGATAGCGCCAAGTCTTTTAGGGATGGAATTAACTAGTTGGCAACATATTGCAACATCCATCTTTTTCCATTCTTCAAGAACGACCTCTTTTAGAGCCTGGATGCTGGATGGAGAGTGATGCTCAAATTGTCTCTTCAGAATTACCCATAGATGTTTGATTGGGTTCAGATCAGGAGACATACTTGGCCACCGAATCACTTTTCCCCTGTCCTTTTTCAGAAATGCAACAGTGGCCTTAGATGTGTGTTTTGGATCATTGTTATGTTGGAAAAGTACACAATGACCAAGGGCACAGAGTAAGGGTAGCATCTTCCCTTTCAATATAGAGCAGTACATCTGTGAATTCATGATACCATCAATGAAATGCAGCTCTCCGACACCAGCAGCACTCATTGGAAGCCCCATGGAAGGACACTGCCACACCTGCGACACCAAACAGTTTTGAAGCCATCAGTTCCAAAAACAATTATCTTGGTCTCATCGCTTCAGAGTCCCAGGAGTCTTCTCCTTTTTCAGTATGGGCTCTTGCAAATTCTAGGCAAGCTTTTTTGTGCATGGGCTTTAGGAGAGACTTCCTTTGTGGACAACATGCCATTCCTCTGCAGTGTACACCATATTGTGTTCACCTCCGTGGAGGCCCTGAACGTCTTTATGAGATGGTTGCAGTTCCATCTTTGTTAACTTTTTGTATCACTTTTGCCACAGTATTCTGACTGATAAGTAAAGCTTTGCTTTGACTTCACCTTTCTTGTGTAAAGAAATTATTTTCTTTCTCAGTCCTTGTGACATTTCTCCATTTGGTGCCATTGCTGACAGCATGAAATGTGAAGGGGTTTTCTTTAACCACTTTAAGACCAGCCTCGTTTTGGATTTTAGGTGTTTACATGTTTAAAACAGTTTTTTTTGCTAGAAAAAAACTTAGAACCCCCAAACATTATATATTGTTTTTTTTCTAACACCCTAGAGAATAAAATGGCGGTCGTTGCAATACTTTTTTTCACACCGTATTTGCGCAGCGGTCTTGCAAGCGCACTTTTTTTGGAAAAAATTCACTTTTTTGAATAAAAAAATAAGACAACAGTAAAGTTAGTCCAATTTTTTTATATATTGTGAAAGATAATGTTACGCCGAGTAAATTGATACCTAACATGTCACGCTTCAAAATTGCGCCCGCTCGTGGAATGGCATCAAACTTTTACCCTCAAAAATCTCCATAGGCGACGTTTAAAAAATTCTACAGGTTGCATATTTTGCGTTACAGAGGAGGTCTATGGCTATAATTATTGCTCTCGCTCTACCGATCGCGGTGATACCTCACATGTGTGGTTTGACCACCGTTTTCATATGCGGGCGCTACTCACGTATGCGTTCGCTTCTGCGCACGAGCTCGTCGGGACGGGGTGCTTTAAAAAAATTTTTTTTTGTTTTTCTTATTTATTTTTCTTGATTTTATTTATTTTTACACTGTTTTAAAAAAAAAATTAATTGGCTCACTTTTATTCCTATTACAAGGAATGTAAACATTCCTTGTAATAGAAAAAAGCATGACAGGTCCTCTTAAATATGAGATCTGGGGTCAAAAAGTCCTCAGATCTCATATTTGGACTTCAATGAAAAAAAAAAAAAAAAAAAAAAATGTCATTTAAAAAAATGACATTTGAAAATTCCTCTTTAAGAGGTATGGGCGGAAGTGACGTTTTTGACGTTGCTTCCGCCCTCCTATGGTATAGAGATGAGTGGCGGCCATCTTAGCATCACTCATCTCTAGACACACAAGGGGAACGGACCCGATCGCCTCCGCCGCTGCCGACAGTTCCGGTAAGCGACGGAAGGCACGGGAGAGCGGCGGGAGGGGGGGGGGCACCTCTCCCGCCACCGATAACGGTGAGCTTGCGGCGAATCCGCCGCGATGACCACCATTATCGGACAGCCGACCGGTGCCTGAAGAGTTGGATACCTCGGTTGTGGCAGCAGCTGCTGCCGTTACCGAGATATCCCTCTTCAAAAAAGGGACGTACATCGTCGTGCGCCGTTTGGAAAGTGGTTAAGTAGCTCCCTTTTTATAATCAACTGTCTGCTGGACACCTGTTTAATGAATAATTAGACTAACCTGTAGTTAAATTCTTGTTAATTAAGATTTTGTTATTTAAAATTTAGCTTTGCTCCTAAGACTTCATTTTCCTAACATGGTCTTGAATAAATTTGTTAGGAAAAATATTTTTTTGTGTGTGCAAATTAACAAATTTTGGTTGCAATCAATGGCTTACATTTGTGGGAGTATTTTGTAGTATAGTGTCCCATAGAGAATGTTGATTCTGAAAGTAAACTAAAGATTTTCTGACAAAACTGTTGGGGTGTACTCATTTATGCTGAGCACTGTGTGTGTATGTATATGTATACATATACATACCGACAATATATTAAGTATATATATTATAAAAAAATAACGACAGACAATAACAAGTTAAAAAAAAATGCTGGGTGAATCTTGAACATCAATTGGACAAATTTAGCTATTTTTTTCACTGGGTGAATTTAAATATTGATAAATACACTGCCCTGATGTTTCTGTGATGTAAATGCATCAAGCCAGGTGCTCATTGGCCCTACTCCATGAAGGCCATGGGTGTCACTGAGAGTTTGGATAGTCTGCTGCCAAAAATATCTCTATAGACTAATAATTCTTGCTTGCTGTAGATAATGTTTAGATAAGTGGGAAGAATGTGTCAACATGTTGTAACTGTAAAGGACCATCACCATGTCTGTAACTAGATTGTTTAAGCCTTGCAGTCAAAGTACCTAAATACTTGTTTTAGATTAGTATATATGTAGGGGAATTCTTGGTGTACAATGTAATGCTCAAAGCACACTTTTAAAAGTAATATTAGCATTGACGTTTGCCAAAGAATCTTTTTGTTCTAATTAAATAATTTAAACAAGCATGAATTAATAATCAAATTAGGAACTAAAAAAAAAACCTTGATCATATTTATATCGGGCAAGATACATATTTTAAAAATCACATTCAATTTTACTCCCACAAAAATGTAATTGTATACAACAGGGGTTATATGTAATTGGAGATGCCTATTCTGATTTATGTGAACCATAGTTCAAACTGGATTGTACCAATTAGCAAATATCTGCAAATTTTTTATGATTCAGGGCAAAAAATTAATTGTATTTTTGTTATCTCTGAGTGCAATGCCGCGTACACACGAGCGGATTTTCCGTTGGAAAATTCTTGGATGGTTTTTCCGACGGAATTCCCCTCAAGCTTGACTTGCATACACACGGTCACACAAAAGTTTGCTGAACTTTCGACCGTCCAGAACACGGTGACGTACAACACTACGACGAGCCGAGAAAATTCCGTTCAATTCTTCTGAGCATGCGTCAAATTGTTTCTGAGCATGCGTAGGAATTTTGCCCGTCGGAATTGGTACAGGCGATCGGAATTTCCGATCAAATCTTTTTCCGACCGAAAAATTGAGAGCCTGCTCTCAATCTTTTACTGGCGGGAATTCGGCCAGCAAAAATCTGATGGAGCATACACACAGTCGCATTTTCTGACCAAAAGCTCTCATCGGTCTTTTGCTGGCCGAATTTCCAATCGTGTGTACGCAGCATTAGTTTACTAATTCCTGGCATTGGTTTCATTACTCCCCTGTTCTTTTCTTCCCTTTCCCAAAAGCCAGTCAAGAAGGGCTGTTTTAACCACTTAAGGACCGCCTCACGCCGATGTATGTCGGCAGAACGGCACGGCTGGTCACAAGCACGTACAGGTATGTTGTCCTTTAAGCCGGCGCACTCGCGATCTGGTCCTGAGCTCCGTGGCCGCGGGACCCGCGGACCTGATCGCCGCCAGTGTCCCACGATCGGGTCACAGAGCTGAAGAACGGGGAGAGGTAAGTGTAAACAAACCTCTCCCCGTGCTTCCTAGTGAGGCTGTCACTGATCGTCTGTTCCCTGTCATAGGGAAAGACGATCAGTGATGTCACACGCCAAGCCACACCCCTACAGTAAAAACAACACATAGGTCACACTTAACTCCTACACTGCCCCCTAGTGGTTAACCCCTTCACTGCCAGTGACATTTTTACAGTAATCAATGCATTTTTAATCGCACTGATCGCTGTATTAATGCCAATGGTCCCATAAATGTGTCAAAATTGTCCGACTGGCTTCAGCAAAAGAAAATGCACCTTTTGGAGTGGCCCAGTCACAGCCCAGACCTTATCCCCAGAGAGATTCTGTGGAATGACCTCAAGAGAGCCATTCACACCAGGCATCTTCCAAATGTGTCTGAGCTGAAGCATTTTGTGCAGAGTAATGGTCAAAATCTCCTCTTGAAGATTGTGCAGGGCTGATCCAGAGCTACCGAAAGTGCTTGCTTGAAGTCATTGCTGCCAAAGGTGTTTTGACCAGCTATTGTAGTAGCTGGCCTTTTAGACCCCTGATGTCTTCCCTACCCTTTAAAGCAGCTGATCAAACACAGATCGTATTTGATCAGCTGCTTCTATGGCTGTAACAGCCAAGAAATTACAGCTCTGAAGCTGGAAGCAACTAAATCCTCATTATATCTGGCTTCATTTGTCACAGAGGAGATGGGGAAAGGGATGTTGCTCCGCCTCCTGTGCAGGAAGCCATCCCAATTGCTTACCTCAGTCCTGGGCTCCCCAGAGGAACAGGAGAGCCTGGGAACCACTGTGAGCTGTGGTGGGAGGGAGGTCCTTCTGAGCATTGTAAAAGTGACCTTTTACATAGCAGTCTGTCACTGGCTGAAAAAAAGGCACCGGGATCATGCTGTAGGTGCAGCAATGATCCTGGTATTAACCACTTCCCATCACCTATGCTGGAAGAGTAGGGGGAAAATCTGAAGTTTTTAGGTATGAATTTTATTGCATAGTAGCATTGTTTTAGCTTGGCATATAAGTATGTGCCTCTCTTCCCTGTGGGAGTTGCAAACCACTGAATGCCTTTTATTCATTTAAAAAAATACAAGGAATTTTGTGAATGGCAGCAGTGCCGAGTGAAATGCCTCCTGTGGCTACTACAGTATGCAGAAGGGCAGCTGCTCAGCACTGGATCTGGACAACTACTGCTATTACTGTAGTAGCCTTTAGTACTACAGTGATTTGCAGCTTCCACAAGGATTCCTTAGGTATGAGATATGCATCTTTTATATTGGTCTGAGTTAGACCAATGTAACTATGCAATAAAATTCATACCTGAACTTTCTTCAACATTAGAAAGCAAGCAATATCCTGTTGACTAGCTTTAAGTATGTTTGAAAACCTCTGTTGTGTTCCCGCAGGAAGTAAAACTTGGCAGCAGAAAGATTTGGGGGGTGTGTATCATCTGCTGTGCAGGACCAGCCTAATGCCGCGTACACACGGAAACAGTCCGATGGGAGCTTTTCAACTGATTTTCCAACCGTGTGTATGCCCATCGGTCTTTTTCTGTCTGAATTTCTGACGGACTTTGGATTGAGAACCTGTTCTCAATTTTTCCGACGGAAAATCTTTCTATCGGATTTTCCGATCGTGTGTATGCAATTCCGACACGCAAAATTCCGACGCATGCTCGGAAACAACTCGACGCATGCTCGGAAGCATTAAACTTCCCTTTTTATAGTACTGTCGAACGTGTTTTATGCCGATGTGTTACAGACCGTCGGAATTTGGTGTGACCGTGTGTAGGCAAGACAGTTTGAGCGAAATTCCGTCGGAATTCCGATGGGAAAACCATCAGAGCTTTTTCTGACGAGAATTCCGACCGTGTGTACCCAGCATTAGTCTTACCTGATGCTTTAAGCAACCTGATGTCAATTCTAACTCAACTATTCAGTAAATACAGCTAGGTGGTGCCAGCCATTAATATTGCCTGACCCCAATGTGCAATTTTTCAAAGACTTCAATTGGCACCTCCACAATCTAATGATCTTAAAGTGACTCTGTCATTAGAGAAGCATAGGAGCTGCCATTATAGGCCTCCTTCTGAAAATGCCAAATACCTCAATTTGTCTGAACGTTATAAGTTTAGGTAACAGACCTGAAGCAAGGATGATGTAAACAGGTGTCAGAATTACGTATCTCTATACTTGATAGCAAAGCATAAGAATGGCAGCCAAAGAACTAGCATTCTCAGGAGTTTAGTGATGGCAGCCTCCAAAAATTGCTTCTTTAAAAGAATATGAATATGTTGAATAGTATAGCTGACAATTTGTGAGCCCCTAAAACTCAATATAAGCTCTGAAACCACAGATGTGTATGGAAGTATAGTAGGGGAAATCATTAACCTTAAAGCTGTTAATTTACTGTAAAGTTCCTCAGGCCTAGTGCTTACTATTGTTAGGGGACTCATTTAGCAGAGCTACATTCTATTATGTATTTCACAGGAAATCATGTCATTAACAACATTTTCTATGTCCAAAGTTCAATTTTAATTAGGAAAAGATTTTTCCGCACAAGCAGGCGGGTAATCTGATCATTCTTGAGGCAGGGCACATGACTTAGAGAAACAGCAATAGGAGAAGTCTAGCGGATCTCTTATGGTGTTAAACGTTCAAGGTAACTGTCACTGACATTAAACCTTCCTTGGTCATCTACACCTGTGTAAAGAAAACAAAAGCTAACCCTGACTAGCTTCTAGGATGTTCTGAGTGGAACACATTGTGGTCGTCTGGCACTTTACTGCTACTTTAACTTAGACTTTAAATGTACCAGCTGTGTTTATACATTCTTACTGCTGAACTCTGGCACCTGAAGGTAGAACCATTCTTATTTCCAGGTCAGAGTTACCAGGCTGGCTCCTTCCCTTCCTCTTCAGATATAAAATACATTCTTTTACATTTTAAAGACCATTAAACACATTCCTGTCTTGACTTGGGTTATTCTACTCATACTGTACGTTATGTTTTTCTTCATATTGTTCTAGTTGGGATATCTGATTGCCTTATACATATTGTTCGCTGTGAACCAGTATTCAAAATAACTAGATACATATGCCATTTATAGATATTCCCATCTCACTTTAATATTTATAGCTAAAATGTTTTAGATATAACACACATGTACACTTTCTTGACTGGGAAATGATTTGTTACTCCTATCAAAGAAAGCAGATAACCAGCCAAAGTATAACTCAGATGCTATTTTTGCACATATTTTCTGGTCAGTCTGTGGAGCTGTAAGGTTCAAGGGACACATCTGAATTTTACCCAGCCAGAATAGTCTGGAAATAAGACATATGTAAAGCCTAAATGCAGCCAAAAAGACGAGTAGAAAAACCAGCACAAGGGACATAACTTAGTTATTATGATGTGTCTCTTTTGTCGATTCTTCTTTTAGCAGTAATCACTTGGTCCTGCAATCTTACAGTGCGGCAAGGGATAATAGAGCTAAGGTGCAGTCTAATGCCACAAACACACGATCGGAAATTCGGCCAGCAAAAGACAGATGAGAGCTTTTGGTCGGAAAATGCGACCGTGTGTATGCTCCATCTGAAGAATTGGCGAATTCCCGCCAGCAAAAGATTGAGAGCATGTTCTCAATTTTTCAGTTGGAAAAAGTTTTGATCGGAAATTCCAATCATCTGTACCAATTCTGAAGCGCAAAATTCCTACGTATGCTCAGAAGCATTTAACTTCATTTTCTTGGCTCATCGTAGTGTTGTACGTCACCGCGTTCTTGACAGTCAAAAGTTCAGCGAACTTTTGTGTGATTGTGTGTATGCAAGCCAAGCTTGAGTGGAATTCCGTCGGAAAAAACATCCAAGATTTTTCCGACGAAAAATCCGCTTGTGTGTATTTGGCAATAGGCTTAGCTTTTATTAAGAACGTTCAGCAATGCTTGCCTTTTCCTGCCAGATCTGCCATTCAGGATCTCTGAATGAGGGATGGTCGGATGATTGCTAGTTCCGTTCCATCAATTCACAGATCCTGTTCCATTCATAGAAGCTGGCATGAAAGGGTGGGCATTGTCGAGCTTTCTTGATGACACCAACCCTTAAGGCAAATAGGTGGTTCACTTTGCAAGGGCATTTGCCCCAGAGCTTAGGGAATGAGGTGAAGCTCTGTTTACTTCCATCATTCAATCATGTGCAAGCAAAATTGCTGTTGTTTATTTTCCTTACCTTTTGGTTGGGCGCACTTTGCAAAGTGAAACGTCACTATATTCACTAAGCATTGGGGAAAATTCCCTTGGAAAGTGTACAGCCAGGAGCGCCAGTGGGTAACCCCAGAAGATGAGGATCGGGGCTGCTCTGTGCATAACCATTGCACAGAGCAGGTAAGTATAACATGTTTGCTATTAACAAAAAAAAAAAGATCCTTTAAAATCACTTTACTATAAGAAAGTGTGCAGCATGCCCTGGTTATCCTGTTGGTAGAGATCACGGTTTATTAGGGAAAAAAATGTACAATGGCTCTGTAAATACCCAAGTAAGAAAAACATATTTTCAACAATTTGTCTTTGCCTAAAGTCAAGTGACAGTTTTTCTATACTTAAGAAAAAAAAATACAGTATCTGTCAGATATCAGATTAATCCCATTGTAATCTGCAGCAGAGGTTATATATAGATTACATTTTCAAAAAATGAACATTGAACTTTACAGATAATTCCATCCAATTATAAAGCTAAGGTCGATGCTGTTTTTCTTAGAGGTAATGTCTACAAGATGTTTCTAGGTTATGATGAACTACTGGATGTGTTCAAATGTGTTGTAATGCTGCAAAGTTGACTTCTGCTGGAACTAGTAAAAGTCTACAGTACATCCAGAAACATCAAAAACTTGAATTTCAGTAAGAGGAAATGAAAGACATATTTTATACCCCAGAAGAACCTAACAAAAAACAAAAACATCTGGAATTCTTCAACATTAGAAAGCAAGCAATCTCCTGTTGACTAGCTACATTAGTTTGTGGCTGTAAACCTAATATTCTGGTATATTGTTGAGTTGACAATAGATGTATATCCTCATTTGTTATCAATATATAATGTAATCTGCAGCTTTTGAAAATGAACTCCGGTAAGGTAATTGTTTTGTGCATGCTTGAAAGAGATTTTAGTAAGTTTAATATATTTGGCAAAAAATAACTTATTAACTTATATTTGATAGAATGCTTCTTATAGACTTGTTTGAAACACTTTTTTAATACTCATTTAAAATACTTAATTTTGAGGAGAGATGATCAGATCCCCCAATGGAGTACCACCTATTTGAAAACTTTCTTTATGCAACATAAGTTATTAAACAATGGCTGGTGTGCCCGTGGCTGAAGCCCTCTACATTTTTGGCACACTGAAGACAAATAGAGACCAACTGAGCATGTGCAGAGCAGGGTGGGACAGTGTATTACTGGATTTTAAATAGTATAAGCACTTATTTTTAATGTTTTAGACAGCTGTACTTGCAAAAGGGGCTGGCCTGAAGTGATCTACCAGGACTTAAGTTCCACTTTAATTTATTAAAGATGCAAGCTTTCGGGACCTTTCTTAAAGCAGAGCTTAACCCAGCAATTTAACAGTTTCCCCCCAAAAAAAGTTTGTTTGAAATGTTCAAAAAATTTTAATAAATCCTTACCAATTGCTGACCTGCTACAGTACATATACTGTGGCAGGTCGGCATGTGCAGGCACAATCACATACCTGTACATCACATGCCTAGGACATGCAACATGCCCCCCCGGGAGCTTTTTGCTGTTTACTATGTAAAGCTAGTGCTACTTAAGTAGAACCTGAAAGATGATAATAAAAGAGATGCACCCATGTTCTTAACTTGTGGTCATAGCAGAAATTTGTTATTGGACACCAGAACTTTGCATCATGTTAGAAAATCTCCCTGCTAACAAGCCTGGCCCTTAAAGTGGTTGTAAACCCACTTTTTTGTACTTTTACCTATAGGTAAGCCTAGAATAAGGCTTACCTATAGGTAGTGGAAATATCTCCCAAACGTGCTCCTTGTAGTCTGCCGGAAATTGGTACGGCGCATGCGCGGGGAAGAAACAAAACTAAAGGCCGTTTCTTCCCTAGCATATGCCGCAAGTCACGGCTCCCATGTGCATCCGTGGGAGTGACGTCACGTGGCTCCGGCGAATCACAGAGCTGGAGTCCACGGCCCCGAAGGAAGAGGGCAAGAAGAGGGATGCTGCCCACACAGGGGACATCGCTGGATTATTTTGCAGGTAAGTGGCACATAATGGGCTAGTATTTTTCCTTTCCCGATGAGCGAGCCAGCTCGGCGCTGGCTCCCGCGACGGGGTTCGCAAGGTGTCAATCTCGCCAAGAAAAGCAACGAGATTGACACAATATCGCGGTCACCACCTGTATATCCCATAGTTTGAAGACACTATAACATTTGCGTAAAACAATCAATATATGTTTATTGGGATTTTTTTTTACCAAACCATGTAGCAGAATTACTGGCCTAAATTTATGAAGAAATTCGATTAAAAAGAAAAATGTTTTGTAGCAGAATGTAAAAATATATATTTTTTTCAAAATTGTCTTTTTTTTTATGTTCATAGCACAAAGAATAAAAATGCGGTGATCAAATGCCACCAAAAGAAAGCTCTGTTTGTGCGAAAAAAAATGACATCAATTTTATTTGGGTACAACGTTGCATGACTGTGCAATTGTCAGTTACAGTAACGTATTGCAATAAGTGTCGTGGTCATGAAGGGGGTAAATCTTCTGGAGGTCAAGTGGTTAAAGAACCTTTCATAGAAGTTTAAGAGTATTAGACCCCTTTCACACCAAGGCGTTTTTCAGGCACTTTTGGGCTAAAAATAGCACCTGAAAAACGACCCCACTGCAGTCGGAGGGCTTTCACACTGAGGCGATTCACCCTGGAAGGACATTAAGACCCCTTTCACACTGTGGTGTCGGCACCGCCGGCGGTAAAGCGCCGCTATTTTTAGTGGTGCTTTACCGTAGTTTTTGCAGCGGTTTTCGTCCGCTAACGGGCGCTTTTAACCCCCGCTAGCGGCCCATTAATTTCAATGGGCAAGAGCTGTTTAGGAGCAGTGTATACAACGTTCCTTTACCGCGCCAAAGATGCTGCTGCAGGAATTTTTTGAACGTCCTGCACCATTAATTTCAATGGGCAAGAGCTGTTTAGGAGTTTTTCAGGTGCTTTACAAGCGCTATTTTTAGCCCAAAAGCACCTGAAAAACGGCCCCACTGCAGTCGGAGGGCTTTCACACTGAGGCGATTCACGCTGGAAGGACATTAAGACCCCTTTCACACTGTGGTGTCGGCACCGCCGGCGGTAAAGTGCCGCTATTTTTAGTGGTGCTTTACCGTAGTTTTTGCAGCGGTTTTCGTCCACTAACGGGCGCTTTTAACCCCCGCTAGCGGCCGAAAGAGGTTTAAAACGACCCGCAAAGCGCCGCTGCAGCGGTGCCCATTAATTTCAATGGGCAAGAGCTGTTTAGGAGCAGTGTATACACCGTTCCTTTACCGCGCCAAAGATGCTGCTTGCAGGAATTTTTTGAACGTCCTGCCAGCGCATTGCCTCAGTGTGAAAGCCCTCCGGCTCCCTCAGAGGAGACGTTTTTCAGGTGCTTTACAAGCGCTATTTTTAGCCCAAAAGCACCTGAAAAACGCCTCACTGTGAAAGGGGTCTAAAAAAACTCCTGCAAGCAGCATTTTTGGAGTGGTGAAGGAGCTGTGTATACACTGCTCATAAGCCGCTCCTGCCCATTGAAATGAATGGGCACCGCTGCTGAACCGCTGGCAAAGCAATGCGGCAGCGGGTCTTTTAACCCTTTTTCGGCCGCTAGCAGGGGTTAAAAGCGCCAGCTGCCGGACGAAAACCCGCGTATAAAAGACAGTAAAGCGCTGCAAAAAATAGTGGCGCTTTATGCTGACATCGCCGATGCCCCAGTGTGAAAGGGGCCTAAGGGTGTTATGTCAACATGTTTATACCAACTGCTTTCACATGCAGAAAATTAGTAATGAATAAGCACTTTAGTCCATGATAGCCACTGATATTGAATGTGCATTCATACCTTATAAACAAAGAGCACCCTTTGTATCTTGGTAAAGTTGACTTTTTGCTGAGAACCAAAGATGAAAAATGCTTATATTTGGTAAACTTTATTTGTTGGGACAAACTTCCAAAAAATAATGAACGCTGACATGGCTGTGTAGTTTGTGGTCATACATTAATGTCAAATATTCTATTTACTGCAACTTATATTCTTGGGTGTCCAACATTATACAAGATTTTACATAAATATTTTCTTCTAAGTTGTAAAATATCTGCCATTTTGTGTTATTGCAAACATCTGCACCAACATGTTATTGTGTGGTTAAAATATTTCCCCTTGGGTGGGCCATTTTGTTTTATTTGTACAGTATAACACAGTAACCTCGTGTAATCCATAGTCTAAATATTTTCTCAGAGGGCTCAAATTCCTGTTAGTGTGTCATGTGATATGATTGCTGTTTAATTCTGCAACCTGTAATTTTTGGTTGCAGTGTTGGCTTATTAGACCTTTCTGTAAAATAAAGAGCAGAAAATTGATTAAAATGCCATGGTTTAAAGCAGTATTAAACCCAAAACCAAACATGTAATATATTGCAGCTTACCAATCATTAGATGTGGCGGCTGCACTAGTTTTCTTTTTTAGGCTTTTTTTCCCTCTGTTTTTACAGTGGTACATTGGCCAGCAATGCACCTCCTGTATAAGAGTGCCCCCACTCTGGATGAAGGAGAACAAGGGGCACCTTTGGACAGGAGCATCGTTAATCTGGGGGGTGGGGAGTGTTAGATGCTGTAGTAGATTCCTAAACAATCTTAAAGTGGATGTAAACCCACTCTCATCCTTTCTAAACTGCTGCAATATTGGTTATCTAGAAGGATATACATGCCTCCTGCATGTATACTTATCTGTCAAATGTCTCCCCTCTGTCTGCTATGAGACCCGAAAAACTGCAGATTTTGTGGGTGGGTCTGTTTTCCAGGGCTCAGTGGGTGGAGTCATGATGATAGTAGGCTCTCCGCCCACCTCTACACTCCCCTTATCAACATGCATTTTCTCCTGTGTATTTCTTACACTGAACTTCTGCTATGATCACTAACATCCAGTCAAAACCCAAAAAAGTCCCCACATGAATTCAGCATGCCAAATCATGCTGAGGTGTGGAACAGCCAATCCTTGCAGAGCAGCAGAATAAAAGGAATGGGAGGGAATTAAAAAATAATGCTTGTTTCTTAGGCTAGTGCACGAGATATGTCACCTGTCACTCACAGCAAGGGGGAGGATTTGACAACGTTTTCCTCTGTTTGTCAAGATTTATCTCACTGAACAATAAAAGAGGATTGCTCAGAGCTGGATTAACTCTTTGTGGCAAGACTGTGCTCAAATAATAGGAAATCTAATACTCTACATTATGACACAAAAACAATAACAAAAAAATTTTGGGTTTACATCCACTTCAAGCCAAACTGCAGCTAATACTTTATAAGCTGTTACAGCAAACCCTTTTTTTTTCCTTTTGGGATAAAGGTTTTACATAAATAAAAGCCGATCTGTCTAAATGCCTGTCAGTGGTAAATGGGTTGTCTTGACCCTCTAACTGTTACATCTGTAGGACAGCTTAGTCTGTAATAGACTTATTAGCAGGATCACCAAGTGAAAAGGAAAGAAACAAATGCAGCCACCACATTGAAGAATTGCTAAGCTGCAGTATAATAAGTGTTTGCTTTTGTGCTTAATATTGCCGTAAAGGGGTTGTAAACCCTCGTGTTTTTGCACCTTAATGCATCCTATGCATTAAGGTGAAAAAACTTCTGTCACCGCCCCCCCCCCGTTTTACTCCTGAGCCCTGGAATTTCCAATGGCGAGGACGCGCTGTGCATCTCTCCGGGGTTCTCGCCACTTGATAGGATAGATAGCAATGCAGCCATTGGCTCCTGCTGCTGTCAATCAAATCCAATGATGCTGGACTCGGGAGCGTGCCTGCAAGGTAACCCCCTTGGGAGAGTGCGTCTCCTAGGGGGTTATCTGATGCAGGGAGGAGCTGCCGGGGGACCCCAGAAATCGAGGCTCGAGGCCACTCTGTGCAAAGCGAGCTGCACAGTGGAGGTAAGTAGATATGTTTGTTATTTTAAAAAAACAAAAAAAAAACAAAGCTTTACAATCACTTTAAGCAACAGAGACGGGTAAAATGGTCCCATCATGTGTACACAGCAGTATATTCACTTGAACAATGTTTCTTATATTTTACATACCTTTATTAAAACCCCATTTATTGGTAAAAAAAAAAAAAAAAACCCTCATTGACACTTTGCATTTATAAGAGGAAAGAACACATTTATTGTACATCTTGGGTGCCTATAGGCGCAGACAATCTAGTGCCATAAGCTCCACCCATAAACAGTACTAATTCTGAATGACCCCTCTGCACACTGCTATACACCCTTTGCACAAAAACAGGAATTTTGTGTTCACATACATTGCAAAATATGCTTAAGCTTGCCAACGTCATCAATGTAATTCTTCTCTGCCCAGTCCCCCACTCTACTCTGCAAGTGAAAATGCTCCAGTGGATATAATACCAAAATTTTGTGAAATAGATACAAATAGACACTTATAAACACCCCAACCCACACCCCAGTTGTGTTGTGGGAGTTGTAGGGATCTGGAATGACAGGAGGATTTTTCTACTTTGGCTGTTGTACAAGTTACCTCAAATTACATATAGAGTATAGTTACAGTTTTACAAGTTTTGAATAAAAATGGAGAGGGATTAGAATACCGGGTTTTTATAGCTGTCTGTGTTACCATAAGGGAGATTTGTCCTTTGTATTTCTCCTGTTTACCGTTATCATTAAAGTGAACAGGAACAGGAGAAATCTTCCAATTGGGACACTAGTTCTGATGATCCAGGTGACAACAAGAGGTTTCCTCGCTTTTGGAGGGATTTTCTCTCACTTCCTGTTTTGGCTATGAAACAGGAAGGGAAGGAAAATCTGCCCAATGAGACACAGATGTCAAAAAACTGAAAAGGATTATAATCCACTTCTACCCTATCCTAAATGAAAAAACAAGTTTTGCCTTTAACCAGTTACAAACCTCATATGACGCCCTCCCTGAATCGCGCGCCCCTTGGGGCATGCACCCAGGAATGTCCTTGACCATCGGGGTCCTCCGGACCTGGCGCATCACAGAACGGGGTAAAGGGCCAATGACAGTGGCCCTTTACCATGTGATCACTCTGTCCAATGACGGAACGATCGGTTTTCAGCAGACCAGAGCATGTCCGGTACAGCTCCTCCCCTCTCCTCGCACCGATCGGTACAGTGTTCGAGGAGAGGAATGAGCCGGGTCCGGGTGCAGCAGCGCTGATCTCTGCACATTCCTGCCCATCCATACTCATCCATGCCCAACTATGCTCATCCATGGCTCATTCATGGCTCGTTCATGCCACATTAGTGCTCATCCGTGCCACATCCATGCCACATCAGTGCTCATCTGTGCCACATCCATGCCACATCAGTGCTTATCCATGCCACATCCATTCCACATCAGTGCTCATCTGTGCCACATCCATGCCACATCAGTATTCATCCATACCACATCCATGTCACATCAGTTCTCATCTGTGCCACATCCATGCCACTACAGTGCCCATCAGTGCCACTACAGTGCCCATCAGTGTCTCAGAAAAGTGTAATAGGTAGTCAAATTAGATGTGTGATTAATGCTCCCAGAACACCTGATGGTGCTCCCTGTATGTTGGGCCTCTGTATGTGGCCTGGCTGTTTAAAAGTCTCACACATGTGGTATCGCCATACTCAGAAGGAGTAGCAGAATGTATTTTGGGGTGTCATTTTTGCTATGTACATGCTATGTGTTAGAAATATCTTTTAAACTATATGGACAACTTTGTGTAAAAAAATAAATGCGTTTTCATTTTCTTTCCACGTTTTCCAAAAAATGGGTGGAAAAAAATAACATATTCAAAGGCTCATAATGCCTCATAGATTATACAATGGGGTGTTTGCTTTACAGAATGGGGTCATTTTTTGGGTGATTTTATTGCCCTGGTTTTCCAGGGCCTTCAAAAGTGTAAGAGGTAGTCAAGAAATTAAATGTGTAATTGATGTCCCTAGAACGCCTGATGGTGCACCCTGCATGTTGGGCCTCTGTATGTGACCAGGTTGTGAAAAAGTCTCACACATATGGTATCAATCTACTCATGAGGTGTAGTAGAATGTATTTTAGGGTGTAATTTGTGGTATGCATATGCTGTGTGTGAGAAATAACTTGTTATTGTGACAACTTTGTGAAAAAAATAAGAAAAAAAAAATCTTCATTTTGCAAAGAATTGTGGTGAAAAAAATTACAACTTAAAAAACTCATAATAAAAAGATGAATTATTAATTTGCACTGCCTATAGATACACCTGTGGAATATAGATGTGTTCCAAAGGGAACTGAACAAAGAGGAGTGAGAGTATGCACCTATAAAGCTGGCGCCAGCACCTTATACTCCCCTCCTGAGTGTTGACCATAAGCTGTGATAAGGTGGGAGGGGGGGATAATATGAGAGGATGTCCTATATGGGTAGGTTTGAGGTTCCCACCCCTGAATATCCACACCCCAATATATATAGATATAAGTGAGTGAAATAATATAATATAATAATATATATTGCTGTTACCATTTATATTTATGTATATTTATATACTGTTGCACTTTATTATATTATATTATTTCACTCACTTATATCTATATATATTGGGGTGTGGATATTCAGGGGTGGGAACCTCAAACGTACCCATATAGGACATCCTCTCATATTATTCCCCCCTCCCACCTTATCACAGCTTATGGTCAACACTCAGGAGGGGAGTATAAGGTGCTGGCGCCAGCTTTATAGGTGCATACTCTCACTCCTCTTTGTTCAGTTCCCTTTGAAACACATCTATATTTCACAGGTGTATCTATAGGCAGTGCAAATTAATATTTTCTCCTGCATCCATTGGAGCTCCAAATACCCTGTACAGTTCATCTACACTGCATAGGAGGGGAGCATACGGAAAAATTGCCAGGGTACAGGTACAAAGCTCCTGTAGCCCTCACCTATCAACCTTTTAGCAACACATACTTGGATCAATAGGTAGCGCCAATATTTCCTAAAAAACTCATCATGCCTCATACTAAATACCTTGGAATGTCCAATTTCCAAAAAGGGGTCATTTGGGGGGGGGGGGGTATTTGTTGGCTTGTTGGTGTCTCAAGAAATAGGCCGTTAATACATCAGGTGTGATTAATTTTCAGAGATTGGCACCATAGTTTGTAGACTCTATAACTTTCACAAAGACCAAATAATATAGTATACATTTATTTTGGTAATTTTCACCAAAGATATGCAGCAGTGAAAATGTTGGCCAATATTTATGAAGAAAAATTATTAATTTGCTAAATTTTATAACCAAAATGAAGAAAAATGCAATTTTTTACAAAATGTTCAGATTTTTTTCATTTATAGCACGAAAAATAAAAAACACAGTGGTGACCAAATACCACCAAAAGAAAGCTCTATTTGTGTGAAAAAGGGCAAAAATGGCATATGGGTACAATGTTGCATGAGTAATTGTCATTCAAAGTGTAAGAACACTGGAAGCTGAAAATTGGTCGGGTTTAGAAGGGGGTTTAAGTGCCCAGTGGGCAAGTGGTTAATTCTACTTTAACTCTGGGTAAATCAATTCAACAATGACTTACTTATGATAACAATGTAATACATATGTTGCTTTTTTCAGACTGTCCTTTGTCAATATTGTCTTGCAACATCTATTTTCTTTTCTATGAAAACTATAGACATGTAGACTAGTGTTAGTTTTAAAACAACCAGTGCTACTGTAAATAAGTGTGCACTTTATTAGGTTCTTTGTCTCCATTATAATAGTGCTAAGTTTACTTTTCTGATGCAAAGAACAGTGATGTTATTCGCAAATAAAAAAAAGTTTTGTTTTTTATATTGTGTATTTGTATAGATTGTCGCAAAGATGAAAAAAGGAGCAAACAAAATAAGTTTAAATGTGAGTGTTGAAAAAAAAGTAGTTGGGGACAAGGGAAAGGAAAAAGTAAATTAGGGCTTATGAAAGTGGAACCAAACCCACCGACTTAACTGTTTCCCAAAATGGTTAAATTCAAAGCTTGAATGAATGCTGTCACAGTTACTAGTATGCTTGTGTTAGCTTTTATAGTGTGCTTATAATGGCACTGAACCCAACTATCAAGCCATCAAATGGCTGGTGTAATAGTTAATTATGTGTGCCGCACCATGGTAACTACAGATCAAATAGAGGCCAAGATGGGAGCTTCATTGGCTGTAAAGAATACGGGAGTTCAGTTCCACTTTAATGCATCACTAAACCCCTAAATTTACGGTTTCCCAAAACAGTTACATTCAAGGCATGCCGTGAATGATAACTGTCACATTTGCTTGTGCTCTAAGCTGAACTGTCAAACCAACAAATGGCTGGTGGCT
Source organism: Lithobates sylvaticus (assembly GCA_028564925.1). Taxonomy (NCBI): domain Eukaryota; kingdom Metazoa; phylum Chordata; class Amphibia; order Anura; family Ranidae; genus Lithobates; species Lithobates sylvaticus. Next base: position 521,221,921 of record CM053029.1, read on the forward strand.
GTGAAGGATAGGAGGGTTTAGTTCAGTTTTATTTTTGACAAAGGGTTAATAAGGAGTTTTTTTTTATTTATTACAGGTTCTTGTATAGCACTGTCAAATATAGATATATATATATATATATATATATATATATATATATACATATATATATATCTACATCTATCTATCTCTACATCTATCTATCTCTACATCTATCTATCTCTACATCTATCTATCTCTACCTACAAGTCCATACACAGGTGCTGCACAGTCTTCCAGAAAACACATCAAAACAGAAATAAACAAACAAAAGTCCTAGCCGTGTCTCGGCTCTAACTATACCATACACCGTCTCTAACTATCAGGCTGAGCAAGCCTACCGCTTTTCAGCTTCTGTAAAGAGTTTTTAAAGGGTTTTTCCAACCTGTTGGCCCCTCACAAACCATCCCTGTTTGTGTGTCCCAGGCACAGAGCAAAGGCTGTTTGCTCAGGTGAGCTTAAATTAGCCTGGAGAGGAGGACTAAGATGCGAACTGGATCATGTCTCAGAGACCTCTGAATGTATATGAGGGGTGCCTGGGAGATGTATAAACCCACGAACAGGACTTCTCCTGGCTCTCTCTGGACGCTCTGCTACATATCCTCCCCCCTTGTTTCAACCCAGGGTTGGAACACCTGTGGCCCAACAGGAGTGAACACGGGACAGGGCATCTTCATTTCCCATCTCCACACCTGGCCTGTGTTTTACGGTGAAGGAGTAATCCTGTAGAGCCAAAAACCACCGGTTCACCCGTCTATTAGTCTCCTTCTTTTGGGCCATCCCTTTCAGGGGAGCATGGTCAGTTATTAAGTCAAACTGGCGCCCTAACAAATAGTATCTGAGTTCGTCCACGGCCCATTTTATGGCAAAACATTCTTTTTCAATGACTGCATACTTTTTCTCATGGTCATTGAGTTTTCTGCTTAGGGTACAGGACTCTAGTGTCCTGTTTTTGGGAATATGAGAGGGTGCCTGGAATCGTGACCTCAGGGACCTGTCAGTACCCGGAGGTGTTACTGGGAGAGGCCTCTTAACTTCTGCATTTGGGCAATATGCTCAATGACACTTTTATGGGGTGTTTGTTCTCCCTCCCAAGTTTCTTTGGCTATGTCTAAGAGTCCCGAGGGTGTCTCCCATAAAGCAACTCAAATGGGGAGTACCCCGTAGAGGACTGGGGAACCTCCCTGATGGCAAACATCAAGTATGGTATCAGGAAGTCCCAGTTTTTCCCATCCTTGTCCACAACCTTTTTTAACATGCTCTTTAACGTCTTATTGAAGCGTTCTACTAAGCCATCCGTTTGAGGATGATACACTGAGGTTCGCAGCTGCGCCACTTTAAATAACTTGCAGAGCTCCCTAGTTATTCGCGACATAAACGGGGTGCCCTGGTCTGTAAGGATTTCTTTCGGGATGCCAACCCGACTGAACACCATAAACAGTTCTTTGGCAATGTTTTTAGCAGACGCGGCACGTAAGGAACTGCTTCAGGGTAACGGGTAGCATAATCCATGATTACGAGGATATGCTGATGACCCCGAGCAGACTTGGGAAGTGGGCCCACAAGGTCCATGGCAATCCTCTCAAAGGGCACTTCAATGATAGGCAAGGGCACTAAAGGACTTCGGAAGGGGGATAGTGGGGCTGACATCTGACACACAGGACAGGATTGAATAATTCTTAACATCTTTCTGTATCCCGGGCCAGTAAAACCTGCGCAACACCCTTTCAGTAGTTTTTTCAACCCCTAAATGGCCTCCTAGCAAGTGCCATGGGCAAGTTCTAACACCAGCCGTCTGTATGGCTTAGGGACCACCAACTGCTCAACCACTTCATCATTCATTTTATATACACGATACAGTAAATCCTCATTGCTGCTGAAATAAGGAAAACAGGGCCTGTCCCCGGGTTCGACAGGTACACCATTAATCACTATTACATTTTCCCAGGCCCTGGAAAGGGTATGGTCTTTTCTCTGCTCAGTACCAAAATTTTCCTTATGCACATTAAGGTCATCAAACTCTAACATAGGCTCGGTGTCAGCAGACGGCTGTCCGGCTCTACTGGTAGTGGGGACCTCCTCAGGGTCCTCCAGCTCTCCTGCCATAACCGATAGAGGAAAAGCCGGGGAGCCCTGAGAAGAGTCCCCTGAACCCACATTGTCAGTAGTGGCCAGGAATTCTGGGCTCTGCGACTGAGTCAGGTACTGCGACCGAGTTGGGATGATGATCCCACAGTTCCCAAAACTTAGGGAAGTCCCTACCAATGATGGCCTCATGCACTAAGTGGGGAACAAGTCCAACCGATGGGTCACTGTACCTAAACCAGTTTTATCTCTCCTGCCCACTGGGTTTTAGGCCACATCATCTGTAGTCATCTTAGACAAAAAGCGAGCCACATGGATGGCTGAGGGCTTGTCTCCACATTATCAACGTTAGCAGGTGACCACTGTGCTATTGTCTCCACAACCTCAGACAAGGTTTTCCTATCTGCTTTTGCATCAGTGGCTAGCTGTTCTTGTGCAGCGTTTGCTTGCTGTTGTGCCGCGTGGAGTGCAGCGTTTGTTTTCTGCTGTTCAGCGTGGATTGCAGCATTAGCTTGCTGTTGTGCAGCGTTTGCTTGCTGTTGTGCAGCGTGGAGTGCAGCGTTTGTTTTCTACCTCTTTGTTTTCTGCTGTTCAGCGGTTGCTTGCTGTTGTGCATCTCTAGCAGGTACAAAGCTCCTTGGGATGAGCTGTTTAGTAAGGCACAGATACCAAATACAGTGCTCTATCTATCTCTCTCTATCTCTATATCTATATATATATATATATATATATATATATTGTACATTCACATCAGTCCCTGTCCTCGAGGAATTTACAATCTAAGGTCCCTAACTCACTTTCCTACATACACAGGCAAATTCAAACAGGAGCCAATAAACACTCGTGGACATCTCTGGACAGAGATGGGGCTCCGGTAAATATTAGAGGGTCTGACGGGGGCTACTGCACACAGAAGGCTTTTTATCTTAATGCATAGAATGCATTAAGATAAATAACCTTCTGACTTTACAACTCCTTTAAAGTCTCGCCTGTTAGTGGGTCCTGAGGATAGGAGTGGAGGACCACGGAAACCCACACAGGCATAGGAAGAAAATGGAAACACCAGTCAGGTAGTTCTGTGTTTGGGATTCAAAGCGATTACCCTAGTTCTGCTAGGGAGAAGTGCTAACCCCTTAGCCGCTGTGCTGTCCCCAAGTGCAATTTTTTAAAATAAAAAAAATATTTTTTAAATAGGTACTTATTTTTTATTAAAAACTATTTTTTAAATAGGTAAGTTTTTAATAAAACATTTTTTCTACATACCAGGTTGCTTCAGCTGACTTTATGTGCTGGCTAAAGAAAACTCTCTTGATCTGCACATAAAAGGACCTTTCAACAATAACATTGCAATAAATGTAAAAAGCCTGTGAATCAGGTTTTGTTTATACAGGAACTATTGTCCGAGTTCCTGCAACAGAGACCAGGACCCGCTGTCGAAATTGACAGCCGGATCTCAGTTTGTTGCAGGAGCACCTATAGTGGACTTTGTGTAAACACAGCATGTACAGGAGCACTGACAGTGACTCCAGTATAAACAAGCTGGTATGTTTATTTGAAAGAGGCTGGTGTGCTTGGATTTGACAGTGCACGTTACATTTATTTTAAAATACTGCCATTATAACAATCTGAAATTTGCATAATTCCCCCAATTCACTACAACAGTAGAAATTATGAAGATTGGAAGATTTGCACTTTGAGCCAATTTAATTTTGTTCCTCTGCTCTATGTTGCCAATCCAATATATTTTCAGGCTCTAGATGCTAAGGTGGAGGTGTAAGTGGTTGATTTTACAGTGCCTTAGGCCATGTGAGCCCAGTTCAAACAGATCCACATTATTATTTTTCATAGTAAATTTTATATGATTATGACAAAGCGAGCATTGGAAGAATTAAAATATAACAAAAGGAAAAACTTAATTTTATTTGGACTGTTTGAATTTAGTGTCTCCTAAAACATATTGTATTGTATGGGGTTGTGCTAAATAATAGCTTAATATTTGAAACAGTCCTTTCTTTTGCCATCTTGTTTTAATCAGAGCATATGAGTTCTATAATAAAATATACAGAAATTTTACTCCCTGGTCAGAAACTATATTAGAGTCTGTGGTCATAAAACGGAATTACCAAGCCATGTTGTGCTGTGCAGGAGACTTACTCCGCTTTGTATTTGGAATTTCACTATGAATCATTGAGAGTCACAAATGAAATCCAGTATGTATGTTTCTTACACATATGGAGTAACAGTCTGCAGATACAGATATTCACCACATAATATACTTTCCTCTCCTCTACTTTTTGGGTAAGATCTAGTTTTAGGGTACTAGACAAAACATTTGTACTATGAATTGTAGTGCCCATTTAACACTTAAAGGGAAGATGCACTTTTGTTTAACCACTTCCATACCGGGCCTATTCTGGCACTCCGCTCCTACATGTAAAAATCATATTTTCTTTTGGTAGAAAATAACTCAGAGCCCCCAAACATTATATATATATTTTTTAGCAGACCCAAGGGAATAAAATGGCTGTCATTGAAACTTTTTAACTTGGGCGCAACAATTTTTCAAACGTGTTTTTTTTTTTTTTAATAATTAAATCTTTATTGAAAATTTTACATTTGCAGACTTCGTTTCAGTAAACTATCCATACATTTGATGCGTTTATGGACTTAAGATTGGCCATCCCATTGGCCCCTGACCCTCGAAAGAGAAAAAAAAAAAAAAAAGGGGAGGGGGAATTGTCCCCTCAGTGTTACTCTACCTCTCTTACTATGTGTCCTTTGTGTCATCCTTCTCACTAATTTAGATACAAAAATCCTCATGTGGATATATGTGTATCCTCTTCTAATTATATTTCAATCCCTAGTTGCCTTTCTTTACCTTCACCTATTACTTTTCCACTCCCCCCCCACCCCCCTTCTTCTTTGTGCCGTTCCATTTATGTGTTTGTTTCTTATTTCTCCAAATGCCTCTTCCTAGTGCTCGTCTAGTCAAGTGTGATTTATCTTGTGCTCGTGTGAAAAAGGATTTTAAAAATAACGAAACAGTAAAGTTAGCCCAATTTTTTTATATAATGTGAAAGATGATGTTACGCCGAGTAAATATATACCCAACATGTCACGCTTTAAAATTGTGCACACTCATGGAATGACGCCAAACGTCAGTACTTAAAAATCTCCATAGGCGACGCTTTAAAATGTTTTACAGGTTACATGTTTAGAGTTACAGAGGAGGTCTTGTGCTAGAATTGTTGCTCGCACTCTAACGCACATGGCGATATCTCACATGTGTGGTTTGAACAGAGTTTTTCATATGTGGGCAGGACTAATGTGAGCGTTAGCCTCTGAGCGCAAGCTACCGGGGGCGTTTTAAATTATTTAATTTTTTAAAATTTTATTTAACTTTATTTTTTTATTTTTACTTTCTTTTACAACATTTTTTTTGATCACTTTTATTGTAAACATTCCTTGTAATAGGAATCATTTGTGACAGGTCCTCTTTATGGAGAGATACGGGGTCAATAAGACCCTGCATCTCTCCTCCAGGCTGGAAAGCATGAGATCGGAAAAGAAATCCACGATCTCATGCTTACCAGCCGCGATCGTGGCTTTGTTTACATCTGCGGCCCGGACGTGATGTCATAACATCCCGCCTGTGCCGCCGACGGTCATAGAGGTGGTATCTATGCTAGTTATCCGGCGGTGTCCGATTGTAGCTGCAAGCATCATTCAGATATTCCCACTGAAAGTCCAGGACATCATATGACGCCCTTGGGCGGGAAGTGGTTAAAAATTATGTAGCATAATAAATTGCCACACAAGCCATTTTAAAATGTAACTGCCTCCTGACTGCCGTACGTATATATACAGCCTTGTCGTAGCAGTTATGCCAGGAACATCGCTGCAACCATGATCATGGTATCAAATTTTGATAGAAGAGGAATGGCAGAAAAAAGATCAAGTGGTCCATCGTGTCAGCCTAATTTCTTTAAATGTAATATATATTCCATACAAAGTATAAGCAATTTAAATTATGTTAAAAAATACTTGCGAGCTGCTACGTGGTGATCATTAGTGAATTGCACACACCTTTACATACTCTCAATAATGTACATAAAATGATATCCAAAAATGGTGCCGCGCTCCACACTGTAAATATGTGACAATACTAACAGTATATTCAACCGTGATTACTGTCACTATAAATGTATCCTTATGTGCAATGCAAAACCAAAATCAAAGTGCATATATGAAAAACCAATAAACAATGCCTATACAATCATATATATGTGCCATAAAAATTGAACAATAAAATATGTGATAATACAAATGTGAATAGAAATGATAAATAAGAAAATCAAAACTAGTCCACGATGTAAATAATGAATATGTATATATAAAGATATAACAAATGGAGAAAATATAAAGTTCACTTGTTCAGTCCCAAAATGATAAGCAATAACCAAGGTAAAGATCCTCTTCGTGTTTATACCACCATGGTGCACCAAATCTAAATGATGTCCTTTACCAGATGTGCCCTCACCTGGAGTATCCAACCACTGGTATAGTCTAACTGCACCTCTGATCCTCACAAAGGGATCCTCTTTAATTTCCAAATGCCTTTAGCTTGCAGCATATGCAGGCACCCTCCTTAAATTCTCCTCCACTCAGACCAGGTACCATTGAAAAAAAATATATACATAGTGCTATATGTTTTTAAAATAATTGTTTTTTTATTTAAAACAATTGTGATCACATCCCCCTGAGGAAGCCATGTGACTCTGTGGTGTAATGCATAGGGGAAGGGCTTGCTGATGTCCCAGCGTACGGACACGCGAGAGGAGAGAGATGAGAATAGCGTGGTAAAAAAATCACACTGTGTACTGGATATTGTTGTCTACTGGAGTTTTATACACATTGCATGCTGATTATAGCTGGTGCAATGTATTGCACCAGGAATATGTGAGTAGTTTTGAGAAGAATTGTATAGGAAGGAGGCTAGAATGGACTTTGATGGTACCGTACGAGAACTGAGAATAACTTAAATAAGAAATAATTTTATTACAAAAAATATTTAATGATATACAGAATATATTAAAAACAATAAGGATAATCAATCAGCGTGGCTCTAAAGTCACAGAATTGTGACATTTATGACAAAAATACCATCTGTGTATTGATTGCTCTACATGTTTCGCGGATGTACTTTTACTGCTTCTTCAGGAGATTTATTGCATATATACACAAGGTTATATAGAGCGATTATCAGTTTATGACTATAATTCAAAAGAAAAGAAACCTACATTAATTAATCAAAATACATATCAAGTCAGACAGTAAATATTGGACATTGAATAAAAAATACAGGTATAATTTGTCTGCTGTGGAGACCCTCTAGTGATTAATCATCTTAGCAAAGATGCAGCCATGTGCCCCAAAGGAGGATAGCCCATCCTGGAGGACATGGGAGCCCCACACACAGGAAGACAACGCCACACAAGGGTCTAGTCAAAAAATAAAATTACTTTATAAGCATATATCAACCACAGTGGTTAATATATTAGATGGTAAATCAGGGTGGTTCTACATACCAAAAATGATTGGCTAGGTCTAAAAACTTGATAAACTGTGGTTCAGTAGATTTATATGCGTTCTTATAAGGCCTAAAAATTAAGAGTAGACAAACATAAATTCCACCACTCCATGCGGAAAAGCAGTACAGGACCCATATGAAGGCATATATATATACCCATATATTGTGTATATACGCATGTAATCAGGCAGGCATATATACACACACATTACGCCTATGCCAAAAGATTTCATAAAAGGAAAAATACCCATACAATGTAGATGAGAATTTGAGTCATTTTAACTTAAGTTTATTTAATAAAAAACGGTCTGGTGACAGGTCACAATTTTGGATTTTCCTTCACTTTCATTTTCACTTTCAGAATTCACTGGGACAAATAGACTAATTCTCCCTAATAGCTAAAGGCTAAAGAGAACATTTTGGCTTTAGATATCTTTGCGGTTTATCTCCAGCCAAACTTTAGCTTTTTCTTAGTTTTGAATTGAATGGGGAAGGCTTACAACATTTTGTTGGGTTTATGCTTCTATCCAGGGCTTCATTAGAGAGATTTATTCTCATTTTCTGTCTTGCTGGCAACGTTTTACCAGACAGGAAGTGAGCATGACTCTTTAACACCTTCCCACCCGGCCTATAGCAACATGATGGCTGGGCGGGACTTTTGTCATTCTGAGTGGACATCATACGATGTCCTCCCAGAACGCGGACACAGCCGATGACTGATCACTATACTGCTCTGCTGCCAGTACCATGTGATCATTGTAAACAATGGATTGCTTCCTTTCGTGCCATCCATTGTATACAATTGTGTTGCTAGCTGTGATTGGTTACAGTGATCACATGGTACAGACAGGAACAATCACGGCCCATCTGTATCATGTGATTAGCTTTGGCAAATCACAGCTAATCGCAACAAAAGACACAAAATTAATCCGTTTCATTCCGTAAAAATGGTTGCTAATACCAATGAAATTCACTGGTATAAGCTATTATAATGTGTGTTACTTTCCTAGAATAGTACAGTGTTACTTTGGTAACACTGTATTGCTCTGGTCTCAGTGTTTTTTTTTTTTTTAAATCATTATTATTGAATTTTTCTTTTTACATACTGTCACCAGTAACCAGTATGCCTTGGATTATCTACTTTCCAAAAAGGGGTCATTTGGGGGTTTTTGTACTGTCCTGGCATTTTCTGGCCTCAAGAAATGATATAGGTCTTTGGTAAATCGGGATTGATCAATTTTCAGATATACATACCATAGATTGTGGACGCTATAACTTTCCTGCAGACTGAATAATAAACACTGATTTGGGTCATTTTTACCAAGGGAATGTAGCAGAATACATTTTGAACTAAATTTCAGAAAAAAAAGATTATTTATTTGCATAATTTTATAAAAAAACCCAGTGGTGATTAAATACCACCAAAACAAAAAGCTCTTTTTTTATGGGTACAGTGTTGCATGACCGCGCAGTTGTCATTCAAAGTGTGACAGCACTGAAAGCTGAAAATTAGATAAAAGTGTAACAGTCATTTCTTGAAGAAGGAACCAATTAGCTGTTCCAAAACGTTGCATGCTGATGATATCACCAGTTTGCTGTCCATGCTGGTTGTTGGTCCCTTCCCGCTTCCTGGATTTGGCTTCCATGCTTTCTCAGACAGCCTAGCTGTCTTCCCAGTATCCAGAAGAGTCGTGGCTTCCATCTGCCGGCCACTTCAGAATATGCTACTATAGAATTACACCTCCAGATATCCTCCTAGATAAGTCTCATTGGGACTACCAGAACGCCGGACCACCTGTCATATTACTAATATGATGTGCTCCCACCCATCCACCCTTTTGTAAGTGTTTTTAACCCTTTTGGGAAATATAACGTTTTACTTCTGCACTTAGAAGCGCCTTTTTTTCTTTTCAAAGCTGAAAATTAGCCTGGGAAGGAAGGGGGTAAAAGTGCCCGGTATTGAAGTGGTTAACAGCAACACAGACGAAATTACAAATATTTTTGGAACCCTGTTCAGATTTTCCCTTACTGCCTATATAGTGAAGCTGTTTCCACAGTAAAGGAAGTGCTCTCTAACCGTGCTCTGCGTAGCAATAATATCCCAACAGGAGTTCTAATCCTTCCCTACTCTATCCAAAACTAGAAAAAAGTTCTTGGCTCCACATACACTTTGAGTAATAAATTTGACTTGCGCAACTTAGATGATACCAATTTCCTCAATGATGTTAATTGTTTCAGTTTTAAGTATTGTATTGAGCAATAGAGCAATTCAGCTCATCTTAGTTGAGAATGCTGAAATGATTCTGTGACTCTTAAAATGCCAGACTCATTCATGGGCCAGGAACCAGACCGTATAATTGCCAGCCTTGATTTTTATGTGCAACACATCAGAAGGATGATCTGTTTCCCCAAACTACCTAAAAGCAACAGTCACATGGTAGGCTTCACTCAGACAATGATCAGTTTGTTTCGTTAGTAAATTAAACAATTGGTGCCACTGCCAGCTATAGTTTCATCTGCGTTTCGTCTCTCCTTTTGAGCAGATTTATAGCACCTGAAAAAAATGGCATTATTCAAGCATGTATTGTTTCTGTTCCAAAACGTGGAACTTAATTGCAGATGGAATAAACTATATACCAGTACTATTGAAATGTCGCTGAGCCTACAATAAGATTCAGTCCTCGAATTTCTGCAGAGATTAAGTAAACCTGTACAATGTAATGACATTTGCAGAGTACGGTTTAAGAGAAAAAAATAATTTGTTACAATTTTTTACATTGTTTCGTAACGTTGTATATGATGCCTTCATGGAAAACACATGTAGGGGAGTCTTCACTCTAATGTGATCCACCAGACATATGTGTTTTATATTGCTAATACTTTCTCCACATCAAAGGTAAAATCAGCTGGATGTCCAGTTTGGATGGAATCCCAGTTATCTCACTGCAGCTCAATGCGATTGAAGGGCTTAGCCAGTGTCCTATGAATAATTCTTTATTACCCTAAAGTCTTTTATGGACCCGTTTATTTTATGTTAGTGGTAAAAATCAGGTCTAACAATCTGTATGAACATATCATTTTTTCATGGTTGTGATAAAAGTTCTGTAAACCTTTTGTAATTTCTACTTGAATGGCTTTGTAAAATGTTATCTGATCTTTATCAAAGTCATGATAATAAATATGGGCTTCCCTAACGCACAACATTTTTACACTGCCATATTTGTATTAAGCATTGGCTTAAACAATCAAGGACATTAAAGGAAACGGTACATGGACCTTTATATTTAGTAACTACTTGAATGCCCTTTGTTGTAGAAACCCTTACCAAATAGGTGCTGATACCTGGCTTATTGCTAGATACACAGTTGACATAGATCTATAACTTTGGAATTCCTTGCTTGTTTTGTTATAATTTGCTTTAGATTGCCCCACAGCATTTCAAAGTTTGCTTTTATAAATATTGAATTTCTTGTAGTGTAGCCACTCTGTTGTGGATTTACTCCTGTGTTGTGGATCGTTGTCTTGCTGCATGACCCTATTTCTTTTAAGTTTTGGATCATACTGTAGATATCCTGAACTGATATTACATTTCCTAATACAGTTAGAATTCATAAAATTATAGCTAAAGGAAAAACATTTTTGTTTAGATTTGGGTAAAGTGGTGAGGGGATAGAACCTCTCGTTTCTATTGCCTTTTGTGTCCCCGTTAGGGAGATTCATCCAGTTGTGTTAATCACCACTGTCATTGGGAATGAAAGTGGGGGTAAATGTATATTTTTGTGCTGCCAACATAACAGGAATAAAGTGTAAATTTTGAAAATGAGGACAGTTGTTATTATGACAACTATAGAGGGGATTTCACACACATTGGAAAGGTATCCTTTCAAGTCTTTGAGTTTACAAGATGGAGTGTGGGAAAACAAAACACCAAGGGCTAAAAAAAAAAAAATTACAGCAGTTTTAACCTTTCCTTTATTGTATCAGCAAAACAGGCAGACACAATTAATTATATGGTATGAAATTATGTATTGTATGCTGTATTTTGAGTTCACAAAACCATGTTGTTTGCAGTCAGATATCCAGTTGGACTCTAGAATGGGATAGACAGGAAAACCTTTTTTTTTTTTGGCGAAAACAATGATTTCCCCTTTTGTAACTGCTCGCCAACACCACTGTTGTTTAGTCAATTACTTTTGTCGTTTCATTAGCACATACACATGCACATTCTTAGCTTCCCCAAAGATTATTTGTTCCTGCTTTGAAACTTCTTCATCTTGCCTTTGCACGTATCTTTGTAGGATGCTTTCTCCTATACAGTGGTGCTGATTTTCAGTTGTTTTTCAGCCATGTCCCACTTAGCATCTCTTCTGAGATCTTCTGAAATCTCTTTTGATTTGCAGAATTCTGTTGTCAAGAGCAAGCAATCAAGTAACCAAAATTATTTTTATTTTTATATGGCTCCGCAATTTGACTATTTGACCCAGACCAACCTAAAACTATAGCAATGGATGTTGTGTTTGTTACTGCCCAATTCTAAATGCAGAGACTTCAAGAGGCTGATACAATGTCAAAATAACGTACTTACACTGGTTGCATTTAAAAATACATTTACAGATGTATTATTGATTACAGAGCTACATTAAAAGAGTTCTATGGTCTTAATGCATACTTTCACTTTTATAACATCAGCTACAGTTGTGCTCATAAGTTTACATACCCTGGCAGAATTTATGATTTCTTGGCCATTTTTTTGGTTTGGTTGAAGCCATTTATTATCAATAAACTGTGTTTACTCTTTTTAAATAATAATGGCAACAGAAGCTACCCAAATGATCCTGATCAAAAGTTTACATACCCTGGTGATTTTGGCCTGATAACACGCACACAAGTTGACACAAAGGGGTTTTAATGGCTATTAATCCTCACCTGTGATCTGTTTGCTTGTAATTAGTGTGTGTGTGAAAAAGGTCAATGCGTTTCTGGACTCCTGATAGACCCTTACATCTTTCATCCAGTGCTGTACTGACGTTTCTGGATTCTGAGTCATGGGGAAAGCAAAAGAATTGTCAAAGGATCTGCAGGAAAAGGTAGCTGAACTGTATAAAACAGGAAAGGGATATAACAAGATATCCAGCAGTGTTCAAACTCTAATCAAGAAGTGGAAAATGAGGGGTTCTGTTGAAACCAAACCACGGTCAGGTAGACCGACTAAAACTTCAGCCACAACTGCGAGGAAAAGTGTACGGGATGCAAATAAAAACCCACAAATAACTTCAGGTGAAATACAGGACTCTCTGAAAACATGTGGTCTGGCTGTTTTAAGATGCACAATAAGGAGGCACTTGAGGAAAGATTGTCAAGTCGCCAGAAGAATATCATTACTACACAAATGCCACAAAGTATCCTGCTTACAATACAATATGCCAAACAGCACAGAGACAAGCCTCAAACCTTCTGGCACAAAGTCATGTGTGATGAGACCAAAATTTAGCTTTTTGGGCACAACCATAAATGCTACATTGGGAGAGGAGTCAACAAGGCTTATGATGAAAGGTACGGAGGTGGATCGCTGATGTTTTGGGGATGTGTGAGCTACAAAGGCACAGGAAATTTTGTCAAAATTGTTGGCAAGATGAATGCAGTATGTTATCAAAAAATACTGGAGGAACATTTGCATTCATCAGCCAGGAAGCTGCACATGGGACGTACTTGGACATTCCAACATGACAATGATTCAAAACACAAGGCCAAGTTGACCTGTCATTGGCTACAGCAGAATAAAGTGAAGGTTCTGGAGTGACCATCTCAGTCTCCTGACCTCAATATCACTGAGCCACTCTGGGGAGATCTCAAACGTGCAGTTCATGCAAGACAGCCAAGAAGAATAGTTGGCTTTACCATCTGAGAAGATAAAGAGCCTCATCCACAAATATCACAAAAGACTTCAAGCTGTCATTAATGTTAAAGGGGGCAATACACGGTATTAATAACTGGGGTATTTAAACTTTTTATCAGGGTCATTTGGGTAGTTTCTGTTGCTATTATGATTTAAAAAGTGTAAACACAGCCGATTGATAATAAATGGCTTCAGCCAAATACTAACAATAAGTGAAAGAAGTTTTTGTGTTTATCATTCATATTCTCTGAAAAGTGGCCAAGAAATCATAAATTCTGCCAGGGTATGTAAACTTATGAGTACAACAGTATGTAATAACAATACAATCATTTTTTTCTGACAATCCAATATAAACGTACTCGAATCATCTCCTTTCATGTTTTGAGTGTTGCCTGTCTGTTGATCATCACTTTTCACAACTTCATGGATTCCCTGCATGCTTTGTGGCTTCTCCTCTGCTGTTTATTTTCAATTTCTAGTAAATGTGTGGGGAACTTTAAAAAGTAAGTTTATAAACTCCAAGATTGGTCAGATGTAATAGGAGTAAGTTAGAAATATATTAGCCTCTGAATCCAATCCTTGCCACATTGAACCTAAATCCATATCATGTATACTGTTTAAATTGAAATCCGATTTCTACCCAGTGGGTTCACGTGGCAAGGATATGGATTTATTTCAGAGATTGATCGAGAGGGATCTGACTCACCTTGTCTGAAATTCTGCAGCACAGGGTATGCAGGATAATCCCACTGTAGATGAGAAAATAGCATTAAAAATCCTCAAAAATGATGACCGTATAGTCATCAAAAATGCAGGGGGGGGGGGTCAATATGGACAACGAGGCTTATAAGATTGAGTCCATTCTTCAGTTGTCTGACCCCACCATATACACACATCTTGGAGGTGACCCCACACAATCATTTAAGGAACAAGGAACTCTCATTATTATTAGCTATAGGGGTCACAGTCGGCATTTTCTCAAAAAAGGAAAGATGTTCGTCCCAGAACATCCCATCAGACCCATCTTCCACTTTCTACCTAAAGTTCATAAAGGATGTAGTCCCCTAACAGGCAGGCCAATTGTATCCGGCATAGGCTCACTTAATGAACATTTAGGCCAATGGATTGACCACCAGTTACAGCCTTTAGTGGTTGCACTGCCAGGTTATTTGAGGGACACTAAAAATCTCCTAATTAAACTCGGGGATTTGGAATAGAATGATGGATGTAGATAGGTGACATGTAATGTTACAAATCTCTATCCATGCATCCCTCATTACCTGGGACTGAGAGCAGTGTCATTCTTCCTGTCTAAATACAGTGGCTATTCTTTGCCCTATCAGAAGTTCATTTTACAGTGTTTAGAATACTTACTCACGCACAATTACTTCATGTTTGACGGCGACTATTACTCGATGGGAACCAAATCTTCACCCTCCCTCGACAATCTCTACATGGGATTTTGGGAGAGGTCCCGCATTTTTTCATGTGATAACCCCCATCACACTGATACCTTCTTCTACTGTCGCTATATAGATGACCTGCTATTCATAGTCTTGGATAGGGCTGGTAGCTTGGATAATTGGTTGTCATATCTAATCGACAGCAATTTAAATCTAAGATTCACTGGCGACAGCACCTTGATGTCCATTAACTATTTGGATGTCCATTTAGAAGGTAGAGATGGTAAGGTGAAAACAAGCTTTTTTAGGAAACCTATAACAGGTAACACGCTTTTACGTGCAGACTCAAGTCACCCGAAACATACCCTGAGAGGAATTCCTGTAGGACAATTTTTGAGATTGAAAATAATTTGCAGTGAGGACACAGATTACAGACATGAAGCAGAGGCTATGTTTAGACGTTTCAAAGACAGGGGTTATCCTAGTACTATCTTGCATAGAGCTATGAACATTGCTGCAAACACCCCACGAGAACATCTATTGAAAGATAAAATAAGCAATAGAAAAAGGAATTGATCATTTACTAATTTCACTCTCCAAAACCGCGTTTTCTCTACTCCCTATTGTAGTGAGTACAACAAGATAAAAAATATCATTTTGAAATATTTACCAATTTTATCCAGTGACCCCATTTAAGCTGAAATTTTGTCCAAAGGAGTAAAAACTGTATCACGCAGAGCCCCCACTTTGGGTAGGACCCTGTCACCTAGCTTATATACAAGTAAGTGCCCACAACAGCATTGGTTGCAATTTAAAGGCACCTTCTGCTGTGGATCAAATGGGTGTCTGTCCTGTAAACATATTTCAAAGGGAGATACCATACAAGTGTAGCGCACTACCCCCTTGGGAGCTGCAATGTTGTTCATTACCTTTTTGTCAGTTAGCCCCGTTTCTTCCTTCCCCATGCAATTTACACACCAGACGACTTTAAGGTTGATAATGCTTTATTCTTGGGGTATTTTAATAAATGATGAAGCATATGGTATGAGATGCCCCGTTAATGGTTCATATTGGCATGTTACATCTTTTCTCCTGGTGACTCCCTCCTGCACTCAACTGTTGCTTGGTTAGAACTTAACACTTCCAATATGGACTGACCAGCACCACTCTGAATAATGGGATGAGTTAGACGACAAAGTTACAGGCCACACTGCCTATTTCCATGACTATTGCTGTCATTCCTCCGTCAAGTCCTGGAATTTGTGTATTACTGCAGTCCTTGGACACACAGCACTACTGGGTTGCACTCGCTTTGCTCACTTCCAATCAACAGTCCATGTTACTCACAGAAAGCAGATTCCCAGTTTTCTCCATCCGCTTGACTCCTACTTCCTTCTCCTTTGAAGTCCGGTGTATCCCCGCATGGGATGCCCGGTCTCTGTTAGATCTCTACACGGTTGATGTTCTTCCAGGGACCAGTTGTCGGTCCGCTAAACTCCTACTCCTCCGGTTATCCAGCTCTGGGGTCTCTGAAACCCCAGGCCTTCAAACCTCCACCCGGAGGCTCCAGGGTCTCTGAACCCCTGGCCCTCCTCTCTCTTCTCCTCTCTTCTTTTTTTTTTTTTCATTTGAGCATGTAAGACCCCTTTTTATATGAGAGACACCCATTTACCAAAGAAATTAACCATTGGTCCATTCTCTCACATAGGTTTCCTACCACTCAGACCTCAGTCCTTCCTCTCTGTCCAGTACTGCCCACTGTCCAGCAGAGGAGGTATCCCTGAGTCCAAGTGTAGGCGGTCACACCCCACTCTACACGAACACTCCCATCCCTGAATAAACAAAACCAGGCCCAGAAAATTTACCTGTATCTATATACTCACAAAAACCCATTCTAATCACCTATCTAAGAGTGGGGTCTGCTACACAAGCAATGGCCTCAGACAAATTTTCAAGAATTACATCTTTCTTAAACTGCAACACTAAATACTTGGTATACATTACATGCAAGTCATGCCACATACAGTATGTAGGTCGAACGACGCGCAAGTTGCGCGATCGGTTTCAAGACCATCTATATGGCATGCATCAAGATCACAACACCAACGCGGCCAGACACTGGAATAACGTACATCAGAAAGATGTTTCCAGTTTAGCCATGCAAGGTGTGTATAGTGTTACCTATCAGAGGAGGAGATAAATTTAGGGTTTTATGTAAACGTGAGGTTTATTGGATTTTTTTATTTAATACTAGGATACCAGTGGGTATGAATTTTGAGTGGGATGTCACTCATTATTATGAGTGCCAACACCCATGTTCACTACCAATTGTATCTTCTTCCTTTTCTTTTACTTTATATACAACAAAATTAGCCTCTCTAACACACCCAAAAAAAGCTCCAGAGTAAGCAATCATTTGCTCATATATAGCAACGATTGTTTTTTGTTATTCATCATGTGTGTGTGTCAGTCCCTTCCTCCTCTTTTTCATCATAAGATAAAAAAAATGTTTTACTACAAGATAAAATAGATTTTTCTAGACAGATGTGTGTGTGTTTTCACACATGTTCACATATATGGATGTGTATACATCCTTATAGAATCCATGTCACACACAGTTTTTTCTACTGATATCTATTGTCTTTTCATTAAGCCTGCATTTTTCTTAGCATCCGTTTCAGTACTCTTACCATTTTTCACCGTCATTTCACGTTCTTATGTACACATACATACGTGTTCTTTTTCATGCAATCATTTGAATTAATATATTGAAATCTAGAAAAGATAAATAGAAAAGTAGCCTTATGTGAGAATTATTACTGTCAATAAAGGGCCGATAAGTGTTCTATTTTTTTTGCTGGAAGGATTGCTTTGAAGTCTTAACATAATTAAATAAAGCTCTATTTTTTATATATAGGAATACTGCATTTAATAACATACACACACATATATATATATATTGAATTCTGTGGCGTTGATGCCAATTTTTGCATGTGTTCCTACAAAAATGTTTTTCCTCCAGCCATAATGAAACTGTATACATATGTTGATACATGTATTTAGTTTTAATTTTTTATTTATTTTTTGCCTTTTTTATGTTTTTACTTCCTATCTATGTTTTTAGATGTATAGATTTGTCATCAGAAATTGCAAAAACCATGAAATGTATACATATTGTAGTAGCGATTTGGGCTTTATCGTTTAAAGTCACATCAAAGTGGCAACATCATGTGAGACATGGGCCTCGGCAGATCTGATATTGATCTAATCAGAGCCGAGCTTCCATGTGTAGTGAGTATCCACTAATTCACCAGCTCTTCAATTATTCAATTAAACCCACCTCGTTTACTCTGCAAAAATTGTATTGGCATGTGCATATAAATTCCTGTCTATTGCCTAAAGAGTCAGCTATGAGTAAGCACCAGCAGTTACGGTGTGAAACATGTCAGCTGTTGATTTCATCTTTTGCTGTATGGTTTTTAACTAATAAAGAAATCGTTGTTGGAGTGTGGCCATCCGGATTGAATTATTTTCTATATGCTACTTTGCATACTGAGCCAGCACCATTATTTGAGGAGAAGATTTTCTTTTCCAAGTTAGAAATACAGTTGAGCCACAATGAGGCATGTCAAGGTGTTGTTGGCCATATTGTAACCAGGCTTTTTTGTGTCATTGGCGCAGTAAAGGCTTATTTATGGCAACTAGACCATGCAGATCATTTTTTTTTCAAGTATTGTCATATTGTGCTCCCTAAAAACAACCACACCATTTTTTCCAGAGCAGCCTATATTTCCCCCCGGGGTTGCCTCTGGGTTTTTCTTTGTATAATTCCTGTGGCAGTTGTGGCTGCAATCTTTCTTGGTCTACCTGACCTTGGCTTGGTATGAAGAGATCCCCAAATTTTCCACTTCTTAATTAAAGCGGGATTCCGCCCACCTATAATTTTTTTTTCAGGATCACTTATATAGTTAACTAATGTAAATATAGTACTCACTTTTTCTGGTTTAAAGTTCTTCCGCTTGCCGATTTCGTCAGCAACAATAAGTTATAAAAATGTATCCTGGCCGTTGTCATTTTGCTTGTGGGCATTTGAAGCCCACAAGAATTTATTTCCGGGAGGCGCTGAATGCTGTGCTCCCAGCATTCAGCGCTCGATCCCGCGCATGCTCAATGATAACAGCGAGCAGCGCCGTAGAATTCAGGGTTGCCAACGCAACGGGCAGAGAGATCTCTGAGATCTCGCGAGATTTCGTCATGACGGCGTTCCCCACTGATTCATGGGAAGACTCTGAAAAAGCTCCCAGGGGTCTTTGCGGAGCCGGGGAACAGCGATAAACACGCCTACTCCCACAGGAGGAGAGCCCGGAAGTCAGGATACATATTAAGATTAATAGGTAATTACCACAATTTTTTTTTTTTTTTAATGGGCATTTTAGCATCTATGGCAATAACCGATTTCATTAAGATTAACTGTCAATTTTGAGTACAACACCGCTTTAAGGGATTAAACAGTACTTACTGGCAAATTTAGGGCTTTGGATATCTTTTTATTTCTATCGTTGTAAAGTTCAATTACCTGTTACGCAGGTCTTTTGACAGTTATTTTCTGCTCTCCATGGCTCAGTATCCAGCCTGCTCAGTGCACTCATGTGAGAGCTAACAAATTCATTGACAACTGATACACAGACAAGAATTACATTTTAAAAAGCCACAGATGTAGGAAATTAATCGTTAATTGCCATTTTAACCTGTGTGTGTGTCACATTGTGTGCCTGTAGAAAGGCCAAACATTCCAGGGTATGTAAACTTTTGATCAGGGTGATTTCTGTTATTATAATTTTAAAATGAGCCAAACATCTATGTCATAATAAATAGCTTCATATGATCACTAGCCTTATATAAAAGTTTTTTTTAGGCATGATCCGTTAAATTTTCAATAATAATGCCAAAATGTCATGATATCTGCCAGGGTATGCACACTTTTGAGCACAGCTGCAGTTTAAATACAATGTGGAAATGAATATATGATTTTAAATTTTGACCATAGATGCACTTTAATTTGTGTCTTTTATATCTGCCCATAGTTTAACTTTAAATAAACATCATAGTGGCAATGTATAAAAAAAGACTGAACTGGTCCTGTTATACATAAAGTTGGTCATAGCAACTACATAGATGTAGTCATTGTTTTAATGTGGGTGTGACAATGAAGGGAAGAGCCTGATCTTTTCCCATTGGGCTTAACAAGATTTTTGCTCTCAGACATTTTCCTTTCAGACAGTTTACAGACACTTCCATACATGAGGCTCATTGTTACAGATTTTACAGCTACATATATAGATCAGAATATACAGTTGGCTTTCTAATGGCAGTCAGTGCTAAGATAAATAGATTCTACATAATGTTTTACAGTTTCTGTGCAGCCTCACCTTGGTTGCCATAATAGTAAAATACACAGTTTAGCTGTTTTAGGATCCAGGTGGTTCCCTGGTTCATTTACTGACAGATGATGCAATAACTGTAACCTATCCCAAACACTTGTAGTGGTAAAATATAATGGTGATACCCTTCCCCCACACCCATTATATGTATATAACAATTTCACTTATCGGCAATGATAGCTATGAATGACATGTTTTAGTTTGCTGGTTTACATAATTTAGATGTGTGGTTTATGTACAGTACATCAGTAACAAATTTGCTATTCTCCAAAAAGAGAAGGGATGAACGACATGGCTACTACAGTAAGGCTGGTTTCACACAAGGGTGGTGCGGGCGGCGGCGGCGGTAAAGCAGCGCTATATTTAGTGCTGCTTTACCGTCGTTTTACCCACGGTATGGTGGTTTTAACCCCCGCTAGCGGCCGAAAAAGGGTTAAAACCCCCCGCAAAGCTCCCCCAAAAAAGCGCTGCTGCAGCGGCGCTTTGCCGGCGATATTACCGCGGTATCCCTGCAGTGTCCCATTGATTTCAATGGGTAGGAGCGTTATAGGAGCGCTCCTTCACCGCTCCAAAGATGCTGCTAGCAGGACTGTTTTTACCGTCCTGCTAGCGCACCGCTCCAGTGTGAAAGCCCTCCTGCTTTCACACTGGAGTTAAAGGACCCGCTTTTTTTCAGGAGCTATACAGGCACTATTTTTAGCGCTGTAGCTCCTGAAAAACACCCCAGTGTGAAAGCACCCTAAATGGAAGGAACACTTTACGTTTTAGCATACAAATACTGAAACACATTTGATCTATGTAAGTGTTTTGGCAGTAAAATGTCCAATTTACTCAACAAAAAAGAATGCAAATCACAAAAGGTCAAGTTTAGTCATTTAATAATGGCAATATTTTCTGATCTTTTCCCAAGTTTATTTACTGTACATCCAACTTGCATCAATAGAAAGGGCTTCTGTGTATATGCATTGGTGGCTTGTAATTGGGATTGCCTGGGTTTTAGAGCTCTACCTGCCACCACTTTTGAGAAAACAGATTTCAGATTCAGTAAAAAGTGGGACACTCCTTTAGAGCAATGTCCATTTTACTGCACAAGGATACAAACTTTGCTAAAGGTGTCAGACTGTAAGGCCTCATGCACACAGGATGTTTTCCAACACTCCTAGAAGCCTTTCCTCCCAGCAGCATCGTTATGGGAGGAAAAAACGTCTGATGTTTGTAAAAATGTGTAATGTGTTTAAGCGCGTTTACAGGCATCAAGCACTTGAGTGTTCATTCATTTCATAGGCCAGAATAATTGAATTGATGCTCAGGCACTAATCACGCCTATTAGGCTTTTTATCTGCCTTTAAACTCCTCTGAAATCCTATGTGTGTATGGCGTTAACATGCAGGGGCGTTTAGAGGCAGGACAAAAAAAAATGCCAGATGCTCCTAGGAGCAGTCCAGTGTGCATGAGGCCTAATGCTGGTGAGAGGTATTAGATGGCAGATGGATGTTTACAAACAGTTTAATTGCTGAACCTTTTGTCCTCCACCATGTTTGCATATAGTTATGGATGCCTAAAGAGATCCTGTGGTCGAAACAAAACAGGCGTCATGACAAATTAAAGTCTACATTTATTTATATATTTTTATTCAAATCAGCACAAAGAATGGTACTTATTTTGGATGAAAAGTGCCCCTTGTGCTGGTTTTAGTTGAAATCCAAAGTCCTCTGCCCACCCCTATACAAGCATCTGTAATCGTCCAGTGTTGTGGCGGTTAATACAGCTGCTGGGCTCTTTCCACCCGACACGCCATCTTGCAGTATGGGGCAATTGTTAGTGAAAAATGACGATGACGAAGAGGCAAAAGGCGAGGAACCAGTTGTATGTTCTCTAGACCCTTCCGCAAGCATGGTCCGGTGACACTGTCAACCTATGTGTGCATCTACAAAAAGGGTAATATTGTGGACATCAAAGGTACAGGCACAATTCAGAAAGGTATGCCACACAAGTGCTACCATGGCAAGACTGGGCGGATCTACAATGTCACACAACACGCTGTTGTAATAAGTGTGAAAAAACAAGTCAAAGGTAAGATTCTTGCCAAGAGAATTAATGTCCGTGTAGAGCACATCCACCACTCAAAGAGCAGAGATAGTTTTCTGCAACGTGTGAAGGAAAACGAGAGGAAGGAAAAGGAAGCCAAGGAGAATGGCTGAGTGGAGCTAAAACGTCAGCCAGCCCAACCAAGTGAACCTCATTTTGTCCGAACATTTGGAAAGGAACCTGAGCTCCTTGAGCCAATTTCATATGAGTTCAAGGCATAAAGTACTGCTATTAAAACATAATTCTCTCTCAAAAAAAATAAAAAATATAGCTGCAGGACTTGTCATAGGTACTTGTCAGGAGCATAAACTATGCCTGCCCTTTTGGCCCCCTCCTCTGTTCATAGAAGGTGTACCATAGCTTCCTTAAATAAAAAGTGCTCTTTGAATGGAGGAGGCAGACCTTTCATTCATCTGCCTGTGTTTCTGTTATTATAGCAATCTTCATCCTCCACTGGTTTCCTGCACTGCGAATACCAGTAACGATGTGCTTTCCCCTTAAAATAATGATCCGTATATTATATGGGTCATATAAACCTTTGTTCCCTTCCTGGGGTCCAGAACTTGCCAGCATTATTTACTTCCAAGCATCACTCAAGGCAAACAAAACAAGTACCACATAGCGTATACCGCTTTAAAACACATGTATTAAAAGCTCTTGAAACCAAACTAACATTAATCAGTGCACCTGTTCCTCAGTACACACAGGAAAACTGCATCATAATAAGCTTTTTTTTCTCTTATATACAGCCTTATTCACCATAAAAACCTGTAATCCTGACCACTTCCTGGTCCATGTGCGATGATGTCACTAAAACCCGCTGCTTGAGTATAGGGGGGAAGAGGAGTTTGGATTTCAATGAAAAAACAGCAGCTAGCAGCACATAGGAAACTTCTTATTCAATACAAGTGCCATCTGCTTTGCCCTTTTGATAAAAAATAAAAAAATAAACTTTGGCTTTAACAGCAAAAGCTGTTAAAGTGGGGTGCCCCTTAAAAAAAAAAAAAAAAAAAAAAGTCAGCAGCTACAAATACTGCAGCTGCTGACTTTTAATAATCGGACACTTACCTGTCCCAGGGTCCAGTGATGCAGGGGAACGAAGCCCCACTCGTTCCCCGTTCCACTCTGCGGCGCCGGCATTCTTACTGTGGGCACCCGGCTGTGGCTTCACAGCAGGGCACCCACTGCGCATGCGTGAGCGGCGCCGAGCGGCTGCAAAGTCATCTGGGACCTGTCAAGTGTCCCAGATGACTGACAGGAGGGGCCCATCCTGTGCCGTGGGGAAGTAATGTCACTTAGTCCTGGCACTGAAGGAGGCAGACTATGAGGGACCCCCTAGCAACAGGTATTTAGAGGTGAGTTAAATTTTTTTTTTTTTTTTTTTTTTTTAGGAATTTTAATCATTTTTTTGTTTTTGGGGGGAAAAGCCACTTTAAGCAGTGCAAATATCACTTCAAGGCATCCCTGGAGTCAGTGTGATGTCAGCTAGCGCATCATTCTACTGGTTTTGCTCATGCTTCTCCACCACAGGATTTATTTAAGATAGAACTGTGGCCAAGCTATGGATATTCAAATATTTACATAGTCTTAAAATGCAGTAAATATGCTGAACTACGGTCAGCGGTAAAAAAATTTAATTAAAGTGAATCATATTTATGATATAAGGCTTGTTTAGTCTAATAGATTGTGATGTTACTTGTATTTATGTCTTTGTGCACAGGAGACACCCCCATGCTACTCTTATATTTGGCAAAGAATGTCTAAAAAAAAATCAGACAAAGCTAATAAATGTTCTCCCAGAGACTTAATGCCTGAATGTTTCTCCTGGAGCTAAATCAGGGCCTGTATATAGGTGGGATAGGATGATATATGAGTGGCTGGCTCTCAGTTTTCCTTTTAAGCATAGAAAGCTGGTAGTGTAAGGTTGGTGAGGTTGGGTAGCTCCCATGGTGTGTAAAAACACCTGCAATCACTTGAAAGGTCATGTATCTGCTTAGCAGGATTTCTGTTACTTGTAGAAAAGCTAAGCTAGTGGGTGCGGGGTTATTCAATGTAATCTCTAGGCACAGCGTAGCAACTCCTGCTAAAAACCTGGAACAAAACCAGAATTAAAGAGCTATGTTACATCTCTTTTAAGAGTTTAAATTTTAACCGTAAAGCTGAGTCTAGCTTACCCACCTTCACATGATATATACAGTGCCTTGAAAAAGTATTCACACCCCTTGAAATTTTCCACATTTTGTCATGTTACAACCAAAAACCTAAATGCATTGCATTGGGATTTTGTGTAATAGAAACACAAAGTGGCACATTGGTGTGAAGTTAAAAGAAAATGATAATTTTGAAACATTTTTACAAATAAATATGTGAAAAGGGTAGCGTGCATTTGTATTCAGCCCCCCTGAGTCAATACTTTGTAGAACCACCTTTCACTGCAATTCACAGCTGCAAGTCTTTTTGGGGATGTCTCTACCAGCTTTGCACATCTAGAATGACATTTGTGCCCATTCTTCCTTGAAAAATAGCTCAAGCTCTGTCAGATTGGATGAAGAGCATTTGTAAATAGCAATTTTCCAGACTTGCCACAGAGTCTCAATTTAGGTCTGGACTTTGACTGGGCCATTCTAACACATGAAAATGCTTTTGATGTAAACCATTGCATTGTAGCTTTGACTGTATGTTTAGGGTTGTTGCCCTGCTGGAAGATGAACCTCTGCCCCAGTCTAAAGTCTTGCAGACTCCAACACATTTTCTTCTTATGCTGCGTACACACGTGCAGACTTTTCCCGGCGGACCTAGTCCAGTGGACAATCCGCCGGACTTTCCAGCTGGCTTCGCCGGACTTTCCGAGCGTGTGGACTTGCCCACACACTCCCGGACTTCTCCGGCGGACAGTCCGCTGGACAAAGTCCGCCGGACTTTTGAAAATGAACGGACTTGCCCACACACGGAGCAGTCCGTTCATTTCGAACGTAACTTCAGGTACGTGGCTAGCGTAGGCAGTAAATGCCGGCACGCTAGCTCCGTCACCTGGCATGGATTTAAAGGGAATCCCCACGCCGAAAACGGCGCGGGGGCGTCCCCCCAAATCCATCTCAGACCCTTATCCGAGCACGCAGCCCGCAGGCCAGGAAAGGGGTGGGGCCGAGCGAGCGCCCCCCCCCCCTGAGCCGTACCAGGCCGCGTGCCCTCAACATGGGGGGTGCCCTGGGGAAAGGGGGGCCGGCGGCCCCCCCACCCCAAAGCACCTTGTCCCCATGTCAAGGGCCTCTTCCCGACAACCCTGGCCGTTGGTTGTCGGGGTCTGCGGGCGGGGGCTTATCGGAATCTGGGAGCCCCCTTTTATAAGGGGGCCCTCAGATCCCGGCCCCCCACCCTATGTGAATGAGTATGGGGTACGATGTACCCCTACCCATTCACCTAAGGTGTAAAATGTAAAGTAAAAAAACACACACACTTTTGAAAAAATTATTTATTGCACTGCTCCGGGGGTCTTCTTCCGTCTTGGGGGTCTTCTCGCTGGACTCCTCCGCCATTTACCAAGCTCTTTTACCGAGCGGAGAAGTCCGGCTACCTTCTTCGTCGTCGCCGCCGTCGTCTGGGGGTCTCGATCCGCCTTCGGGGGTCTTCCGGGGTCTCTTCTGTTCTTGCCGCTGTCGTCGCTTTCTGCGCCGCCGCCTTCTTCTTCTTCTTCTTCCGCCTTCTTCTTCTTCTTCTTCTTTCTTCTTCTTCCGATGTTGACACGTCGCTCGCTCTGGCCGGAATGCCAGAGCCGCGCTGTGCTGGCACTTGTATAGGGACAAGGGGACAGGGTCACATGCTCATGTCACATGGTGACCCCGCCCCCTTGTGATGTCACAGTCCCAGCATCCTCCGGGACTGTGACATCACAAGGGGGCGGGGTCACCATGTGACATGAGCATGTGACCCTGTCCCCTTGTCCCTAGATAAGTGCCAGCACAGCGCGGCTCTGGCATTCCGGCCAGAGCGAGCGACGTGTCAACATCGGAAGAAGAAGGCGGAAGAAGAAGAAGGCACGGGCGCAGAAAGTGACGACAGCGGCAAGAACAGAAGAGACCCCGGAAGACCCCCGAAGGCGGATCGAGACCCCCAGACGACGGCTGCGACGACGAAGAAGGTAGCTGGACTTCTCCGCTCGGTAAAAGAGCTTGATAAATGGCGGAGGAGTCCGGCGAGAAGACCCCCAAGACGGAAGAAGACCCCCGGAGCAGTGCAATAAATTATTTTTTCAAAAGTGTGTGTGTTTTTTTACTTTACATTTTACACCTTAGGTGAATGGGTAGGGGTACATCGTACCCCATACTCATTCGCATAGGGTGGGGGGCCGGGATCTGAGGGCCCCCTTATAAAAGGGGGCTCCCAGATTCCGATAAGCCCCCGCCCGCAGACCCCGACAACCAACGGCCAGGGTTGTCGGGAAGAGGCCCTTGTCCTCATCAACATGGGGACAAGGTGCTTTGGGGTGGGGGGGCCGCACGGCCCCCCTTTCCCCAGGGCACCCCCCATGTTGAGGGCACGCGGCCTGGTACGGCTCAGGAGGGGGGGGGGCGCTCGCTCATCCCCACCCCTTTCCTGGCCTGCCGGGCTGCGCGCTCGGATAAGGGTCTGAGATGGATTTGGGGGGAACCCCCACGCCGTTTTTCGGCGTGGGGATTCCGTTTAAATCCATGCCAGGTGACGGAGCTAGCGCGCCGGCATTTACTGCCTACGCTAGCTACGTACCTGAAGTCACGTGCTAAATGAACGTACTTGCCGATGAGCGGCAAGTCCGTTCATTTAAAAAGTCCGGCGGACTAGCCTACTAACGGCGGGATTGTCCGCCGGACTGCCAAGTCCAGCGGATAATTTTAAAACCAAACTTAAAACTTTGGTCCACCGGACTTTGGCGCCAAAAAGTCCGCCGACGCCCACACACGAGGGGATTGTCCGCTGGACTTGAGTCCAGAGGATAATCCCGCGGGATTGTCCCTTCGTGTGTACGCGGCATTAGATTGCCCTGTATTTGACTCCATTCACCTTCCCATTTGTGGAGTGCACGACTAATAGTTGTCCTGTGGACAGATTTTCCCATCTGAGCTGTGGATCTCTGCAGCTCCTCCAGAGTTACCATGGGCCTCTTGCCTGCTTCTCTGATTATTGCTCTCCTTGCCCGGCCTGTCAGTTTAGGTGGACGGCCATGTCTTGGTAGATTTGAAGTTGTGCCATACTCTTTCCATGTCCCACAGAAGACGAGGTGGCCATTCAGTAAGCTCTGCCCGACTCGCGCATGCACAGTAGGAAATTGGTTGTGAAGCCTGAAGGCTGCACTGCCGGTTTCCCTTAGTTGTAATGGCGGCACCTGCACCCGAGCCGGTGGACAAATCGGCCTCGGGAGGCCGACATCGCGGGCTCCCTGGACAGGTAAGTGTCCTTATTAAAAGTCAGCAGCTACAGTACTTTTTTGAGGCTGGAACTCGGCTTTAGGTGTTATATTTATTCATTAACATTTTAGATATGAACTCCCTCAGGTGCATGATACTTAAAAAAATGCTAGGCAAATTTTACTGTAATGCATTCACAGCATTAAGGTAAAAAATGCCCCAGTACATTTGTAAGCCCTCTGTCCCAAAACATGTTTTGTGTCCTTCACTGCTGTTGTCTCTTGGTTCCATCACACTTACAAACTTCCTTGCGGTAGAGTCTAGCCAAGGGTTTGGGGAGTGACAGGCTGCTGCAGTTGTCATTCAGTTTGCTGGGTGTAGAGAGGAGTATGGGTGTGGCTTGCCGGTCACTGTGTGTGTCTATGGATGCACAGAGCTCGGCTAAACCAGGAGTTTGCACACATGGGTGTCTCCTTAGCCACTGGCTAGCTACAGAAAAACACTCGCTAACAGGAAGGTGGGAACCAGTGGCTGCTGGTGCTTAATTTTTTTTTGGGGGGGGGGGGCAGCAAAAAAACCTCCCCCACCAGCCCCGCTTGTCCTCCCTGGTCGCAAGCCCACCATTCCCCACACTAACCCCATCCAGGTCCCGGGCATCTTCACCGGATTCTTCTCCCGGCCTATCCGGTTGCTTCACCTCCTGGCCAACCTGATCGCCTCTCCTCCAGGCCAATCCGGTCTAAGGACCCGCTTCCTGTCCTGATCGGCCAGGAGGAGAAGCAGGAAGACAATAGTGAATGTTGATTCGCTATTGTCACAAGTGAGTGGGCTCAGGGTGCAGTGCTCTGCGCCCCGAGCCCACCCATTTGAAAGCCAATTAGAGCCTCCAGGAGAAGCCAATTAGAGCCTCCATAAAGCCTAACCATGTGCTTTGCAAAAAAAAAAAAAAGAAAAATCTGTGCTCCACATGGAGATTAGGCACTGGACAAATAGAGATTAGGGGGGCAGCACCCCTGCACTCCTTATGGACGGGATCGCTGGTGGGGGCAGCAGTCTGGGAACCAGCTAGAGGAAGTGCAGTACAACATATTCGTAGAATAGGACCAATGTTATAAAGTTAGTCTGGATGTCTTCTCTAAAAAAAAAAAGAACAAGACATGGGTTTTGTATTACACTTTAATATCATATTGTTTCCAATAAAGAATGTTACACAGTATGTGGACCTTTGCTAAAAGTCACGGATAAGACATATGTCACCACTCATCAGCCTCCATAGTAATTTGCACATGTTTCTCTGTGTGGGTATTCCAACATACATAATGTAGTATTAAAAGGTAGACATCTCTATAAACATTAGGTGAGAAGAACTCTAAAGTTTATAGTTCATCTGAAATCAATTTAGATAACATGCCACATGTTTAGTAAATTCCGGATGTCGTATTCATGCAATGTCCAACTTACATGCAAACAAACACAAGATGGTTTGTCTTTGCGAAGTGGGTGAATCTAAGGATATGTATATGTAGTAAACTCACTGTTTAAAAATGACATGCGGTACAGATCACTTTAGCTCTT
Organism: Lithobates sylvaticus; assembly: GCA_028564925.1. Taxonomy (NCBI): domain Eukaryota; kingdom Metazoa; phylum Chordata; class Amphibia; order Anura; family Ranidae; genus Lithobates; species Lithobates sylvaticus. The sequence goes on from CM053029.1 coordinate 521,251,398, forward strand.
GTGGAGACAGTTATTAACTCTGAATTATAAACCCTTGTCTACGTATTTGTTTTCACAGCTGTGTCCAGGGAACAACAGAGGCACCAGAGAAGTACAATGTGCATCCTATAACAACAAGCCGTTTATGGGGAGATTATATGAATGGGAACCATTTTCAGAAGGTACTATGATTATTGTTATTCTTAATAGATCATAAATTTACTCTTTCTTTTATAGTTTAAATAACTACAATAACATTTTGAAATCCATATGTTTAAATCGTGACTTAAATACTAAACAAATAATACCTCTGTTCTCTAAAATACTGGTTATTAAAGTGGAGTTGAGGCATACAATTTAACCCAAACAACCAAACCATTGTACGTAACCTCATTTTTGTTGAACAAATTAAGGCAGAGCTTCGCCAATTTTTTTTAACTTCCTCTTATTATAATACCCATCTGCAGTACAGTTTCAAATGTATATTGTCATTTATTTTTTTATTTATAACTACCTTTTTTTAATGCAGTTTGCCGTCACTTGGCCACCACCTAGACGATTACATCATTAGGCGATTACCTTGGACTCCTGGGATATCTACGTCATCTATTCCAGGAGTTTTGGGTAGCATAATCATGTAATTTCGTGTTTTTTTGAGACAGGAAATTATTTGACTGGGAGAAATTAGGTACCATTTTTTAAGGATAGGGTCTTCTGGGAGGAAGTACAGACTCTGTGATCTGGACAATACGTCACTAGTGCGCATGTGCTATATCGGGAGGTGCATGCTGGGTAAACCAGCTGCACTGCATTCCGAGCTCACTGGCGCCAGGCTTCATATGCCCAGACCTACGTTGGACGCAACCAGCATTTCATGAGGGCCAGTAATCTGGCATTTGGCAGGTTTGGCAAGTAAGCAGTTCATTTAATGTATTGACAATATCCAAATTTAAAATAGTGTTTGCTAAGGATCACAGGGATGTTTTTAATTCATCTTTGAGTAGGAGAGTGTAGCTCCTCTTTCATATGTAGAAAGATATGAAATTGAAACAAATAATATTAGAATGATAAATTAAATACTGGGATAAGTTTTTGCTAGAAGTACCCTAAATCTGTTCAGTGTGTATAGGCATATATAAAGTTTAAAAAAGGTGTGAAACTAACTTGCAACTGGGATGTCATTTTGACTCTCAATTGAGTCTTTAACTTAACTATAACTCAATTGAGTCTTTACCTTGACTATAACTCAATTGAGTCTTTAATGTCATTTAACTATAATGTCGTTGATAATCCATCAGTATGTGTTCTATGATTATTCAATTCCTCTACTATATAATCGCACTGCTTTGGCTCTCTTGACAGCGTTATCCTACAGCTTATAGAATGGTAGTCCTGAAAAAAAAAAAAACTCCCACAGTACAAACCTGAATGCTAAAGCTGGACAGACTTAATTTATTTGAAAAGTTAACCTATACCTACAGGCGAATTCTCAGTAAATAACATTTAATATAAAGATAGATGGTTAGATTTTAGATCTCCTTCAGCAAGACATTTTGTTGACTGACAACTGATTTGCTACTGGTAAAATTGGAGTAAATAACTACTGATTTGCTACTGGTGAAATTGGAGTAAATAACTACCGTTGTATAAGCTTGTATATGACACTTACATATATGAGCAAGGTGTACCTATGGCTTCATGTAATGTAATTGTTAAAATTTTCTTTAAATGAAGTATCCATGTATTCTGTATTCACTTCCATGTTGACTCAGATGTTGTGACCTGAACTTTTGTTCTTGTTTACTTTCTTTTTGCAAAATCTATACAACTATTGTTTTTTCCTTTTGGAATTTTTTGACCACCTTGGGGACGAACGAGCGCCCCCCCCCCTCCTTAGCCGTACCAGGCTGCGTGCAACATGGGGGGTGCCCTGGGGAAAGGGGGCGTGCGGCCCCCCCACCCACACGGACTTCTCCGGCGGTTGATGAGGACAAGGGACTCTTCCCGACAACCCTGGCCGTTGGTTGTCAGGGTCTGCGGGCGGGGGCTTAAATGCCGGCGCGCTAGCCCCCTTTAATAAGGGGGCCCCCAAACCGGCCCCCCACCCGAAAAACGGCGTGGGGGTTCCCCCCAAATCCACGTAAGACCCTTATCCGAGCACAGCCTGGCAGGCCAGGAAAGGGGTGGGGACGCTCGAGGGCCCCCCCCCCTCCTGGGCCGTACCAGGCTGCGTGCCCTCACTTCTGCTCTTTTACCTAGCACCTTGTCCCCATGTTGACAAGGGCCTCTTCCCGATCTTGGTTGTCGGGGTCTGCGGCCGGGGTCTGGGGGTCTCGAGCCGCCTTCGGGGGTCTTCCGGGGGTCTCTTCTGTTCTTGCGGCGGTCGTGTCTTCCGCGCCGCCGGCGCCGCCTTCTTCTTCTTGTCCTTCTTCTTGTTCATGTTCTTCTTCCGATGTTGACCCGACGCTCTCTCTGCCTGGAATGCCTGTGCCGCGCTGCGCTGGGACTTATATAGGGACATGTGGACAGGGTCACATGCACATGTCACATGGTGACCCCGCCCCCTTTGTTGTCACAGTCCCGGAGGACATTTCAAAAGTCCCGCGGACTTGCCTACTAACGGCGGGATTGTCCGCCGGACTGCCAAACTTAAAACTTGGCGCCAAAAAGTCCGCCGGCGCCTACACACGAGGGGATTATCCGCTGGACTTCAGTCCCGCGGGATTGTCCCTTCGACTTACTTCTGATTACTCTACTGAATCCTTCTCTAAATGTATCCAAGAATTACAAGTAGACGAATGCCCTCCCTGTTTTGCATGTATTAATGGGGTGTATTACCTGATATTGTCAATACATTAAATGAACTGCTTACTTGCCAAACCCGCCAAATGCCAGATACAGGTGTATCAATTGATACAGGTACTATCAATATTTGACTTTTGCAGCTATGATGCTTGATCTATGAGTGGTGAATGAAACCACAAGACTGAACTATTTAATATTTAACACATATTTGGGTGCAAGTAAGGAATTATTTTTGATTCATGCTGGATGTTATAGATATGCACATTACTTCTTGCACTGAGTTGTAGGTCAATTCCCATTTGCACACATATACTTAGAAAGTTTGAGACATTGAGGTGACCACTTTACAACAAAAATATACAAAATCCATGTTTGTATGCACCTACATTTTCCAGCGTTTTATATTGCTAACTTGCATTTCCATTATTGACTGTTGATGGTCTTTGGAAGGTTGCACACCTAATGGACTGGAATACTATATGTTTCGATTCTCACTCTCAGGATTATATCCACTTGGACAGCTGTATGCCCAACAGCTATACTGTACTCATACCGAGGCTTTTATTAACATAACTCATACCCTTCCTGGGGTTCTGTACATAAAGGACTTAACTCTGATGAGTGGTTCCAGGAAGGTGGTGTTATTGTGTAATTTACAATACAGTAACTGGATTTGTTGTTTAAGAAGGAGATTGGATTTGGGCTTTTGATTCAGGATAGATATCTCCTTGGAATACAGAGATTATTATGGAATTCCTTTATGTCTTTTGATAGCTTGTTTTTTCAAGTGCTAGTCCCTTGTGACAGGGGAACTGTTTTACATTTGTGAGTCTACAAATGAAATATAAACACTTCAAATGTATGTTATTTTATCTTTACTAATAATAAAAAAAATGCTTGTATCTATGCTTATGTGTGCAAGTATAATCTTTTCCAATGTTTGGGCCAATATAGAATATTGGAATTATAAGGTTCTTGCACAAAGTAAAATACCTTTTTAGATGATTGGTCTTGGGTGTACAGCAATAAGTGCCTCTCACCTACTATTACTTACCATTGACCCTTGAACTCTGTACTACCCGCTACTGAGTGTCTCTCTACCACAAGTGTCTGTGGTCACTGTGAAGACAACCACTTTATTGTAGCCTAGGCAAAGTCACTTGATAGGAGCCGAAGTACATCATTTTCATGGTAAAGGTGCATTGTTTCTGTTTCTGAAAAAAATGTGATGTTGCATATTGTGAGATGTCCAGAATGTATTCATGCACACTTATAAAGTTATGGAATTGCCCATTTTAAAGAGGCTTTCTGAAAATGTTCTAGTCCCTACTTTTCTATATAGCCAAATGTAGCTTTTTACCATTTTGTATTTATTCTGTCCTTCCCTGTCAGTTATGATATTTTATAACACACATCACATTTTATATGCACACAGTCAGTTTTCTGAGTGGGGGTGCTCAATGTCATTAATTTATTTCTGTTAAAAAGAGAATAGAGATGAGTTGTAGTACTAAATATGGTTCATATATCGATCTGGTGTGTGCACCTCATAGTGTGCATGGATAATTTGACATGGACATGATTCGGAACATTGGTGTGTGGTAATTTGAATTATTATTACTATTATACAGGATTTATAAAGCGCCAAACAGTTTACACAGCGCTTTGCAACATGAGGGTAGACAATACAGTTGCAATACAAGAGGGCCCTGCTCATTAGAGCTTAAAATCTAGGAGAATCTAATTCTGCTTTTAAACACTTAAATACATGAATCATACTGTCAAAAGTATTGTGACACCTGCCTTTACACGCACATGAACTTTAATGGAATCTCAGTCTTAGTCTGTTGGGTTCAATATTGAGTTGACCCTCCCTTTAGGATTGTGTCTATGGGAATGTTTGACCATTCTTCCAGAAGTGCATTTGTGAGGTCAGGCACTTATGTTGGACGAGAAGGCCTGGCTCGCAGTCTCAGCTCTAATTCATCCCAAAGGTGTTCTATCGGGTTGAGGTCAAGACTCCACCCCACATTCGCTAATCCATGTCTTTATGGACCTTGCTTTGTGCACTGGTCAAAATCATTTGGGGGAGAATGGATTATGGTGTGGGGTTGTGTTTCAGGGGTTGGGGTTGGCCCCTTAGTTCCAGTCAAGGGAACTTTTAAGGCATTAGCATACCAAGACATTTTGGACAATTTCGTGGATGGCCCCTACCTGTTCCAGCATGACTGTGCACCAGTGCACAAATCAAGGTCCATAAAGACATGGATGAGTGAGTTTGGGGTGGAGGAACTTGACTGGCCTGCACAGAGATCTGACCTCAATCTGATAGAACACCTTTGGATGAATTAGAGCAGAGACTCCGAGTCAGGCCTTTTTGTCCAACATCAGGGCCTGACTTCACAAATTCGCTTCTGAAAGAATGGTCAAACATTCCCATAGACACACTCCTAAACCTTGTGCACAGCCTTCCCAGAAGAATTGAAGCTGGTATAGCTGCAAAGGGGGGGGGGGGGGCAACTCAATATTGAACCCTACAGACTTGGGCTGCAATACCATTAAAGTTCATATGTGTGTAAAGGCAAGTGTCCCAATACTTTTAACAATATAGTGAATACACATCATAGACATATAATACCTGTATGAACTTGTATACCAAATTATCATCTTATGCTATACAAGCTTATAGTCAAGCTTGAGGGAAACCTTAAAAAATCCCATATAAATTACATATTAATTACACTTAAATAATAAGTTGCCTATATTAAAGCGATCTACCAAAAGTTATATTTTGGTTTGATGGAGTCCAATGGATGTGTGTGCTGGTGTGTGTCATGTAGAGGCGTTGCAATGCATTGTTACATTAAATCTTTCTCTTTAACTTTTTTCCTGTCCTGGAGAGATATAGGAAACGTTTAGGCTATATTTGCACAGCCACAAAAAACACATTTACATGCAAGCATTTTTTGTTTACAGATCTGAATGCAGCTGCATCAATGGAGACATTCACACTGGTGCTTAAACATGCGCTGCATTCAGACCTATAACACAAAATCCAAGCATCTGCTCAGAGTACATACATACAGTATACTAGATGCAGAAATAAAAAAATAAAAAATCAGACTTGAAAGCAATGGAACTTTTTCTGGAGGGGACGGCACGCAGTATACCAAACCCCACCCACCCCTAGGTATCGGTCAGTCAGTAGCACTTACCCCATCGCTGGCAGCTTCCCCTGTTCGGTGGTGGCCTGCCATTCTTCTACTCTCCACGGGTCATCACGGCGGCTGCTTCTGTTTCCTTCCTCCTCTTTTCGGCCAGTCGGAAAACGGGTCTCACACGGGTAATCTGATTGGCCAGATTAAGGATCAGTGTATTCAACAGCAAATTTTCATTCGCTGTTGTAACACACCTGGGTGGGACCGAAGTGCATTCTCTGTGACCCTCTGCCCACCCTATTTTGAAGCCTATTAAAGCCTCTGGCTCTAATCAGGTGCATCTGAAAAAAGCCCGGCCGCTGTAATTCACCTGAAAGGGGCTGGGCGCATGAATAGGGGGTGGCCGTGGACAGATTCATGCTATGCAGGAATCTATACATTCCATATAGTGGGTGGTGTGGAGAGACGGGCCGCCACTGCTTGAAAGCAAGTTATTACGCAGGAACTTTTCGAGCTAGAAAAAACATGCATAATAAGATCAGCAAACTTTTTTACGCCCATGTGAATGTAGCCTTAGGCTGGCCATAAACTTGGAAATAGTCAGTTAAATTTAACCATATTTAACCACTTCAAGCCACCAAGTGTAACAGCAAGTAAATGAAGCAATCTTCCACCCACAAGTATGGTCCATCAGAAGAATTTGGTTGTTGTGATTTCAAAACTGAGTATTAAATTGATATTTTAAGTACATCTAAATGTAGCGCCGGTACTCCTGATGAGTACGCGCTATGTCTCTAAATTTAGTTTTTGCCCAAAACTGTAGTTGAGTTTTGGGGTTAATTCTCCTAAATCATGCTTTGGCATCAGTTTGGCTGGGCTGTATTGAGGTTCTGCCTGATCATAGGTAAGGTTTGCACCTGTGAGAGGCCTAGAACGCAGTTTGGTTGGACGCATTGGGTATTAATCTCTGCTTGGAGCCAATCAGTGGGCGCGTTTGTCTCGCTGTGTATTCCGGGAGAGGGTACTTAAGGTGCTGAAGTCATGTGGTTCTGGGTTCCGGTCCAGAAGTTGTTGCTGACTCCATGGTCCTGGTCCTCCTAGCCAGCCCCCAGAGGCCCTCATGGCCTGGGGTGCGGATCCATCCGTTTCCGAGCCTCGGAACTGGCTAGTTCGAGTTGCAGTAACTGGAAGGAGGATTCTAAGGTGTTCCGGTGCTGTCTCGGGTTTGGAGAGGCCCAGCAACTCTACATGCAACCAGCGGAGGACTCTTCAGAAGAGAGCCACGCACCGGTATGAAATTGAATGTTTATATTCTCTATCAAATCACCATGTGTATGACCAACGTTAGATGGTTTAAAGCAGTGTTTCTCAACTCCAGTCCTCAAGGCGCCCCAACAGGTCATGTTTTCAGGATTTCCCTCAGATGAAACAGCTGTGGTAATTACTAAGGCAGTGAAACGGATCAAATCACCTGTGCAAAATAACGGCAAAGCCTGAACGCATGACCTGTTGGGGCGCCTTGAGGACTGGAGTTGAGAAACACTGGTTTAACGGTCCACTATAATATGGTTGTTAGTATAAAGCTTTGGCTGTAGAGCAAGGCATTCATCCGTTTTACAGTTAGGATTTTGCTTATGTTTAGAATCTTAAAAAGAAGCCTCTTTGGTCTCATAACTAGGTTGGAGAACAGTATATACAATACATTAAAAGTAAATCGGAAATAAAAGCAGGATCCAAGTTTAAAGATGAAATAACCTTATATTTTACATAATCAATTTTTAATGATGTTGCGCTTTGCCAGCAATTGTCTGATTGCCCACAGAAATCAAATTTATCATCTCCTCTGGGGCATGGGAGGCTGCTTTTATATCCATCTGAATCATATTCTGTCTGTTTGCAATCCAAAATGTAATGTCCTGCGGTTTTCAGACAAACATTAGGCTTTCTGATGAAAACATACTAGGATTTTGGATTCTGTTTGTTTAAAAATGAACTCTAGGCAGATATAAAAAAAACACTATTTAATGCAGTTATGTACTCATTTAAAGACCATTAAATGTGTTTTTACATGCAACTAGTGTAAGTACCTGAATCTGCCTTGATACCAGTCTCCTGTAATGTCGTGTAGAGCAGGACATTCCATTCTCTAAGCCCCAGACGTTGTTTTAATGGCGTTTGTTACTTTATTACATGCTTTTCTCATAAAAATGTTCTTATCACATACGGTCATGTGAAAAAGTAAGCACACCCTATGAACATGGTTGATTTTTTCACAATATTTTAAGTTATTCTAAAGGATTTTTATTTTATTTTTTTTAAATAATAAACATGTTATACTTACCTGCTCTGTGCAATGGTTTTGCACAGAGCAGCCCAGATCCTTTTCTTTTTGGGTTCCCAACCGGTGCTCCTGGCTCCTTCCCTCTGCCGAGTGCCTTTTAATAGAAAGCCTCCCGCTATGGGGGCACTTGAGCAATCTTGCTCCTGTGCTCGGGCTTGCAACCTGCTCTCTCCTTATTGGCACACTGGCTGTTATTGACAGCAGCGTGAGCCAATGGTTCCCACTGCTGTGTGAGCCAATGAAGAGAGAGAGAGCTGCTGCTCTTGTGCACATCGCTGGATCGAGATGGGGCTCAGGTAAGTATAAGGGGGGCTGGGGGGATCTGCACCCAGAAGGTTTTTACCTTAATAGAATGCATTAAGCGGAGTTCCAATTAAAAAATAAAATAAAAGTCAGCAGCTACAAATACTACAGCTGCTGACTTTTAGAAATCAGACACTTACCTGTCCCAGGGTCCGCTCATCTCCCCCTTCTCTCTGCGGCGCCGGCATTGTCACTGTGGGGGCCCGGCTGCGGCATCACAGCCGGGCACGCACTGCGCATGTGTGAGCTGTGCTGCGCGCTGTGACTGGCCGGGCAATCATCTGGGATCTGTGACGTGTTCCAGATGATTGCCAAGAGGGAGGGGGGAGAAGTGATCTTCCTTCCGGCGCCACGGGGTGCTGCGGAGCCCCAGGAGGAAGGGGGAGCTGGAACCCTCTAAAAAGAGGGTTTACGTCCCCCCCCCCCAAAAAAAAAGAAAATGTCATCCCTTAAAGCTGAAGTTCCATTTTTGGGTGAATCGACGATTTAAGGTAAAAAACCTCGAGCCTTTACAATCACTTTAAGCAGACAAACACTAGATTTTTATTCATGCAGTGCCTACAGGTATAATTGAACAAATGACACAAATAATTGCGATGGTGAGGTAAATTTTCCAAAGTTATATACTTTGCAAGTATGTGCAGGAGATGTGTGTGAACAGTATACCAGCGGGCAGTACTGACAGGAGAGGAGTGTGGAGGTTATCATAGAGGGCAGTACGTGCAGGAGAGGAGTGTATAGGGTATGACATCGAGTAGTATTTTTAGGATATGAGCGTAGAGAGTATGACAATGAGTTTCCAAGTGCAGAATGTATTATAATGGACAGAATGTGTAATAGAGGTATGCAGAGGGAATAACAGTAGGCAGTATGTGCAGAAAAAATATATATAGTGTAAAATCTGGACTAAAAAATGAGAATTGTAGGTACCAGTAGCACTGTGTACTTGCATGAAGCATCCAGCATGGGCAGGTTTGGTGATAATAAACTTTTATACAGCAGCTTCCTGTGTACTTCCCCAGTCCATCTGCAATTGCTGTAAATGGGGGTTTAGAACGTCGGTAAAGGATGTGTGTGTGAAGGGGTTGAGGGAGCTGGGGATGGGTGAATGTGGGGGGATGAAATGGCTGAGTAAAAATATCTGTGGGCGCTGTGGAAGTACGAGTATCAGTGGGGAGAATGTGTCCACTGGGAGTTCTCCTTGGAAAGAGGGTTTCTATCAGCTGGTGGGATTCCATGGGGACAGATTACTGTTAATATTTAACTGATTTGATCCTCACAGCAGCTGTAGCTGGAGGAGGGGGACAGGGGTAATTACAATCTGCCTTCTGCTCCTGAAAGACAAAAACAGAACATTCCATAACTCAACTCACCAACCAGTCTGCCAACCGACCAAATTAACCTGTCCAACAGTCTGTGTTAAAAACAGGGGTTTGGTTAGCACGCATTTGCAAACGCATGCGTATCTCTGCAAGGCCTCTTCACGGCACCCTGTGTATGCTTGCAGTCCTAACGCTACTGAATTTAAAAGCGTCTCCACAATTGAAGCACATGCATTACATGGATAGATGAGCAGGTGGGCCTGGAGGCAGCCCAATTCCCCTTAAAGGAACAGAAGCACACTGGACACCCAGCAAGAGCACAATGGCAGCGAAGGTGTACAGTGTGCCCCTGGACCATATTTACACCAGTAACAAATGGCCCCTGCCCCCACCTATAACTGGCCTTCTGCTCCTTCCACCTCCTGAATGCTTCTTCTGTAGAAGCTGTATGTCCCGTGCTGGCAGAGAGATGACAGGAATGAAACTTTAACTGACCTTTTATATAATATTAATAATGTTATGGATACTATTTTTATCTGTAGGATCTGTTTGAATGAAGATCTAACGGTTTCCTGTTTAAGTATGTTGAGAGTCAACAATTTTTTTTTATTTTTTTTTTAACATGAATGGTAGGGATGCTATGTGAAAAACAACAAGTATAAACTAAAGTGATATGCTACAGTGACTTATGGTAAACAACTGGACATAGTATATTTCCGTGGGCTGCATTTATTGTGTTATTTCTCTGGTTCTAAAATGTTTGGTTTGGCAGTAAAATAATGTTAATGTTATGTTAATAGTGTTATAATGTTATTTATGGAATACTAAGCAATGTTAACGGTGCTTCTTAAAGCTGAACTCCGACCAAGTAAATAAAAACTTTTCTTGATCTGTCCACAAACGTTCAGAAGGTAGAACAATTTTACTCTATTATCATTTAAACACCCTCTATGGCTTCCCTATCTCAGTGTTGACATCATATGTATCACCCTGAAGATTCAGTCAGCTTATCACTTTGGCAGGGTAGGACACAGCTTAGTGAAGTTAAAGGCTAATGCCGCGTGGAAACAGTCCGATGGGAGCTTTTCATCAAATTTTCCGACCGTGTGTATGCCCATCGGTCTTTTTTTTGTTGGCATTTCCGACGGACGTTGGATTGAGAACCTGCGTTACATCAGAGGGGGCGGGGTCACCCGTACAACACTGGGGAAGCCCAGCTTTTCCCTTGCGTCAGAGGGGGGCGGGGTCAGGTGACAGGTTGGCCCAGTCCTCCTCAGCTAAAACCTGGGTTTCCCGCAGTCTCCGTGGAGAAACCCAGGCTTCCCCAGTGATATACGGGGGACCCGCCCCCCTCTGGTGCAAGGGAAAAGCTGGGCTTCCCCAGTGATGTACGGGTGACCCCGCCCTGCTCTGATGTAAGGCAGGTTTCCGTTACATCAGAGGGTGGCGGGGTCACCCGCATGTCACTGGGGAAGCCCGGCTTCCTCAGAGGGGTCAGGTGACGGGTGGCCCGTTCCTCCTCAGCTAAGACGGGATTCCCGCAGTGTCTCCGTGGAGACAGGATGCGCTGCGCTGGACGTCATCGGAAGAGATCAGCCATTGCTGGACCCCGGAGAAGAGATCACCCATCGCTGGATAGCAAGAGTGGATTACCACCACTGGAATCTTTTTTTTATTTTTTTTATTTTTAATAAAGGACTTTTCCCAACGGTGTCAGTGTGTTTTTTTAACTATTTTTTACACTTTATTTATGCAATGGTAGGGGTACTTTTGTACCCCCTTACCATTTCAAATAGGGGGGGTCCGGGATCTGGGGGTCCACTTGTTAAAGGGGGCTTCCAGATTTTGATAAGCCCCCTGCCCGCAGACCCCCACAACCACCGGGCAAGGGTTGTGGGGATGAGGCCCTTGTCCCCATCAACATGGGGACATGGTGCTTTGAGGAGTCACGGATAAAGGGTCTGGTATGGATTTTTGGGTGGAACTCCACGCCATTTTTTTTTAGTTTGGCGTGGAGTTCCCCTTAAAATCCATACCAGACCTGAAGGGCCTGGTAATTGAATTTGGGGGGAACCCCACGCATATATATATATTTTTTTTAATCAATGACTGTTCTCTGTATTACGGGAGCCTACAATTCATTATAGCCGCTAATGATTTTAAATTACTTTTTTTTCCTGCAAAAATTACACATTGTGCAGGGACTGTCCTAAGCACGGGAAACATGCGCCCCTTTACAGGTGTACTATAGACATCCCCCAGGTACAACATTTAAAGGAATATTACACTTTTATTGTTTACCTTTAAGCATTATTAAAATCACTGCTCCCGAAAAAACGTCCGTTTTTAAAACTTTTTTTTTTGCATTGATACATGTTCCCTGGGCAGGACCCAGGTCCCCAAACACTTTTTATGACATTAACTTGCATATAAGCCTTTAAAATTAGCACTTTTGATTTTGAACGTTCGAGTCCCATAGACTTTAATAGGGTTCTAAAGTTCACACGAACTTTAGGTCTGTTCGCAGTTTCTGGTGCGAACCGAACAGGGTGGTGTTCGGCTCATCCCTACTCAGAAGTCTGCATTAAAATTGAAGTCAACTTTTGGGCATCCTTTGTATTATACAATTTAAAGAGGAGGTCCAGTTAAAAAAATGTTTTAAAAAAAAAAAACAAACACTGTAGCTGCTGACTTTTAAATAGGCACATTTACCTGTACGCCACCCTTTCGAAGTAAGGGAAACAGGCAGTTTCCTACTGCGCATGTGTGAGTCGCGCAACGTTTTGTGAATGACCGGCTGTCTTTTTGGACACAAACTGTGCCCAGAACACACCGCGCCACCTTCCCCAGAAGACAACGCGAAGAGGAGAAGACTGAAGATCACTGTGGTGTAGCAAGTGGCAGATTAGGACAATCTGCCTAGCAACAGCCATTTCTGGTAAGTAAAAAAAATATATTTTTTTCTATTTTTTTTCATGTTTTTATGAGCATTTCGATGCAATTTTTTTTTTTTTTTTTTAGGGTGGCCCTCTGCTTTAAGTATTGGTGGGATACTCTGCAATGGTTAATTACTTCCTAATTACACCGAGAGTGCACCAGCTGACTATAATGTACCAGACCCTTACATTCGGAAACAGTTTGCAATCAGTCTGGTGAAACTTAGAGCTATTTATTAACAGTAGCAAAAAGTAGGAACCTCCTACAAAGTTTGTAAAATTCAACGTGCATTGATTGCCCAGAGGGGATTGTTTTATTTCTCAACAAAAGGGGTGTAATGCTGGCCATACACTATACGAAAAGTCGTTCAAACCCATTTTCGATAAAACGCCTGTGAGAGCAAACTATAGTGGCATCATGAAATGACCGATAACTCATTCAATGGACATAAATTGATCATTTTTTTGTTTGTTTTTTCACATATACCATACATACATATACCTAGTGAAAACAGTTTGGACGAGGAAACGCATTAACCTTTACATTTTTCTTTAGTTTGGCAGAAAATTTCCAAACTTGTCCCTTTTTTTTTAACTGAAAAACGTCCCAACCTATTACCGATTTATGCCCATTAACTGGCCAAAAAATGAACAAACTGTCTAAATGACCGAATTGCTGCTGTTTTTTCACATATTATATGGCAATGGTCATCGACCCTGTTCTCAGGGCCCACTAACAGGCCAGGTTTCATGTATTAACTTGGGGAGATGCGGACTAGAATACTGCAATCACTGAGCAGCAAATTATATCACCTGTCATGTATTTCAGTTATCTTGCAAACCTGGCCTGTTAGTGGGCCCTGAGGACAGGGTTGATGACCACTGGTGTATGGCCAGCATAACTCTTTAACCACTTGCCCTCTGGAAAGTTTTAACCCCTTCATAACCAGGCCATGTTTTGTTACTTTAACTGGCAATTGCACAGTCATGCAACACTGTACCCAAATGAGATCAGAGCTTTATTTTGATGGTATTTGATTACCACTGAGTTTTACATTTTTTGCAATATAAACGAAAAAAGACTTATCAATTTTGAAAAAAAACAAACAATCGTTTTTATTTTCTATATCCATAAACTTTGGCCAAAATGTATTTTGCTACATGTTTTTGAGAAAAAAAATCCCCATAAGTGTATATTAATTGGTTTGCGTGAAAGTTATAGTGCCTACAATCTATGGTGTGTATATATACTGGAATTTTTATTTTTCTATTTTTTTATACTATTATTGGTGGCGATCAGTGAATTATAATAGGACTGTGATAGTGTGGTGGGCAATCTGGTGCTAGCTGACACTGACATCAATAGTGACACTATTACACTGATCAGTGCTAATACTATACACTGTCACTGTACTAATGACACTGTCTGGGAAGGGGTTAACATCTAGGGGCGATCAAGGGGTTAACATCTAGGGGGCCTAACAATGTGGATTGTATGTAATATGTGCTGCATTTACTAAGGATCATGTTGGTTTTTTTTCCTGCTAGTACGGAATAAAAAAAGATCCTCAGTGAGCAGAGCTTTGTATTTTTTACAATCACAGAGATCTGTTCCGTGAAACACTGAGCCGATAAGCAGGTCCTGGCGGTCAGTCATTGACTGAGACCCGCTGATTGGCTTGTGCTGTAACGAAGGGCAGCTGGGCCGGTGGGAGAGCAGATCATATGATCACGTGCCTGATTAAGGGGTCCTGCATGGCTCCGAAATGTTGCTGTGATGATGTTATCACTGAATAAAGCTTTGGACCCAATTTTGGAGACCTATGGTGTGCTGGTGGCATCTCACGCTCTGTTCATGGTTCCAGCCAGTGGTCGTCTCAGCACCCACTTTTACATACAGCCACTTTTACAGGAACGTATGTGTTGGGAATAGTGCGTCAGATCACATACTAAGTACGTGATCCAGCATAGAGAAGCGGCTTTGCCACCATATTTCTACGTTAGGCGGTCGGCAAGCGGTTAAAGCACTGCTGACTTCCATCATTCAATCTTGTGCAAGCAAAATACAGTTTTTCTTTTTCCTTGTGCATGATTGGGTAGTCTGTGCAGTGTTAATTTTCACCACATTCCATAAACTAAGGGAACACTCCCTTACAAAGTGAACAGTTTAATTGACTTTAGTAAATCAATCTCATTGTGTGTGTACGGCTTTGGTCCCTGCAAAGCTAGCACTTGTCAAGGGGCAAAGCTCTGTTGTGCCGAGGTGAACACTGCCTTCTAGGATGGGCAGTAAGGTGACCGGTCTCTCAACACAAAGCAAGATAACTGATGAGTCTGGTCCCCATTAGTGGAAGCTGGATTAGAAGGGGTTATAACCAGTATCTTAGGGCATCACTACTGACAGTGACACATATTAATTCAGTAAGCTTGCACCTGCATTTACTAATTCTCTTTCAGTTCTGTCCTTCAGGTTCAGCTTCAGAAACATACTGTGCTTCATGTTTTCTGGCAAAATGTTGAATATTCTCTGTTTCTGTAAGAATTCATTTATTCCCATGTGTAGAACCCATGATAAACTGAGGTCATTGTTGCTTTATATCATGCCTGTAAGTATTTTGCACAGCCCAATTCTCTGATCAAAATCACTGCTGCGTACTGTGTGACAGGAAGTGATAATCTCTCTGAGAGGATGTGCGTCCACCCACAGGGACATTCACACACACAATCATTTGTAATCAAGCCATAAAAGCAATACTCCCTCAGGACTGAGTAATATTCTCAATTTAGTGATTTACACAACTTGTTCCATTAGACCTCTTTACAGTGTTACCTCCTTACACCTGTACTTTGGCTCATTGCTTGTATGACCGCTATATACAGATTACATACATTTCATATTTAGGTTTATGTAGGCTAGGCTATGGTAACCATTTGTGTAAATCTGTTAAAGTTTCTAGAAATTTTCAGAGCAAAAAACATTTAAAACTGAACTGGCATAGCTGACTTCCTTTTCAGTAGTCCCACAA
The DNA here is from genome assembly GCA_028564925.1 of Lithobates sylvaticus. Classification (NCBI taxonomy): domain Eukaryota; kingdom Metazoa; phylum Chordata; class Amphibia; order Anura; family Ranidae; genus Lithobates; species Lithobates sylvaticus. The sequence goes on from CM053029.1 coordinate 521,267,268, forward strand.
GAGTAAACTACTTACATTGATTTGAATGTTAACAACTTCATTCAATGCATATATTAAATTTTTTTTTTTTTTACGGTGGACTTTTTTTATATAGTTTTTGGTGGAGTGGGGAAGTGGAGAGGTTTAAAACATGTCTCGGCTGTCCTTACTAGACCCAGAAACACAACAGGAGTTTAGAGGAAATCTCATCATCTTTTATCTCTTCAAGCCCATCTCATCCTCTGGGAATATTATCCCCCATTCAACCATCACATGAAGGTCTTAATTGGGCCCCCTGGACATCCACTGGGCTCCTGCTAGAGTTGCCTTGGGGATGATTTGGCTCTGCTAATTAAGTATAATGACTACTAAGCATAATGATAATTAAGTTATTAGTGCAGGAACCTTTTCTAAAGTTGCACAGACTTGTGTAGTATCAGTTAAGAAAGCTCTCATAGGGAAACATTGAATTTCACATGTCATCTGACTTGGGGTCCCACAAGTTGGGCCCTATGTCACATCAGTGTGAACCAAACCTTAGAAGGAAATTTATTGATAGAAGATAGACTTTCTAGATTTTACTTAAACTAAAATGCACCAGTGTTTTTTACTGGTATCAGGTCTCTCTTTTTCTTTATAATCAAATGTTAGTAAGGTTTTCACAACACAAATACAATGATCCAATGACATCAAAGAATACATTAATAATAATAATAATAATAATTACAATCGTATAAAGCCTGTCTCGTGTACACCAATAAATGTGTTCAATGGATACAATGTGCAAGTTGAACAGAACATACAATATATCCACATTACTCCAAATTAATCAAAAGCTGTCACCCTGACCAGGTTTCTGTAGTTGTATAAACCATGTCAATGGCATCAGAATAGGTGTAAACAGCATCACGCAAAAAAACAAGAAAAGAAAACCTTCATTGAAAAAAAGAGAAAATTAAATCACATTTACATAGTCACATGTTTCGGTAAAAAGTCTAATGCTGTGTACACACGATCGGAATTCTTGTCGGAAAAAACTCTGACGTTTTTTCCGACGGAATTCCGCTCAAGCGTCACACCAAATTTCGACGGTCAATAACACAGCGGCATAAAACACGTTCGACAGCACTATAAAAGGGAAGTTTAATGCTTCCGAGCATGCGTTGAATTGTTTCCGAGCATGCGTCAGAATTGTGCGTGTCGGAATTGCATACACACGATCGGAAAATCCGATAGAAAGGTTTTCCGTCGGAAAAATTGAGAACAGGTTCTCAATTCAAAGTCCGTCGGAAATTCTGACAGAAAAAGACCGTTGGGCATACATGGTCGGAAAATCTGATGAAAAGCTCCCATCGGACTGTTTCCGTCGGAAATTCCAACCGTATGTACGCCGCATTACATTCCGATAAGCAATCCGGGAGATATATTACTCAAGTGTACCTGAATACAAACTAGCAATCTTTCCCAATGTAAAGACCTGAGGAGGAGAGGAAGTGGACAACCTTCCACATCAGTAGGTTCCTACATATCTGACATATCTGAAAAATCATAGAAACATAGAAAAGTGACAGCAGAAAAAGACTGAGTAGTCTATCGATTCTGCCCATTTTATTTATTTATTAGTTTTTTTTGTCTGTTTTTTTGTTTGTTGTTTTTTTTTTTTGTCTTTTTTTGTTTTTCATTAACCTTGTTGTCTGACTATAGATCTATGTTTATCCCAAGCATGTTTGAAGACATTTACTATTGACTGTCTCACTACCTCTGTTGGTAGTTTATTCCAATCATCAAATACCCTTTCAGTAAAATAATACTTTCTAAGATTTGTTGTGAACTGTCCTTCAGTAAGTTTGAGGTCATGTCCCCATGTTTTTGATTTTAGTTTCATATTGAAAAGACCGCCTTCCTGAACCTTTATTCACCCCCTTGATGTATTTAAAGGTTTTAATCATGTCTCCCCTTTCCCTTCTGCCCTCCAGACTGTACATATTAAGTTCCTGAAGTCACTCTCAATATGTTTTATCCCCCAAACCTTTCACCATTTTTGTTACCCGTCTCTGAACGCGTTCTATAAATGCATCCACCCTGCCATTATATCTTTAAAGTTCATCACTGTATCATTGGCAGTATGAATCTATCATTCGGCCTCCATAATCTGATCCACTTCCCTCTTCCAGTCAACAAGAGCGGGGCAGGTAGATTTTTTCCAAAATTGTGGAATTAAGCACTGTGGAATCAAGCTGTGTTAAGTAAGTGTGGGGTCACACTATGCTTTAAAGGAGAAAGGAGTATCATGGAAGGGATAGTTGAGGGGTGTAGGCTTAATAGAGTTTTATCAGGTCTTGATCATAGTGATACTGACTTTGGTAACATTAGCAAGCCATCTAACAAGTACATGTATTCTACTACTTTACCATGGTAAAAACTTGGTTTAACACAGAATCTTTTAGCCCAGTATGTCTTGGTCTTTTTATGTACGGTTCAGGGCCCTGAATAGGTTTAAACACATTAGCAAATGTGAATTATTGTTGTCAGATTTCACTTGGTAGTGGGGGTCATTTTGTCTAGAGTGGTGAAATCTACTTTTACATTTATTCTGTATATAGATTTATTTGGGACATCTGGTTACCAATAAGTTTACTATCCATCTTGTATACTAAACCACAGCACAAGGCGCAAATTTGTGACTATTTTAGTTCTCATCTTATGGTATTGTATATTTTGGAGCCATGCCACACTTTAAAATTAGCAGGAAAATAACTTTATATAGCATTCATAGGTAAGTACATTTCTCAACATCTTCTGGTCATAAAGGAAAGATATATTGTGCCTCTATGTGGACAGATGATCTGTTGTTTTTATTATATCCACTAGCGGAGTTTAAAGCTATACATTGAAAGGGTGTCCCTGTTCTGCCAGCTGGATGATCTCATGTTGGATATGTGCAAAATAAGTCCTACTTTAGAATGCAGCCTTTCAACCTTTTTATTTTAGCTACATTATAAACAGGGAAAGCAAAATCTAGAATGAATTGTGGAAAAACAAATGCCAAATTTAGCAAATTTGTATATGTTTTGGGAAGCAATTCTAGTCATTCATAAATGTTACACTCCTAGGATATACTTTTCCTAATGTAGTAAATGACAAGTGATTCAGCGCTATACATATAAGAAAGTGAGGTGATAGACATGTGTATCAAGGATATGCAAGAAAAAAGATTTTACTGAATTTCCAAAATGGTGCAACAACCTAAGTTGTAGATTTTTTTGGAGCCAGCTGCTCACCCCAAATAGTTTTTTAGAAAAAATATATATGGTTTTCCCCGTGTTTTTTTTTGGCAGAGATGAAGACAATTTATATGAAATCAAAAGATTTTATTTTTGTAGATCGAAAAAATGACAAACTTGAAATTGTATATAGAGTATTAAAAATGCAAACTCTGGTTTACAAATAGCAATAGTTCCAATAGGTACAGGCAAATACATACAGAAAAGTATGCAACAATGTAATATAATTACAAAATTAATAAGGAGAAATACACATTTCATAAAAGATTCATCTGCTAATAGCACACCCCTCAACCTTGATGCATTTCGACCATTTTTGGTCTTCTTCAGGGGGAAGAAACATAGGAAAGGGTGGTTACCTTTGTTTCATCTCTGTGAAACGTCAAAGGAAAACGTTGTCAATTTTTACAATATAGTTTACAAGTTATATATTTTTCAAGTTTAACTTTGGAATTATGTCTCTTATAAAGCTCCAGATAATGGCGTGTCACATGGGGACAGAGCAATGCTGTGCTTTATTATCTCTATTTATGGAGTCAGTGAATGACAATAGTTCACAATGGCATTGCAGTTGAAATAGATAGCTCTGTAGAGTATCCACTATGTGTAGTCCTTAAGAAGGTATGTTTAAGCTCAGTGAAAGCAAAAGAGAATCTTACCTGTCATGTTTAGCAATTAGGGATGGACGAACGGTTTGCCTGTTCGGCCCGTTCGCCGAACGGCCGAATTTGCAGGGTGTTCGCCCCGACAAACACCCTGAAATGCACCGAGCATGGCATTTCTTGGCCCCGCTGCTTAACAACCAGCATACACTGTGCCCTGATTGGGCAAAGTTTTACCTTAACAACCGTTGAGTCATCAGCTGTCAAGGAGTTTCCCCGCTTACATCTGAATCATAAAATAAAAAAAGTACCAGTTAAAAAGAAAAGAAAAAAAACAGCATGGGGTCCCCCCCAGTCCATACTAGGCCCTTTAGGTCTAGTGAGGTTTTGGAGGGGGAACCCCATGCCAACAAAATCCCCCCCAAAATCCATACCAGATCATTATCTGGGAATGCAGTCTGGCAGGTCAGGAAAGGTGGGGGCGCCCCCCTCCTGAACCATACCAGGCCACATGCCTTCAACATAGGGGGCTGGGTGCTTTGGGGCAGGGGGGTCTCTGTCCCCCTATCACAAAGCACCTTGTTCCCATGTTAATGGGGACAAGGGCCTCATCCCCACAACCGTGGCCGGTGGTTGTGGGTGTCTGCGGGCAGGGGGCTTATCAGAATCTGATCCCACCCCCCCCCCCATTTGAATGAGTATCGGGTACATAGTACCCCTACCCATTCACCAAAAAAGTGTACAAAAAGCAATAAAAACAAGAGCCAAGTTTTTGACAAATCCTTTATTAAAAAATAAAAAAATTGTGTCCCTTGATGTAAATCCATAGATAATCACGCACACGCCGATCCAAAAAGAAACCTGCTCCGCCTTCTAGGATGTCCTTCCGCTGAATGCCACCTGAGAATGTCACCTGGTTGCCCCACCCCCTTGTGATGTCACAGGCCCAGCATGCACCAGTCAGTGATGTCAGAAGGGAACGGTGACACAGGGTGACGTAGTAGGGTGGCCCGCCCCTTACTTATATAAGAATTGTCAAAGCATAGAGGAGGCATTCGGCAGGAAGTCATCCCAAAGGTGGAGGTTTTTTTTTCCGGATCGGTGAGCGGTGTGATTGAGGGTAGATTTACATTGAGGGACACTATTTTTTTTTTCTTTAATAAAGGATTTGTCATAAACTTGTCTCTTGCTTTTATTATTTTCTGACACATTGGTGAATGGGTAGGGGTACTATGTACCCGATACTCATTCAAATGAGGGGGGCAGAATCTGGGGGCTTCCAGATTCTGATAAGCCCCCTGCCCGCAGACCCCCACAACCACCGGCCACGGTTGTGGGGATGATGCCCTTGTCCCCTCAACATGGGGACAAGGTACTTTGGGGTGGTGGGGCAGAGCACCCCCTCATGTTGAGAACGTGTGGCCTGGTATGGCTCAAGGGGGGGTGCTTGCTCATAACCCCCTTTGCTGACCCGCCAGGCTGCATGCCCGGATAACGGTCTGGTATGGATTTTACCCCGCGACGGTTTTTTTTTTTTTTTGGGGGGTTGGGCCTGGTATGGGTGCCAGAAATTGTAACAATGAGTCATTTTAGATGGGATTTGACTATTTTTTTTAAAAATTCTTTAAAAATGTAATTTTTCCTGCAGCATGTTTTATGCATGCTCCAGATGCAGCACTTTACATGCACATTAAGAGAACTCCCCAGGCACTATATTTAAAGACATTTTTCATTTTTATTGTTGCACTTTAAGCATAATTAAAATCACTGTTCCTGAAAAAAATATTATTAAAACCCCCACGGCAGTACCCAGACCCCCATACCCCTTTTTTAATCATTTTGATGCTCAGGGCCTAACTTTGAACCCATTTCCCATTCCATGCATCATGTTTGTGGCAGTTATTGGCAGATTCCTGCACGGCTGGGAGTTCAATCCCAAACACTTAGACTGGCCATACACTTATAGATTATCTGCAGATTTTCTATGGTCAGATGGAAAAAGTGGAATGGAATCCTCCATCTACGCTGAACTGTGTGGATGGAAGAAGCTCCCACTGGCCCAAGCTTCCATGTCTTGCTAGTCGGCCCCACTGGCTCTCACAATACCTGAACATTCTGATTGGGTGCAGGCATTGTTTAGGTTGAGAGCCAGCGGGGCTGACTAGCAAGATACTGAAGCTTGGCCTAGTGGGAAATTCCTCCATCCACACAGTTTAGCATACATGTAGAAATCTGTTGCACTTTTTCCATCAAACCATAGAAAATCTGCAGATAATCTATAGCTGTATCGCCAGCTTTACTGGTCACATACTGTAAAGGGGACATTTTATATGTGTAATAACTCATGTTACACAAATATTTAAACATTGAATGATATACTCTTCATTTAACTTTTACACCACACACCCTTACTGTATTGTGCTGTTGCTTTAACATAGAGCTGGACATTGTTTACATCAACTCCACTTTTGTTGACAAAAAAAAAAATCCCCTCTGGGTGATCTATGTACTTTGCAAGGGTTGTAACACACTTTGTTGCAGAATTAGAATTATTGAAAGCTATACAAGGAGATCGGTGCTTGTACTTCACCCCACCGCTGCAACGATCGACCCCCGACTGTCCCCCTGTGTCCTCCCCGGGTCCCCCTCCGGCTCCCCCATGAGCTCCTAGTTTTGTCCGGCTCCCCCTTCGGCTCCCCCTTCGGCTCCCCCATGTGCTCCTCGTTCTGTCCAGGTCCCCCTCCAGCTGCCCCGTGTACACCTCGTTCTGTCCGGGTCTTCTTTTGTCTCCCCCGTGTGCTCCTCGTTCTGTCCAGGTCCCCCTCCAGCTCCCCTGTGTACTCATCCTTCTGTCTGGGTCCCCCTCCAGCTGCCCCGTGTGCTCCTCGTTCTGTCTGGGTCCCCCTCCAGCTGCCCTGTGTGCTCTTTGTTCTGTCTGGGTCTTCCTTCGTCTCCCCTTTTTTCTCCTCGTTCTGTCCGGGTCCTCCTCCAGCTCCCCCCGTGTGCTCCTCATTCTGTCCAGGTCCCCCTCCAGCTCCCCTGTGTGCTCCTTGTTCTGTCCAGGTCCCCCTCAGGCTCCCCCGTGTGCTCCTCGCTCTCTCCCGGTCCTCCTCCGGTCCCCCGTCGTCCTTGATCAGTCAGGATTGAGAGCTGAGGAAGGATCCGGTATATGTCATTTACCGTCTCCTTCCTTTTCTGAATGCACAGTCAGTGATCACTGATTATCCATTCATAACTAAGCATGGTAAACTGTGTTTATGAATGGAGAGGAGGCACTGTCTCCTGTCTATTCATCCTCAGTGCAGCTGAGGCTGCAGAGAATGGGACTGGGGACTCTGTGTCCTCAGTCCCTTTCCCTGTCTCAAAGGGGAGATGTCAGGGGTAAAAAAGAAAGCATTATAAAAAAAATTGTAGCAAAAAATTAATAAATTGTAAAAAAAAATAATTAAGAAAATAAATTGTAAAAAATACAATTGTGAAAAAAAAAATACTGACACAGTCCACGCCTCATCAGTGCCACCTATGAGTGCCCATCAGTGCTGCATATTAGTGCTGCTGTCACACAACATTAAAAAAAAGTAGTGGTAGTCGTTATCGGCGAGTCCTTAAAAAAGTATCGGTACTTGTACTCGGTCTTGAAAAAAGTGGTATCAGTGCAACCCTACTAAGTCATTATTTGGGAATAACTGGCTTTCCTGTGATGGGGACATTTACACTGATTATCAGTGCAGCATATCAGTGCCACCTTATAACTGACCATCAGTGCCCATCAATACAGCCCATCAGTGCAGCCTATCGGTGCCCATCAATACATAATATTAGGTCTTTTTTCGTTTGTTTAGCAAAAAAAGAAAAAAAACCCAGTGGTGATTAAATACTACCAAGAGAAAGCGAATTAATATTTGCTATTGTCTTCCTGATTCTCCTCCTGGCAAATCATGAACCGTGTCCTGAGACCCATCACCCGATTGGCCAAGAGAAGAAGCGATCTTATTATCCCCCAAGGAGGAGGAGAGAGAGAAGATGCAAGGGAAGCCGCCGAAGGAAGCCCTGCCCGTGACCTAGATGGGGTAAATGTGGGGCTGGTGACCGACCGACCGGGGGGAGTGTGCCTGTGACCCGACCGACCAGCCGCCACTGCAATTAGGATAGCTGTTCTGGTGAAAACTATGTTCCATTCACTTTTCAGAGATTTCTCACCTAAGATAGAAAGCGAAGTCTCCTCAACAGGAAACATAGCAAAAGACAAACTACCGGACTTTAAGCCTTTCCTATTTTATACAAGACTACAAAACGGCTATGCATACATTTTAAATGTAGCATTGGACCTCCCCATCCCAAATCCAGTCCTGATGACTACAAATCTCTCCAAACCTATTGAATTTTTTTCATTATTCTAACAGTTGGCAGACATATTCCTAGAAACCAATAAAAATAACTGCCAAATGCACATACACTTTATGTGCTTACAGGTGAATCTTTGTCCTTTGAGTTGCCATAACTTGATTTCTTTTTTCTTCTTCAGACTAGTTGCTCCTTTATTTGAACCTAAAGAATTTTTACAGTTAAAAATAATTTTATCCCACTAACTCAGCCGTGTATAATAGAAGCAGTGATATGTTGAACCTTAAGTTTATAAATCCCGGGATCAGTAGCTCATGCATAAAGTCTTCGGGTGGCTTTCTATAACTATGTATTTGTAAAACATATATTCATTTATTTTTCTAATTAGAGACATAAAGTTTTATCCATATGTGCCATGTAAGCATAACATAAGACTAAAAGCCTTATTGTAGCCGTTAAAACTGTGCATTATCTGGCCTACATACTATTCAGGAAACATTACACAACCTTCGCAAACGATGTAGAAACACATTTTACACAGTGAAAATGGAACTCTAAGCTGGTGGTGTTCTCGTTCCAAAAATGTGATGTCACTCACAACTAAGTGGGAGAACCATTTTTTCCCTTGAAATAAGCTGTAGAAAAGCCCCTTCCTCCCCTCCACCCATCTTGGACAACTCTTGCCATATAGCAGTTCTTTATGCTTTAAGAAATAATATAAATGCTGGATGTTTCAATTGACAACACTATATTTCACTATAATGATAAACATGGAGTGTTTGAGTGACATAGACTGTATTGTTAAAGCGATAGTAAAATCAGGAGCACAAATTCACAGCAATCATAAAGGCACAATGCTAAACATTTTTCAACACACCACAGTAGTAATTATCCTCATAGCATGTTTCTTTCTGTTTTTTTTTTTGAAGCTTTGTATCTCTTCCAGCTGAAGCTGGCACCATATTTGCACTTGTCTTCTGATTCCCTCCTGTTTATTTCCGCCCTTTCTCCTTGTTCATAGCATAATCTCACGCATGCGCAGTAACTATTAACCAAGCCTCATTTTCGTTCATTGTTACCATGGCGGCATAGCCCCACATAACATAGGATTACACATGTGTTGACGCATAACGACAATGTTTACATAACAAGTCACATGGGTGTGTTTCAGGAAATTATCAATGAGTCATCACTCTCATGGTAATAACTATAGTACAAAAATAAGCAAGTGATCAGAGGCGAAAGCAGCTGGCACAAAAGATGACAAACAAACCTTATATTAAAAATAAATCAAACAATCAAAAAAGTTCAACGCATTAATCAAGTGCATCCCAGTATGAATCAATCAAGCATGACATCTAATTGAATAGAACTAGGCATTAGACAATTGCCGACCGTATAACCTAGATATATGATGGCAAAGTGGCACGGCTGTGCCCGATCATGTACCTAGTACGTGATCTGACACTTCCAGGTCTGGGGCATGCATGTGCGCTGCTGGTGGCTTTCTCCTGCTGTAAACGCACACAGCGAGAGCCCAGCGGCAGGTACCGTGGACTCGATGTCCGCCGGCACCTGCCAATTGTTCGTTACACAGGCAGGACGATCTGCCTATGTAAACAAGGCAGATCGCTGTTCTGTCAGTAGAGAAGACATTGATCCTTTGTTTCTGCAAAGCAGGGACATGGATCTTTGCCTTCGCTTACTAAAAGCACCTCCCCACAGTAGACAAGCACTGGCTAGGAACACGTTTAACCCTTTGATTGCCCCTGATGTTAACCCCGTACCTGCATGTGCCATTAGTACAGTGACAGTGCATATTTTTTTAGCACTGATCAATGTACTAGTGTCACTGGTCCCCAAAACATGTCAGTTAGTGTCTGAATGTCCACCGCAATATTGCAGTTCTGCTATAAGTCTAGGCGACGGGGGGTCCTGAGGTAGAGATAGTCAGTCTCCTAAACATATTCCAGAGGGTAGTATTGTGGGCATTACTGGTAGGTTGATCAAAGCACACAAACCCAAAGTAAGTATAGTAACAAGTTCTAGTTGCAATCTCGAAACACCCAATAAGAGGATTGTATGCGACCGGTGTAAACTATGTGGCATGTTCACCAATGCCAGGAGCCTGGCGGACAAGATGAGTGAACTAGAGATATTGTTGTACGAGGAGGATTTGGATTTTGTGGGAAATTCAGAGACCTGGTTTAACAGCTCTCATGATTGGCTGGCAACCATTCAAAGGTATTCCCTTTATCGCAGGGATAGAGAGGGTAAAAAAGGGGAGGGGTATGTCTATATATCAAGAATAATGTACACGTGAATGTAAGAGATGACATCACTAAGGGAGCTAGGGAGGAGGTGGAATCCTTATGGGTAGAGCTCCAAAGGGATGAAGCTAAGGGGAAAAAATAATACTGGGCGTATGCTATAGGCCTCCTAACCTCTCTTGCACACCCTCTTTCTGTTCTGTACAGACTTTCTTACCCAGAGACTAGTATTGAATGCAAGCAGTGTCTGCAATTAATGGCATTGTTTTTAATGCTCTCTAGACAAGTTTACTATGTATAGAACAATATTACCACATTAGATGGCAATCTTGACAATCATTACTTCTAAAATAGTTGTAAATATTTTAAACATTTTTAAATATTTTAACGAGTTCTCTTATTATGACTGCCACCCAGCCTAGCATTTACTACTGAGCACAGTTTCACTTTAAGCTCTGCTGTGCACCCTGACCATCGCTCCAAGCCTGAAGGGTGCTTCTGTTTCAAGTGACCCTGTCACAAAGATAATGTAGCAGGTGTTACATCCTAAATACATATTACTTATTGCACACAACTGTATTCCTGTTTCCACATTTAGTAATTTTAAAAAGGCAATCTTTTATTGAGCTAAATACCTGTCTACTGGATGCGGCCAGAGTCACTCAAGCGGAGCAGACTTTTTACTGCCTGAAGTTAGCATTCAGCCTAGGAGTCAGATAATGGTTAGTCTGAAAAATATTAAACAGATTAAATCTAAAATTAAACCTCTTATGATAAAAGGATCTAAGTGTAGCTTGCCTGGTTGTCATGGCTATCCTTTAGGGTTTTCTGAGTTACTGACCCAGCACAAGTAGGGAAATAAGGATTTGTGACTTTGCTACATAATTGCCACAGGCTGGGGGTTCAGAAACAATGGAGGTCAGACACAGCTGCCACAGATTAGTGGTCCAGAAATGATGGAGGTCAGACACAGACAGATCACTAACGTTTTCAGAAGTGGTCAGTAGTGCCAGTTAATTTTTTTTTTTTTCTCGTGACAGGTTTCCTTTACATTTGAATTCATACAGTGAAGGAGGGGTAGAGACTATTATAGTCAAAGATCTGTTGTCATCAAGAGTGCATCCCTCCCATTTGCCCTACGTGTTGCATTTTGGGGTCCCTGTGGTTTAGCATAGTGATATTGTCGGGGTAATAGTTAGGGACCCATCTTTGGCACAGTCAGCCTAGTGACCCAGTAGGAAAAGGCCAGTATGTATTTGTGGTCAACTGATTTCAACCCCATACAGTGTATTGGAGTTGAGAACTATCAAGTGGTGGTCAGGGTGCCACAGACGCAGGGAATGTGTAATGTTCACTTGGTGCATTCAAGAACCTGCAACATGATCAGATTTGTTATGCAGTCATAGTATTATTGTGTTTTTTTTTTTTTTTTTAATTGTGTATTATTTATAACAAAAGGGCGCTATGGTCATTTTTTATTCCCTAGAAGGGGGGAAGGGACAACAGGAGAGGTGGGAGACCCCTGAAACTGAGTGATCCAACTAATCTTTACCAAGAAAGATCTAGTGACTCCCAGGCCCTTCCACCTAGACCTGGCCTCTCGCATCCTCTCTCTCTCAGCCCCCTTTCTTTCTCTCCTTCCATCATCTCCCAACCACTGCCTACTTCATGTGTTGTGACATGACAAAAAAAATCCATTTGTGATATTAAAAGTGGATGTAAACCCTCACATATTCCCAGTGAAGTGAACAGCCTCATGTGATACACAGAAATAAAACAAATCTCCCTACATATGTTTTACTTGTTTATCTGCTGTCTTCAGCTTTCTAGACTGTTTAGAAGGTGCACATCATGTTAGAATTTTCTCTTCCTCTTCCAGCACTGGGTGTGGATTATTGGCATACACTGTGTGACAGCTGATTGGAGGAAAGGCACTACCCCCCCCCCTCCACATAGGCAGAGGAAGGAAGAAATGTGCAGAGCTGTGCTGTGAATATACCAGCTATCTGCTTATCTGTTTTATCTTGGTTGTCGGAGAGCTTCTCAGAAGTTATGCTGATAACAGATGAATGGAGCAGCAGAAAGACACGGGAATTAGGGCTTTGGAGAGAGATAAGTAAACACTGCAGATAGATGTGCCCAGGTTAGGTTTAATTAATAAGGTTTACATCCACTTTAAGGAAGAAGAAAAAGAGAATAACTTTATTCTTCTCTTTGCTCCTTCCTCCTTTCCCATCCATCCATTTTGCCCTCCTCATTATCCCACATTATTATCCCACATTATTATCCCCCGTTACCCCCCATTATCACCCATTCAGGCCCATAGTGGGCATCCATCATTCAGTGAATTAAAGTGGTGTTCCGGCCGCAATTTTTTTTTTCAAACACAGTAGCTGCTGAATTTTAATAAGGACACTTACCTGTGCAGCGATCCCGCTATGTCGGCCGCCCGAGGCCGAGCCGTCCATCAGATCGGCTGCCGGCGCCTCCATCTTAACAAAGGGAAACAGGCAGTGGAGCGCTTTGTGAATGGCCCCGTTGTTTTCAGGGACACACGCATGTCCCAGAAGGCAACGGGGCCGCTCACCGAAGAGGAGGAAGCGCCGCGGAATAGAAAGAGGCAGATTAGAAAGACAGCTGTTTCAGGTAAGTTAAAAAAAAATATATATATTTTTTTAAGAATATTAATGAATTTTTTTTTTTTTTTTTAGGGTGGCCCTCCACTTTAATGAAACCTCCATTCCATATTACCATGAACAAATAACTTGTGTATCCTTCAAAAATGAATTATCCCTCCCATTTACCCCATCCATAAAAGAGGACATAAGGGGGGTAGTTTGAGCGGAAAGGATAAGTGAGATTGCAATCCTTAATGTTCTAAAAAAAAAATTGCAATTTGACTAGCTATTCGAGTTCACACTGCACAAAGGTTTCATTTGAGGAACTATAATAAGAATATACCGCTAGCTAAGAATATTGTGTTTTTCATTCACGTATTCTCTTTTATTTTGGCAAAAAAATAAACCAGAAGCAAAAGAGAAGCTGTTGTGTATCAAAGTGCACATTATTCTTCATGTTTGTTTTCTCAGTACACAGACTGCCTGGTGTCCACGAGAAGCAGGAATAAAGTTTTCAAAACATTCACCAATGCCAGATTGTCCATTGCATTATCATAAACCTTGTGCTGCAGTCATAATAGGAGCCAACATTACTAGATGCTACAGCAGATTTCTAAAGTCTTTCCAGCATACCCTGGGATAACAAACATTGCACAGGCTGGCTTTCTGTCTTAATCTTAGAACTCCTACAGACACTATGTTGTTAAAACACTACAATGAGCTGTTTGCATGTGTTACAGCCCCGGTCTCATAGGATTCGGTAGAGAGCACTTATGGAGATCCAATGTTAAGTAACAAGGTATGGCTGTTTTCCAGAATGCTCTGAAGCGAGTGCTGTGCCTAAATATATCATCTAAATAAAAGTGTCATAAAGTCTGCAATATATATTATACATCTAATGGGAGCCCTGTAAACTGGAACATCTGCCTGTATTATGTACAGAAAAGTTTAGGTTAATGATGACCATTAAAGGAGTGAATATTTAAAAGGGTTTGCTAGAGCTTCTATCAATTCAGTAAAGTGCTTGGTCCACTTGCTATATAAGGCTCCCTCCCCCAGTTTTACTGTTAAAAAAATCTTATAAGTAAAAATAAGTAAGTATACATAAAGCGTGTCTAAACCCAAAAGCAAAAATGTTATTAACTGCAGCTCACCATTCTTTAGAGGTGGTGGCTGCATTCGTTTTGTTTTGTTTGTTATTAGACTGCACGAAACATCATACCTGTATGTCGCTTCGTGCAGTAGCCTCTGGGGGCACACTCGCTGATTGGCAGAGGGGGAGGCAATCAGTGGGACCGGTGGACGCGATGTCTGCTGGCCACCCACGATGGTTCCCTAGGGAGGCAGAACGGCGATCTTCCTATGTAAACATGGCAGATCGCCATTTTGACAGGGGAGAACATGGAGATCTTGTGTTCCTGCTAAGCAGAAACATGAATCTCTATGTTCTCCCAGTCAGAGCAACCCCCACACAGTAAGCACCCCCTAGGGACACACTTAGCCCTATTGTTAAATAGTTACATAGTAGGTGAGGTCGAAAAAAGTCCATCAACCTATGTGTGTGATTATATGTCAGTATTACATTGTATATCCCTGTATGTTGCAGTCATTCAGGTGCTTATCTAATAGTTTCTTGAAACTATCGATGCCCCCCGCTGAGACCACCGACTGTGGAAGGGAGGCTGCTGGGTAATCACACGCGATCGCGTCACTTCCGGGAGAGGGATCTCACACCAGGAAGGGGGCTCAGGACGCACGCCAACCAAAAGAAACCTGATTTTAAACACAAGGCTGGATATGCTTAGTGCCAGCTACGGCACTGGACCATGTGAGTCTTTATGATATTTTACTTTTAAATAAAAACCTTTGAAAAACGTACTTCACTATCAGAAGCCCCTTGTTTATTATCTCATTTTCTGGGGAACCTGCGGAGTCCATCTGTGGAGTCTATCCGTATACCACCTGTACCAGGAATTGAGAGAAAGAGGGAGGCCATAGATAAGATTGGTTACACTTTACACTTACCAAGGTTTGGTAAGTGATCCATTACATAGTTGGTGACGGTCACAAAGCAAGAAATCTGCACTATGAAAATTTAAAGTTTAATCAAGCACAAGCGGTGTTGTCACGGACTCATATTTTTGTTTCAATATTTTTGTTTCAATATTTTTGTTTCAATATTTTTGTTTTAATATTTGTTTTAACATTTGTATACAACTTTAAAAATTGATGTTTACTTCATCTTATTGAGAAGCCTAGGTCACATGTAACATACATTTATCGTATTATCACGTTGGGCAGTGAAGATGGGCTACTGATGGAATGAATTTGATAGCAACAGTAGAAGCACTAGACTCTGCAATTAACACACATCACGCCATATATCACGTGATAGTGACCTATGATACCTATATGCACAAAGCACTTTGAATCAGCTGATTAAGGCACGGAATTAGCACTGAGCACCTGGTATTTTTTGAATTTTCTGATTTCTTGTTTTTTTCGTTTGTTTTGTGACTTTAATTTAATTTATTTGAACACGGCATTTAAACAGTAGGTCAGTAATTGCACTTTAGGGATTTAGAGTTTGTGGGTGGACCACAGCATAGTACTAATTAGCTGTGGCATGCCAATGTTTGATGGATAAGAACAGCGCGGTTTTCACCTTACCTCCTCTTCTATATCCCTGTATGTTGCAGTCATTCAGGTGCTTATCTAATAGTTTCTTGAAACTATCGATGCCCCCCGCTGAGACCACCGACTGTGGAAGGGAATTCCACATTCTTTTTTCTTCTCTACGTAGTTTAAGGTTAAGCCTCTTTTCTTCTAAATTTAATGAGTGGCCACGTGTCTTGTTAAACTCCCTTCTGCGAAAAAGTTTTATCCCTATTGTGGGGTCACCAGTATGGTATTTGTATATTGAAATCATATCCCCTTTCAAGCATGTGTAAATCTTTTTTTTCTTACATTGAACCTGTGATTCTTCTTTTTTTTTTTTTTTTTTTAACACAGAGGTACAATACAGTATTATTACTACAGTACAGTGTTAATATGAGCTTGTGCTCATATTTTGATCATGTTTATATGAATAAATGGTTGTGGAACGAATTATCTGATTTTCCATTATTTCTTATGGGAAAATTTGCTTTGATATAACAGTGCTTTGGATTACAAGCATGTTTCTGGAACGAATTATCCTTGCAAACCAAGGTATTACTGTATTTTCCTTTTGTATTTCAGAGTGTTGATGGGATATGCTTAACTAAGGATTTTGTCTTTATATCCTCTATTCTTTAATTTAAATCTATATTTTGCTTCCTTCATCATCTCTGGTACAGTTTCTGCGTATTCAGAGGTAGAGATCAATGGGGATTGCTCTGATGAGTGGAGCTGGGTGACCGCTCCAAGCCTCAAGTATCGTATTGCCTGCAGTCTTCTTTTCTGAATAAGTTAGTGAAAATCCCTCCATTGTTGTTTTTAGAAATGTAGAGATCCAGGAATGGCAGTTTTTCAGGATGGATAGAAGCACAGAAGAGTGATGGTATCAAAAAGACCAAGTGCTCTGTTGAGTCTGCTGCATTTTTTTTTTTTGTTTTATATGTTTTATATTTTTTTTTTTTTTACTTTTTTTTTTTGTTTGAGTATAGATTTATGTTTGTCCCAAGTATGTGTTTGAATCCACTTACTGGCTCACTACCTCTACTGGAAGTCTTTTCCAGGCATTAACATCTTAAGACTTTTGTACCTGGTTTGACTGTCCACATATGTGTATTGTAGATATTTCCACCATAGACTTTGATTTTACTTTACCCACTGCATTGCCACAATTGTTGGGCTCATACTATCCCAGTGCTTGCACTCACAATTTCGATGTATAGGCAGTTTTCAAGAGTAACTAAAGGTAACCTTTGCACTAGAGACAGACTATTGACTTTGTGGAAGGCAGTATTTTTTATATTTTGCATATGAAGCCAAGATCCAAAAC
This sequence comes from Lithobates sylvaticus, assembly GCA_028564925.1. Lineage (NCBI taxonomy): Eukaryota > Metazoa > Chordata > Amphibia > Anura > Ranidae > Lithobates > Lithobates sylvaticus. The sequence continues at coordinate 521,284,350 of CM053029.1, forward strand.
ACGGGGGCATGACATCAAACTAGCAGGAGGAAAGCTCAAATTTCTATTTTACCGAAAGGGTAGCTGATGCTTGGAACAGACATCCAGCAGAGGTGGTGAGTCAGTCAACAGTAAGTGGAGTCAAAATTTTTTGGGAGAAACAAAGATCTATACAAAAAAGTTAACAAATAACAAAAAAACAAACAAACACAAAAACATGTATCAATAATAAAAAAAAAAGGCAGACTTGGTGGACCACATGATCTTTTTTCTGCTGTGACTTTTCTATGTTTCTACTTATGTTTGAACAGTATTTGAGTACTTGAGAATATTGAGTTGGCCCACCCTTTGCAGCTATACCAGCTTCAACTCTTCTGGGAAGGCTGTCCACAAGGTTTAGGTGTGTGTCTATGGGAATGTTTGACCATTCTTCTTTGTGAGGTCAGGCTCTGACGTGGACAAGAAGGCCTGGCTCCCAGTCTCCGCTCTAATTCATCCCAAAGGTGTTCTACTGGGTTGAGGTCAGGACTCTGTGCAGGCCAGTCAAGTTCATCCACCCCAAACACATTAATCCATGTCTTTATGGACCTTGTTTGTGCACAGTCATGTTGGAACAAGAAGGGGCCCATCCCCAAACTGTTCCCACAAAGTTGGGAGTATGAAAATGTCCAAAATGTCTTGGTATGCTGACGCCTTACAAGTTCCCTTCACTGGAACTAAGGGGCCAAGCTCAACCCCTTAAAAAAAAAAAAACCCACACCATAATCCCCCCCCCTCCACCAAATGATTTGCACCAGTGCACAAAGCAAGATCCATAAAGACATGGATGAGTGAGTTTGGGGTGGAGGAACTTGACTGGCTTTGCACAGAGTCCTGACCTCAACCCGATAGAACACCTTTGTGATGAATTAGAGTGGAGACTGTGAGCCAGGCCTTCTTGTCCACATTGGTGCCTCACAAATGTGCTTCTGGAAGAATGGTCAAATGTTCCCATAGACACTCCTAAAGCTTGTGGACAGCCTTCTCAGAAGAGTTGAAGCTGTTAAAGCTGCAAAGGGTGGGCCAACTCAATATTGAACCTTACGGACTAAGAAGGGGATGCCATTAAATTCATGTGTGTAAATGCAGGTGTCCCAATACTTTGGTAATATAGTGTATCGTTTCCTGATTACAAATGCATCAGCAAATTGGAAACAGTGATACTTGAGTATTTCTGCATGCTACTCTTGTATATGATTGATGTTATCATGATTGGAGATCATGTCATCCATGTTTTGTGGTCTTTGCTAGGCCAGCAGCAGCATTGCGTCATTACCAATATACCTTGCAAGGTGTCTGAGATTAAAGACTGGTGTATTCTGTGTCTTCTACACATTCAGAAGGATTTATGATGCTCTACATGCTTGTTTGTTCATTTCCATTTGAAATACTATGACTTTGCGGTCCTCTACAACCTGTAATATGGTCAGTATAGTATTTGTAGAAATGCCCCATGAGCTCATAAAAAGGAGCTTCAGTCCCCTCCCCCCCCCCCCAAAAGAAAAAAAATGTAAAGTCTGCAGCTACAAATATTGTAGCTGCTTACATTTAATATAAGGACACTGTCCAGATGTCATGCACTGTCCTCACTTGAGTCCCATCTTCACTGGGCTTTGAGTTCCTAGTGTTAGCATCTTAACTAAGGGAAGCCATTTGTGAAGCCTTGAGGCTTCAAAACTGGCTTCCCACTGCACGTGTGCGAGCTGTTCTGTACTTTGTTATGGTTCTCGCAGTCTTCTGGGACCTGTGATGTTTCCCAGAAGACTGTGTTAGAAAGGAGGAGAGGGGTGATCCGGGCAAAAGTGGGTACCTGTCAAAACCAGGTACCCACCCCCCCCCCCCAAAAAAAAAATGTCAGATGCCAAAGAAGCGGGGGAAGGAGGCAAAAAAGCAGAACATCCCCTTTTTGGTTCCGCTTTAACTTATTGTGTTGTACTTTTTTTGAACAATGAACTTTGTGTGACATTATTATATTTCTCCTAGTTCAGGAATCCCAATGGCTAAAGGACATTGGCAGTATCTACTGATTTGATCAATTTACATTTCAGTATACTAATGACAATTTTTCTAAAAACTGCTGAAGCATCAGAAAATTTTAAATTCTTTTGTTTAATTGCTTTTAAAGTGATTTATAAAGGTGATATTTTATTCTCTTTCTATCTGTGTTCCTAGATCTCCCTTTGCACTTTTTTGAGTGGGTACACAGAATGATAATTTTAGGTTACAATAAAAAAAAAAAGGGACTATTACAAAGATTGAAAATAATTGTTTCTTGTATGGATAGCATTAAGCCAGTCTAAAAGTTGCTTTATCTGGAAGGAGACACAACCTTTAAATCTTGTAGAACACCTGTATTGTCTATCTCATTTTCTCATTAACATACAAGAATAGTAAAAGGTGGAAACTTTCAAAAACAAATACTGTAACTAAGTAATGTGTAAAAGGAAATGACTAGTGCAGTAAGTATGTCATTTTCAATGTGCTATTGAATTGGAAAATGTTCATTTACAGATTCCTTATGATTCAGTTGACTACATTCTTAAGGATGTCAGAGGTTCATATTTCACTCTCATGCATGAATGGAACCACAACGTGCTAGTGATTCACACTGGTTCCTTGAGAATTCCTAAGTTCCAGAAATGTGGGCTATCTCTATTGTACACAGGTGACAAGTTAAAAAAAAAAAAAATCCCTACTGACCCCAGTGTTAGGAAATTAAGCCAAGGTCACTCGGAGTTCTGCAGTATGGGAAGCTTGATTCTTATCACACTAACATTAATAATGTTGGCCATACTGAAAAAAATCTTAGAGATGGTGATGAGAGATCCAGTAATTGAATGGCGAGACTTGCTGTGTTTTACAGGGGAAAAGATCCCATCCTTTCATTCAGAATAAATAAGTGTATAGAGGATATCTGGTATTAAAGGGGAGCAATCACTCATTACTGATTACATCTGACAAAGGGGGGTTTCACCCCTGAAACATTATGCATCCTTTAATAAAAGGATGGGATCTTTTCTGCTATGAAATGGAGTTAGTCTTGCCATTCATTAGTTTTTTTAGGAACTTCCATACACTGTTTGTAGAGAGGCTGTGTATTTGGATTCTGTTTTCTATACTTTATAGATCCAATAATAATGTTTAGCAAAAATTAGCAGCAATAACCATATTTTCATCAAAATAATATTATTATTATTCATTTTTTCTTAACAGAAGAATAGCTAGAATGGAATATATATTTTCAAGCATCTTTCATGTTGCTGTTCTTTGTAACATTTCTGTAGAAAATGTATCTATATCTACAAAATGTTCTGTATAGTTTTTCTATTTTACGGTTATTTTTTTTTTTCAGTGCTTGCTATTTCCTGTGTATGACTTGGCTACAAATGATGTGTACAGGTATATGTCATGTTGAGCAAATAAGTAGATAGTCTTTGGTGAAATGGAGAACCCCTATGACACTTGTAGTGCACGTATGACTTATTCAGAAATAATACAATCCTAATTCAAAAAAAGTGGTCTCTGTGTAAAATCTACATAAAAACAGAATTCAATGATGCGCAAATCTCATATACCCATATTGTATTCACAATAGAAAATAGAAAACATATCATATGTTTAAACTGAGAAAATGTATAATTTTAAGAAAAATTTATGTAATTTTGACATTGATGGCAGCAACACATCTCAAAAAAGTTGGGAAAGGGCAACACAAATCCGGCAAAGTGGTACTAACAAGGAAGAGCAGGAAGAACATTTTGCAACTAATTTGAGCAATTGGCAACAGATCAGTAACATCACTGGGTATAAAAAGAGCATATTAGAGAGTAAAGAGTATCTCAGTGGTTCAAAAGCTGCTTCTAAAAATTGCAGAAAATGTTCACAATAATGATCCTCGATGTAACATTGCAAAGAATTTAAATAGATTATCATACAGTACATAACGGCAAACGAATCTGGAGAAATCTCTGTGTGCGAGGGACAAGGCTGAAACACCATATTGGATGCTCATGTTCTTCAGGTCCTCAGACGGCACTGCAATAAAAACAGGCATTATTCTGTGATGGACATCACTGCATGGGCTCAGGAATACTTCCAAAAATCACTGTCTGTGAGCACGGTTTATTGTGCCATCCAAAATGCAAGGTAAAGCTCTATTATGCAAAGAAGTCATATCTGAACATGATCCAGAAATGCCGCTTTCTTCTCTGAGCCAAAGTTCACTTAAAATGGTCTGTTACAAAGTGGAAAACTGTTCTATGGTCAGACTAATACAAATGTTATATTCTTTTTGTCAACCATGGGCCTCCACACTAAAGAAAAGGACCTTTCGGCTTGTTATTAGCACTCAGTTCAAAAGCCTGCGTCTCTGATGGTATGGGGGCCCATTAGTGCGTATGGAATGGAAATGGAAATCTGGACAGATACCATCAATGCTGAAAAATATATCCAGGCTTTAGAGCATCATATGCTCCCATCCAGATGACATCTTTTTCAGGGAAGGCCTTGTATATTTCAGCAGGACAATGCTAAACCGCATACTGCATCTATGACATAAGCATGGCTTCATAGTAGAAGAGTCCGGGTGCTTAACTTGCCTGCCTGCAGTCCAGACATTTCAGCAATTGAAAATATGTGTCATCTAAAAAAAAAAAAAAAAATATGACAAAGAATACCCAGGGCTGTTGAGCAGTTAGAATCGTTTATCAGGCAAGAATGGGACACCATTCCTCTGCCAAAACTCCGGCAACTGGTCTTCTCAGATATTTACAGAATGTTGTTAAAAGAAGATGATTTCCAAATCATTGCATTCTGTTTTTATGTAGATTTTACACAGCACCCAACTTTTTTGAAGTTGTAGTTCTCCATTAACACTATTACATCTGAAAGAATAGAGTGTGAAAAACAATAATCATAAGGGAACAGTGGAATGGGAGGATCACTCTCTATCTTCTACTATGGGGAGGGAATAGTATAATACAGGCAGTCCCCGAGTTATGAACGACTCCTACTTACGAAAGGACCTCAATGGCGGCAGCTTGAGCTCCACGCTGGTCCTAGACACCTCCGAGCAACTATCTTGCAGCGTTGGACACATCCCACACTGCAGTACTGCATGACAAAAAGAGCCCCCGATAACATAACTGCATGCCCAGAAACATCCAAGGAACATCCCACATCCCTGCACAGGCTGAAATTACACTTAAAAATTCACTTTTCTGACTTACACACAAATTCCACGTATCAACAAACCTACAATCCCTATAGTGTTCGTAACCCGGGGACTGCCTGTACAGGGATATGCAATTATAGGACATCCAGCTGTTGCAGAACTACAAGTCCCATGAGGCATAGCAAGACTTTGACAGCCACAAGCATGACACCCAGAGGCAGAGGCATGATGGGACTTGTAGTTTTGCAACAGCTGCAGGTCCGCTAATTGCATATCCCTGGTATAATATGTGCTGTCCATGTGTTGTTAGGATATTCGTTTAAAGCCTACTTTGAAACATTGTTTCTATGTTAATGTAAACGCATACTTATGCCCCCTAAAGATCCAGTTGATTCTTAAATTAGAACAATTACCTGAATTGTACATTTATTAAACTGTGTATGTAAGTATGTGGTTATATACAGTATAAGGGTCCACTTAAAGTGGTGGTAAACTCTTTGACAGAAAAAAAGTTTCTACCTGCAAGGCAAAATCATAATGTGCTAGTATGCATTGCATATTATGAAAGATTTATCTTAAAACAAAGCCCTCCACGGCACACTGTCACCGGTGCAGAGGCTTCCATCTTCTCCTGGTCTTTCTTCCAGGTTCAGGCACTCCATCCGTCTGATTGGCCCGGTCGTGCTGATGTCACTCCTGTGCGTGCGCACAGGAGTTTCGGCCACGGCACACCGCTCTGCAGGAACGGCACGAGTATGCTATTCCTTCAGAGCGCATGCGACGGTGACGCCACTGGCTGATACTTGCTAGAATATCTCCTAAACGGTGCATGTTTAGGAGATATTCATTTTACCTACAGGTAAGCTTTATGCTTACCTGTAGGTATAAATAAAAAAACAAGACTTTACTACCACTTTAATCCCCCTGAAATTGCTTGTTTAGTAAAACCAAATGCAAGATTATTTACAGCTAGAAAAAATGTGCCAGGGAACATTTTTTTTACAGCCCACAGCAGTTTCTTTTCAAAGAGGATCATTAAAAAAGGACAGAGGGAAACATGTTGCTGCAAACATTGTGAAAAGTCACCTTGAGGACAATTTTCAAGCCCAAAAATGTCAAGATGTGAGGGGTCATAAAACATAACCGCTTATGCCAAGTATGGACAAGTATTTTGCATGCCCAAAGCTCAAGGACAGGGCCAGGCGCTTATCAAGATTATTGCCAATAAGGTACAGGTTGAGAATTATGACAGAAGTGAATCATTCTGAAGGAAAACTGCATTGTGAAATTTTTACAAAGCTGCAATTTGTGGCAGTTTAAAAACTGCTTGTGAAAACACATACACACAGAACCTGTTATAGGTGTAACTCTTAGCAAAGGAAAAATGTATTATGATCTGATAAATTACCAATCACCCTATTAATCAGGATAAGTTTACGTTTAGAGAAAGCCAAAGCTTGTCTTGAACTCACAGCACCTAATACAAGCTGTTAAACATGGTGGGGATCTGTAATAATATGGGGAGCCTGAGTCATTGGGGGTGATTTACTAAAAGCATATAGGCTGTTCACTTTGCAAGGAAGGGGCACTTTGCATGGGAATTTTCCCCAGGACTTAGTGAATGCGGTGAAATTTCACTTTGCAAAGAATACTCAATCATGTGCAAGGAAAAAACATTTTTTTGCTTGCACATGATTGGGGATGATGGAAGTCAGCAGAGCTTCACCTCATTTACTAAGCTCTGGGACCATGGGAAGTGCAAATTAATTTGCATAATACAACTTGCCTTTCAAGGTGACAGTCAACACCATTATGGTTGATTTTTACTTTGCATGGTCATAAAAGCCAAGTAAATTAACTCTATTGTGTTCAATGAGAACTTTCCATTGTCATATAATCCAAGGATTAGCACCATTTTACAGGGCAAGGTGTTCCTATGGTGAAAAAACTGTTATGCGGCGTACACACGGTCGGAATTTCCGATGGAAACAGTCCGATGGGAGCTTTTCATCGGATTTTCCGACCGTGTGTATGCCCAACCGTCTTATTCTGTCGGAATTTCCGACGGACTTTGAATTGAAAACCTGTTCTCAATTTTTCCGACGGAAAACCTCTCTATCGGATTTTCCGATCGTGTGTATGCAATTCCGACGCATGCTCGGAAACAATTCGACGCATGCTCGGAAGCATTAAACTTCCCTTTTATAGTGCTGTTGAACGTGTTTTATCCAGCTGTGTTATTGACCGTCGGAATTTGGTGTGATCGTGTGTAGGCAACCCAGCTTGAGCGGAATTCCGTCGGAAAAACCGTCAGAGTTTTTTTCCGACAAGAATTCCGATCGTGTGTACACGGCATTACCCTACATACCAAAGTCAAGATGGATGATGCTCCAAACAAACTACTAAACAAATGAAAGAATGATTTAATGAATACCAGGGAGTAGTCTTAAGTAGGGTACACACTATAAGAAAATCGGGCGAACGATCGTCTGATTTTCCTGAAAGAACTGATGAACAAAAATTATTTTGAAAATTCTCGTACGACAAAGGCTTTTTTTTGTTGTTTATTGTTTCTGATCAATCGCAGTCTTTCTTTTCTGATTTTTCTTGCATGAAAACGGTAGACTTTAAACGAAAAGCATTCATTTTGTTTTTGTTCTGTACGAGAAAAATTTAGATGTTTGTCCCTTCAGGAATTTCCGTACGAAAATTCAGAATCTGCTGTCGAAAGTTGTTTACACGCTATACGAAAATTGTCCAAAAATCCTTTGGACAAAAATGTTCGTCCAATTTACTTATAGGCAGACGACACTCAACTGTACTTTCGTATCACTGGACAAAAAGACCAATACCAGGAACTAGGAAAATGTCTCACAATGATAGATGACTGGATGACCACTAGCTCCCTCAAACTTAATGGGTCGAAAACAGAACTACTGCTCCTCAACGCTAACCGAAGTAAAAAAAACGAAGACCTCATGGATCCCACCAACCATCCTGGGACAGACCATCCTCCCAAGCACCAAAGCCAAAAGCCTCAGAGTCATCTTTGATTCAGAGATGACCATGGATGCACAAATAGGATCAGTAATCAGCGGATCCCATCATCTCCTCCGCATGCTTCGCAGACTCATCCCCTTCATCCCAGAAAAGGAGAAAGCAGTAGTAGTAGGAACCATCATCAATTCACGGCTCGACTACGCAAACTCCCTCTACATAGGATTACCGGATTACCAGATTGCGCGCCTACAAGTCGTCCAAAACGCAGCAGCAAGAGTAGTCACCGGAAAGAAACCCTGGGAATCCATCTCCCCATCCCTAAGGTCCCTTCATTGGCTCACGGTAAAAGATAGGATCACATTCAAGACCCTCTGCCTCACCCACAAATGTACACAAGGAAATGCTCCACAATACCTTTGTGAGAAAATAGGAAAATACATACCGAATCGCAGACTTCGATCGAATGACCAAAATTTCCTTCTCATCCCCAAAGCCCGCTACAAATCGAAGGGAGAACGAAGATTCGCAGTACAGGGACCTCAGCTATGGAATGCTCTACCAAACAACATCCGCTTGGAAGAAAACCATCAGGCCTTCAGGAAAAAACTCAAGACCCACCTCTTCTAATACAGCAGGACAACAGGGGCAGACAAGTGCCTTGAGGCGATTCAGTTCGCATTTGCAGCGCTATACAAATCATTCATTCATTCATAGTGTGTATGAGCCTATAACCTCTTGTTGTTTTCTCAATTACCAGAACTAGAGATCATATCTACATGGGGAATTCTGGAGTGCAGAATTCAAAGAAGATTTCTCACCTTCTTTATTCCTAAAAATATGGGAGACTTTTTTTTTCTTTTTTTTAAGTATGGTGTAAAATCCTGCTATACAAAACTTAGGATTTGCCAGTATTCTAAGAAGTGTTTAATGTGCTCTGAAGAAAAATGGTTGCCCTACTCACCATTAAAGTGGTTGCAAAACCTTAGGCCCCTTTCACACATGCGGACCGTATGTCCGTTTTTCCTCCATCCGTTTTTGGATGAAAAACAGACATACATGCATGTCTATGGGATAGCGGGTGTCAGCGGATGAGCATCCGCTGACATCCACTATCGTCCGCCTCCGCTATTGTCCGATTCTGCAGACGGAGGAAAACCCTATTTTTTCATCCGTCTGCAGAGCGGATCAGATGAACACGGACAGACGGTCCGTATTCATCCGTGGAGAACTGATGGAGAAGTGTTCATCCGCGGAGAACTGTTCATCCGTGGAGAACTGACAGGGCGGTCCCTGCACAGAGTGCAGGGACCGCCCTGTCATCAGCTGGCTCAGCGGGGATCAGCTGTGCGATCCCCACTGAGCAGCAGATCTTCACGGGGCGGATCAATACGGATCCGTCCCGTGTGAAAGGGGCCTTAAGATTTTTCTCCTTAATGCATACTATGCATTAAGGTGAAAAACCTTCTGTGCTGCAGCTCCCGCTCAGAACCCCATTTTTCTTACCTGAGCCCGATCCGATCCAGCAATGTGCATGAGCGCAGTGGCTCCAGCCACTGTCTCTTCTCCTCATTGAACAGATTGATAGCAGCAGGAGCTATTGGCTCCCGCTACTGTCAATCAAAAGCTGTGACACAGGACCGGGGTCGAGTCCCACTATCTGCGTCCATGGACGCAGCAACGGGACTCAGGAGCGAGCATGCATGGGTGCCTCCATGGAACGCAGCTTTCTGTGGGGGCACCTGATGAAGAAGAGGGGCCTGGGCCACTGGCACCCCAGGAGAAGAGGATTGGGGCTGCTCTGTGGAAAACCATTGCACAGAGCATACAAGTATAGGAATGTTTGTTTAAAAAAAACAAAAAACGTTTACAATTACTTCAAGTTCTCCATATTAATATATTGCTTGGTGTTTCCATTCTTGTGTCCACCACTGCAATACTAGAGCTGCATATGAGCATTTTGGGCGTATGAGTGCTGTGCATTCATGAGTACTGAATGTATATATGAGCACCGTAAATAAAAATGTAACTGTCCTGGTTTAAATAGTGCTGATCTGCATAATTTAAAGTACTATCATACTTCATTCAGTTACCAAAATATTCCAATTTCAGCATCTTTATTTTATAGGAAATGCTTTTTAATACCCAATCAAATTATTCTCTGCTTATCAAATAGGAAAGTGTCTACTTGTTTAAGTGATAAATAGCTTAGCATAAATCAAACAAATTAATTATGCACCCTAGTACCAAATGAAACCCTTTTTTATAGTACTTCAGATTATTACTGTTTGGTTTCTTGTTTAAGGCTTGATGTGTGAAGTATGTCAGATCATTCATGAATCATGACTTTGTAAAAGAAAAATTAATTTTTTGCAGCAAACCATAAATTACGTGGGTGCTACATTTTCATTAAACAGTCACATTTCTTTCCAGCATAGTTACAATTCAAAGAATCCTGGTTTGGATGTCAAAAGTTAGTTTGCAGTGATGTTGAATAATTCTCCCATTTAATGCTGACATCTGGAGTCACTTTCGGCAATGATGCAATGTTCTAACTGGATGCTAGTGGTTTTATCACTGTCGTTTTTATTAAATGAAATAGATTTTTTTGCACCAGGGGCTGCCTATGTTTTGTAATATATGTGTTCATATGGTATAAGTAAGCTACCAGTTTACACATCTGTCATAGGCAGAATAAAATATGTGATATAAAAAAACCGCAGTGTCAGTTTGTAATATGTTTGATTATCATAAAATATTAACGGGACTGTCCACCCAAAAAATATTTTGCTGGGCTTGGTCACCCACTGATTTTTTATATCTCTTGGAGACTTCAGAAACCAGATTAGCTAGTCTTATGCCCCATACACACAAGCGGAATTTCCATCGATAAAAGTGTGATGGGAGCTTTTGGTCAGATATTCCGACCGTGTGTATGCTCCATCCAACTTTTTCTGTCTGAATTTCCGCCAGCTAAAGATTGAGAGCATGTTCTCTATTTTTCCGTCGGAAAAAGTTGCTATCGGAAATTAAGTTCGTCTGTATGCAATTCCGACGCACAAAAAAACACGCATGCTCGGAAACAATTTGATGCATGCTCGGAAGCATTCAACTTATTTTCTGGGCTTGTCGTAGTGTTGTACGTCACCGCGTTCTTGGCGGTTGTATTTCCGCTACTTGATTTGTATTCTCCATCCTCTCAAAATAAAGTAAAAATTGGTACACATGTCTTAGGGTGGCTGCTTAAAGTCTCATTAAAATCATAAAATTAAAAAAAAATATCAATAAATGCTGTATTACATGCTCTTCGTACTCACTATGGGATTTGTTTTCTGTAGTCTACCAATAACCTGGTTGATCCTTGTGTTCTCTATGCCTCCCTCCTCTCCATGTCCCCACTGCAGCTGGGGACTTTGCAGAGCAGTGTTGGCAGCTAGTGCACATGCTCCGTTTTCACTGTATTTTTTGAGTATTTTCTTCCTATCACATCTGTGCAAACCATGTAACTTTAGAGTCACACATGTGGGTGTATACACAGTTGAAAATGACAGCCTGCTCCCTCCCTTGTCCTTGATGTCCACTAACCAGCTAAACACTATTGGGGTGGGATATTACATCTTGATTGATGCAGGCTTCACTTCCCTCTTATTTTAAGACACAGGCTGAGGCTGGAGGGGCATGGCACAGCCTGTAACTAGCATAAATGCACCACATTGTGTTATTCAAAATGCACCACATCGTGTATGGAATTCGGGTCCCCACAAAATCCATACCAGGCTCTTTGGGTCTTGCATAGATTTTAAGGGGAACTCCACACCAAAAAAAATGGATGGGGTCCCCCCAAAATCCATACCAGACCCTTATCCAAGCAAGCAGCCTGGCTGAACCATACCAGATCGCTTTTCCTCCCTCTGGCCTTTTATGCTGCCCATTTTTTTTATTACACTAACACCGGCAATTTGTCACCTTCCACTGACCAGCGTGTTTTTTTTTTATTCATATTGACCACCAACACCAGTGATTTTTTTTCTCCCACTGACCACTAATAATTCTCCCTGACAATATTCCCTCCCACCAACTACCAATGATTTCCCCTCCCGCTAACATTGTAATGTTTGCTCAGGGCCCCATTTTGTCTAGAACCAGCCCTTTGGGGACACAATCATTCTTTGCCACAGTTTCACTTTTACGGACAGGTCCCCTCCCTACCTTTACCATGTGATTGGACAGTTACAATAGAAGCAGCAGACTGATCAGCTTATCTCTCTATCACTCTCCTCAGCTCTTTGCATTGTAGCATACCTGATTGGATTCTTGTTCTGCTTCTCCCTCCCACTCTCTGAGCTCTGCTGTACAGTACAGTAGATATCAAGAGACTGATACCAAGTACATTTCAGGTACTAACACTACTTTAACAATAGTTTTATGGTAACAAAGCTGCATTAATTTGCGTTGAGTTCAGCTTTAATGATTTGGTCAAAAGTGGTTTTCAACTTATTGACAGTCCACTATGTAGTCTTATAAATTTGATACAGCATCAGCTAAAGTCCAATTGTATCTATATTAGTACTATATATAGCCTAACTCAGTGTAGTATTGCAGGAAAATCTTTTTATATTACTTAAAATTCAAATTAAATACAGAAAATTAGTTTGCAGTATAAATTGGAATGTTCCTCCCTTTGCCAAGAACCTTGCTCTTGGAAGAATCATTTTGCAAATTGACTGTGTAATTACTCCCAGAATAATATTTTAAATAGGACAGGCAATTTCAACAATAACCTCAGGTGTTCATCATCTTTGGCAACTATAAATGATACAGGCATGGCTGATTTCAGCTTAGACCTAAACGTTGATTGTAAGGGGATTTTTATCCGTTAACTTCCTTGACATACCATAAATCTCATTAAACCAACCCAAGAGTGGAAAGAGAACCCTAGTTCATTTAAACTGTTTAGATGGCAGTTGCTTTCCTTTATGTTTTGCTTGTCAAACAACTTAAAGGGTATCATTAATTTGGGAAAGCAACAGAAGCTAAACTTGGAAAAACAAATGAAGGCGATCACATAAAAAGCCCTGCTTCTGCCGATTGAAAAAAAAAGTCAGTGTTTCCAATGTATGCGGTGATCACATCTGGTTTTTATTGTATGTGTCTGCAGTACTTTATTAGAAGTATTAAGGGCTGGGTTAAAAATGTTCATTCACCAGCTTTGGTATTTGGCACAGATGTGAAGTCCTAGTGTAAAAAAAAAAATCTGCCAGCTCATAGTTGCCAATGTGGAAAACTATATTTCCAAAGACAGACTACAGTGGCCTCACACCTGGTGTCATCACACTGTTGCAATTTAAGTGTGCTTTATTGATTTTAGAGTATATCTGTTTTATATAAATGCTTGCTTATGAGATATTAATTAAAATGAGAAAAGCATCAATGCTTAAAATGTATCTAGTAATGCATGCATAGTGGAAGCAGACATTTTTGGAGATAGGCTAGTAATTCAGAGCTTCATATATAATGTCTGGTGTGCTGTGTACAGAGGCTGCCGTTGTTGACTTCCTTCTCTTAAGTTCTAGTCCACTGGCTGTCAGGATGATCCAGTGGCTACAGTGCTTTTTGATTCTCTGATCCAGGATGACTGTGCAGATCAGAAGTTCTGATTTCAGTAGCTATATACTTGTTCCAGGTCAGTCAGAAGGATATTACTAGGTAGAAGCTCCCCGGTTCCGGGCCCAGGATACCACTTTGGTTGGTGGTGTAGTGATTAATTTGCAGTTATGCCTTACAGACACAGTAGGGGTATGGGGAATATTTAAACAGCTTAGTGACGTCTTAGCTCAACCCCACTGAAGAAGTCAATGACTTGACGACACACGTATAGGGGCGGAGCCTGCATACTGATGTTGCATCGCGGCCATCTCTATACCTTGCTGTTTGAATGCTGTTCCAGCTAGCACGGCTTACAGTGCCATACTAGTAAGTGCACCCTCTATTTTTTTACGAGAATAAATATTCCTAGATGGAGAGCAGTAGATTTAGCCTTTTTTTTTTTGCATACTTATTCCATCTGGTAAGACGATCAGGGTTCTTTGGAACCTAAAGAAGCAGGTGTCTGAAATGAAAGAGTTAAAGTGTCTATACCACGCCAGTAAACTTCATCCCCAGAGGGGAATACTGCTGATTTGCATTTCTTGTATCTTTACACTGTGCGTGAATTTATATTTTTGGATCCTCTTCAATCAACCACTTGATTATTTTGATGAACTTTGATTCACTTATATACTTATTTTGGAATTATTAATATTACTTAACTTTGTATGTACCGTATATATGGTCCTTATTGAATCTTATTGGTTTACACATTTATTCAATCAGTAGTGCAGCACTGTTTTTGTTATGCATGCGTTACTTCAGTGTTTCCCAACTTTTTTTTTATTATAAACCCCCTTTACAACAAAATATTCACCAAAAACATCTGGCATGTATTGGTTTACCACAAGCAGCCCCCAAAATCATGTGAATTCATTGTCTATACCAATGAAATGTGTATCAGTGCTTTTTAAACACTCCTTCATCTAATCCCATGTTGTATTTTAGGGCAGCAAAGTTAGCATGAATCGTTTTCTGATTTAATTGTTGCAATGTGTATTGAGTATGTATACATTTGTTTACATATTCATTTATCGTAATCATTCCTACTGTTCCTAATCCTTATTCCATAAAACCATGTCCATGTACTCATGCCCATATTTTACTACAATGAACTATGCTTCTGAACCTGGAATCTGCCCTCCTAGGTTGGCATTCCTGGGAATGGCTGTTGTATGACATCTGGAATCTTTCTTATTTTCTGGTTTGTACTATAGAGCAAATCGACATTTGGAAAACATGTGTTGCACATTTTACATAAACTTTAAAAATTTCACACATACATTTCCTTTAAAGGAAGTTATGTGAGGAAACTATCCATATTATATGTCCATTCCCTTTACCCTTAAGGGAAATAAACAGATTAACAATCAGAGGCAAGTCTTGTCAACATTATAAACATATTCCAGTTAACTAAACATATGACTTGCGGTGCTTTATTGATAGTTATTCCATGTTTCCTATTTGAAGAATTACAAAAATCACAAACACATTTTTAAACGGTCATCGCAGATGATTATCCAAACAGTATTCTGTTCGATTCTGCATATAATATGCAATTCTACAAATTCAAAAACTAGAGTTTTTATATCATTTCAAATCATAAGAGGTAATCATCGTTCAGATAACTAAATATAACCTATTACTGATTTTTATTTCAGTTTGTAAAGATTGGTAGACTGTTGATATGCACTGGATAATTCCTAAACTAACCACCAAAAAGGGGGATTTTTATGGGAGGATGTTCTACAAATTACTGACAATTAGGCACCTGTCTAGATGGCCTTTCATGCATCAAAGAATTTCACACCAGTCTTTGGGGCTGATTTACCAAAGGAAAATAGACTGTTTAGTTTGTATAGGAAGTTTCACTTTGCAGGGAATTTTTCCTAGTGTTTAGTGAATGTGGTGACATTTCACTTTGCAAAGAATATCCAATCCCTTGCAAGGAAAAAAAAAAAACAGCATTTTTTGCTTGCATGTGATGGGATGATGGACATCAGTAGAGCGTCACCTCATTAAATGAGCTCTGGGGAAGATTCCCTTACAAAGGGAACAGTGTTTTTGTCTTTGGTAAATCAACCGCTTTGCGTGCGTCTTTGGCCCTCTGCAACCGTGGTCAGCACTCCCTGCATGTTTCTTTTCTGACGAATGTTGGCTCAAACTTGTCTTGCATACACACAGTCACACAAAGTTGGTCGGAAATTCCGAACGTCAAGAACGCGGTGACGTACAACACGTACGACAAGCCGAGAAAAATTAAGTTCAATAGCCAGTGCTGCTCTTCTGCTTGATTCCGAGCATGCGTGGCACTTTGTGAGTCGGAATTGTCTACACACAATCTGAATTTGTTCAAACGGATTTTGTTGTTGGAAAATTTGAGAACCAGATCTCAAATTTTGTGCGACGGAAATTCCGATGGAAACTGTACAATGAAGCCTACACAGGGTCGGAATTTCCAACAACAAGCTCCGATCGCACATTTGCCGTCGGAAAGTCTGACCGTGTGTACGCGTCATTACAGTTTTGCAGGCATCTACGGCAGATTTACCATGGCATTCATGATGGATTAATTCTTACAGCACAAACGCACAAAGGTAGTGGCCAGCATTATGCTTGATATTGCTGCAGTGCTACTTTTGAGACATGGGGAAATTGCTGAATTATGCAATGATCTTGTAGTAAACCTGGCTCAGAAAATGTGCAATTACTCCAAATTTGCATGCATGACAAACCTAAAGCCCCATACACACGCTCGGATTATCCGAGGACCAGGTCCGTCGGATCATGTCCGTCATACTTTGTCCGATGTTGGTTTTGCGTACACACGGTCGGACAAAGTTGTTGGAAAATCCGATCATTCTGAACGTGGTGACGTTTGTTGCCTACGACGGGACTACGTAGAGGCTAGTAGCCAATAGCTTTGGTCTTGTAATGTGATCTGAGCATGCGTAGCACTTTGTCCGTCGGACAACGGTACACACGATCGGATTTGGTGTGATCGGACCGTGTTGTTGGAAAATCTATCCAGCAGGAGATAGGACTTTGTCCGTCGGACAATCCGACGTACACTGTCCGATGGTGCATACACACGGTCGGATTTTTCAACAACATTGTCCGATCGGACAGAATCCATGCGAAAATCCTACCGTGTGTATGGGGCTTAAGAGATCTCTCACCTAGCAATATTTATGGTTCTACTTTAAAGGATAAGTTCACTTTTTAAAAAGAGCCTGTAAAACATTGCACCAGCGATCAACAGATCGCTTATCCCACGCAGGTCTTCTGCAGATCTCTGTGCCAAGCAGATCCACTGACAAGAAGTATCAATAAACTACCACGGCGCTCCACATTGGCATGGTAGTTCATTGAGAGCCACAAGCCAACAGCAGCAAGTGATGTTGGGGCTTGTAGTTCATTTATGTAACATGTTCCCAAAGGTGAACTTATCCTTTAAGATCTTGTGAAAATGGCAATTAAACATATAACATATTATAATGTTTCTTATGCTCCGTACACACGGTCGGAAATTTCGACCACAAAATCCATCGGATTTTTTCCGACAGATTTTGTCCGACACTGGTGTTGCATACATACGTGACAAAATTGTCGGAAAATCCGATCATTCTGAACGTGGTGATGTTCGTTGCGTACGACAGGACTACGTAGAGGCTAGTAGCCAATAGCTTTGGTCTTGTAATGTGATCTGAGCATGCGTGGCACTTTGTCCGTCGGAATTCGCTACACACGATCGGAAAAAGTCTGATAGGACGTTGTCGGAAAATTTGAGAGCAGGATCTCAAACTTTTTCCGTCGTAAATTCCGACAAAAAAAGTCAGATGGAGCCCACACACGGTTGGAATTTCTGACAACATGGTCCGATAGGACATTTTCCTCGGAAAATCCGACCGTGTGTACGGGGCATAAGGGATCATTTCACTGCAAGTGTATCTCCATGCAAGCATAATGTTTTGCATGTAAACAGGGGATTACTCTGTGTGCACATACCTATAATGCTTATAATTTTCCTCCTTTTCCTTCCCTTATATTTTACTTGTTGATCCCGTCCGTTCTTTTAAATCTATCCTATGTACTATGGAGGACTAACAACTTTGCATAGCCAATGCTGAAATGCCAGCCATATTGTAAACCCACCACACTGAGTCTTCTCATCAGGATGGCCTTGTTAGTGCTTTTTCCTGTGAACAGGCTTGACGACCTGGACTAAGCATCGACAGCACTTAGTGAAGCCAAGTTCATATTGTTTCACCCCTCCTTCCAACCTTAAATGCAAAGTGCTGCAAGGGATGCTGGGTTATGTTATCTATAAGAGTGGGTAGACACTTTCTCCCATCATGTCTATGTTCAGCAAGTTCCTGTCCACTAGTTACTTCCCAAAGAAAGGAGCAATAACAGGAGGCTGAACGATCAAATAACCACAACAAAGTCATTGTATAAAAAGTCATCTAGCTCTCGTTGGTTTTACAAAAAGCATGGAAGGCCTATTAGCACTATCTATTCAGTTCATCTGCAGGTAAAACAGCCCTAAATCGACCCAGTAATACAAAAAAATAATTAACTTTCTAGTGGGAAATGTCCTAAAATCTTACTGTATTGTAGATATCTGGCCACCTCTGACACTTCTATTTCTCTCAAATGCCTGCTTGACAGTGGGGTTCACCTACTAGCCCCTACATTAATAAAACAGTGTAGAACTAGGGGCCAGTGGAAGCAACATCAGCGTGTGACTATTATATTGTAAGCACGGCCCTTTTAACCCACTTCTATTTTACTGTATTGTAACTGTACTGTCTCCCTTTAAATTGTAAAGCACTGCACAAACTGTTGGCGCTATGTAAATCCTGTATGTTGTGGTCGTTCAGGCGCTTATCTAATCGTTTTTTTAAATTATCGATGCTCCCCGCTGAAACCACCGCATGTGGAAGGAAATTCCACATCCTAACCGCTCTTACAGTAAAGCACCCTCTACAAGATTAAAACACTTTTCTTCTCATTTTAGTGAATGGTCGTGTGTCTTATTAACCACTTCAGCTCTGAAAGAATTTACCCCCCTCCTGACCAGAGCACTGCGTCAATTTAACTGACAATTGCGCGGTCGTGTAACGTTGCACCCAAACAAAATTTGACTTCCTTTTTTTCCCACAAATAGAAATATCTTTTGGTGTTATTTGGTCACCTCTGCATTTTCTATTTGTTGCGCTATAAACAGAAAAAGAGCGTAAATTTTGAAAAAAAGCAATGTTTTTTACTTTATGCTATAATGAAGGTCAATAATGATTCTTCATGAATCCATGCTGATTACTACTATTGATACAGTTGTCATTGCTAAAAACTTGTATATAGTTCCTTATCATCCCCTCCAAGAGCTTGCATACAATTTATGTTAGGCTAACTGGTCTGTAATTCCCAGAAATGTATCTTGGCCCTTTTTAAAATATTGGTGCTACTATGGCTTTTCTCCAATCAGCTGATACCATTCCAGTCAGTAGACTGTTCGTAAAAATTAGGAACAATGGTCTGGCAATTACTTGACTGAGTTCCTTAAGGACCCTCGGGTGCAAGCCATCTGGTCCCGGTTACTTAATAATGTTAAGTGCAATGCAGAGGAACTACTTGTAAAGTTGGAGCTGTATTAGGGAGCAAGAGCCACATAAGCTGATGCCTCCTCTATAGTGATGGCTTCTGTCCCATTGCGGAGTGATACCAACTGCACTCCACCTCTTACCCTGGCTAGCGGTCTCCAGAGTGGTGCCAGCAGCAGGGAGAAAGATCTTCAGGCCAGTGTGAATCAATACACTGGACATAATAGTATAGGGCTGCTTTTACACTGATGCACTGCAGCATAACCACAAAGCGGGTGCAGTGCAGTGTACCTGCAGCTTTCCTGTGGGTTTGCTGCGTTTAGCCATTCTATTATATCCTGCTGTTTACCAACCCCCATAGTGTGAACGAGCTCTAATGCCGTGTACACGATCGGATTTTCCGCCAGCAAAAGTCTGATGGGAGCTTTTGGTCAGGAAATTCCGACCGTGTGTATGCTCCATTAGACTTTTGCTGGCGGAATTCCCGCCAGCAAAAGTTTGAGAGCAGGTTCTCAATTTTTCGGACGTAAAAAGTTACAATTGGAAATTCCGATCGTCCGTACCAATTCCGACGTGCAAAATTCCTACGCATGCTCGGAAACAATTAGACGCATGCTCTGAAGCATTGAACTTCAGTCTCTCGGCTCGTCGTCATGTTGTACGGCACCGCGTTCTTGACGGTCGAAAGTTCAGAGAACTTTTGTGTGACCGTGTGTATGCAAGACGAGCTTGAGCGGAATTCCGTCAGAAAAAGCATCCAAGTTTTTTCCGACGGAAAATCTGATCGCATGTATGCGGCATAAGGGAGCCACTGCTGAATGCAACTAAGAGCTCATTCACAAGTGCAGCAGGCACTGCTGCTCCTCTGAAAAGGGATCCGAGTGTGTGTGTCTACAGGTGGTGAGGAGGCGATATGTGGCTTCTTCACCACCTGATTTAAACCCATGAATGTCATGAAATGCATGCAATTGTGACACGGTAGTACGGCAATAAGACATTTAAATCAGGCGTGAGGAGATGACACTGTGCTCGGTGAACATTGACTTCTCCCATGTTGTTCAGGTAGATTTCCACCTCTTTAAGGTTGCCTAACCCTGCTCTAGAGTACCTCTACAGAAAAGAACCTCGACTTTGGATATCAAGAAATTCAATGGGAGGAGATAGCTAGCTGTTTTACAGGATGTCTGGGTTTAAATAGGGGCAAGAGAAGCTCCCACCTCAGATGCCATGGTCCAAGGTGGGTGGCAAACAAAGCCAAATTAAACCCATCAATTTAACTGTTTCCCAAAATAGTTACATTCAAAGTATGCCATGAACTTGTACTGTCAATCGTAATGTCAAGCCACCCAGTAGATGGTGTCATGACTGATCACATGTGTAACACACTGGGACAAGTGCAGGTCAAACAGAGGCTAAGATGGCAACTTCCTTGGCTGTAAAGGATAAGAGAGTTTAGTTCCGCTTTAAAGCCAGTGGACACCAGCTGTCATATAAGAACACTGCTTCAGCCACTGTACATGCAAGCACGGTTTATCTCGGCTTAAGCCCCATACACACGGTCGGATTTTCCCATGGATTCTGTCCTATCTGACAATGTTGTCGGAAAATCCGACCGTGTGTAGGCACCATCGGACAGTGTACGTCGGATTGTCTGACGGACAAAGTCCTATCTCCTGCTGGATAGATTTTTCGACAACAAAGTCCGATCACACCAAATCCGATCGTGTGTATCGAATTCCGACGGACAAAGTGCTACGCATGCTCAGATCACATTACAAGACCAAAGCTATTGGCTACTAGCCTCTACGTAGTCCCGTCGTAGGCAACAAACGTCACCACGTTCAGAATGATCTTGTCCTGGCACTTGTCCTGGCACTGTGTACAGAGCATGATAAACGGACACAATACCCTGCCCAATAAGGTACAGATAGCATTACAGATATAATTACAATTCTCTTTGGCTCCATGGTTTTAACATACATTTTATACAGTATTCTGCCCTGTACACACGGTCGGACATTCCGACCACAAAATCCGTCAGATTTTTTCCGACTGATTTTTTCAGACGGATTTTGGCCGAAACTTGTCTTGCATTCACATGGTCGCACAAAGTTGTCGGAAAATCCGATCGTTCAGAACGCGGTGACGTACGACGGGACTACGAAGAGGCCAGTAGCCAATAGCTTTCGTCTCCAAATTTATTCTGAGCATGCGTGGCAATTTGTGTGTCAGAATTCTATACACACAATCGGAAAAAGTCCGATCATATTTTGTTGTCAGAAAGTTTAAGGTCCTGCTCTCAAATTTTTTCCATCCGAAATTACGATGGAAAAAGTCCGCTAGAGCCCACACACGATCAGATTTTTTGACAGCATAATCCGATCAGACTTTTCCCATTGGAAATTCCGACCGTGTGTACAAGGCATTCCACTTGAAAATCAAATCCTCCATTTTATTTTTGCAAAAATAATATACTATATTGTAAATAACAGAAAACAGTCACTCCATATTCACTGTGTTTTTCTATATATTTTATACCGATTTGTTAAAAATTTGTTGGGTGAACATGAGAAACAATTAACGCATCCTTCACAAATTCTGACCGTATTTTTCTTAATATAGTGATTGTTTTATGCCTAGCTCCATCATCTATTGGCCAGGATTCAGTATTTTTTATGACTTTATTTCAGAAAAAATATTCCAGCAATTTTTTTTTTATAAACGGTCCCAATGGTGTTTGGCATATGATTTGCATGGATGGATGCTGCTCTTTGTGCCTTCCTTTCTTTACCTTGTACTCAAAATATCTAGCTGTGTATTCTATAGATAATGCTTTTTTTTTTTTTTTTTTGTTACTTTAAGAAAGTTAATTTAGATATATTATTACAGTACAATCACTATTACATATTGAAATATACAGTTAAATGCCCGTAGAGAAGGCATATTTTGTTTCTTTAAGGCTCAAGATGAAACTGAAAATTAAATTACAGTGAAGCAATCCAGTGTTTTAACTTTCCCAAAGGAAGGATTACCTTCTCCTGTGAATCATTAAAATCCCAGACATACTCTGCTAGATTACAATTGAAAAAAAATCCTTTCATCCTGATAATAACTTACTATGTTATATGCTGCTGTAAAGACTCCATAAGAAGAGATCCACTATGGCGCTATTGTCATGATAAACTCCATATTACATTCCCATAAAATGAACATTATATAGGCCATCTTGTAAAGTTTTACTGCATGTAGGTTCAGTTAATTGTGGAGATTCCTGAGGGATACAATGATACACATAGCACAATATTTTGTTCCCATCATTCTGAGGAATCTAATAAGTATATAATGAGGCTGATGACAGACAATATTTCATTTCCAGAGGTTCAACCTTCTATTTTAACTGCAGAGAATAAAAGTTGTCTTTTCAGCATGTCTTACCAATGACAAAAACAAGCCATTAGTCTATCTACATGCTGCCAAACTGTCCTTTATATTACACACAAAAAGCAATGCTAATCTTTGCATCTTTGGAGTCTAACTGATTTTTACTTTCCAGGATTTGCAATCATAAGAGAGTTATAAAAATGCAAACACAAAGGCATAAAACATTCTTCTATACTTTCTTTGCTTCTTCAATGGCAAGTTTTCAGACTTACTTTGAACATTACGACATGACTGTGAAGTATCTGTACTTTGTAAAGAGCTTTCCAATAAAAAACTGTGTTTGGCAGAAATTGTGTCTGTTGTTCACAACCATTCTTATTTTCTTGTATATGCACAAAAAAAAAATCAAATCTGAAATCTGTGGAGCTATTCCTTTGTTTGAAAATATCGGACTGGTAAAGGCATAAGATCAATCGAGCTGAGCACTGCCCAAAACTGGAGACTAACTTTTATTTCTTAGCTGAAAGTGAAAAGTAATCTTAAAGTGCCAATTCTTACTACACTTTAGTGGCCTTTAGCTAGGTTCAGAATAAACTCCACAAAGCGTACCATTCCGCAAACATTTTGCAGTTAAATATTTCAGAAAATGTGTTCTGACACTTTCATCATTGATAAAATTTGTTGTAAATAATTTAGTGGTGATTACTAATAGGTTAATCAAAAAGAGCTGTGAAATAGTTTTGTGTAACTCATTAAGTACGGCGCTTTGTACATTTAATATGGTCTCCTGTAGAGTTATCTAACCCAATGCTAAAACAAATGTGAGACTGAAGAATGCATCAGTTCCAGTCGTTTTTGTGTTTATTAAAAGTCAGAAGCTACAAAAAGTGTGACTGCTGACTTTTAATAAACACTCACCCGTCCCACGATCCAGTGATGCAGCCGCCCGAACCCTTGGTTCTCTCCCTCACCTGTCCCCGGCATCACAACTGTGGGCACCCAGCTGTGACAGCTTACGGCTTCACAGCCGAGTGCGCACTGCACATGTGCGAGGCGCGCTGTGCCTGCTGAATGGCAGGGCAATGCTCTGGGACCAGTGACATGTCCCAGAAGATTGCAGGGGGGGAGAGAGAAGAACTAACACTCAAGTTGCATAGGTGGCCTGAGTGGAAGTGGGAGCTGGGGGCCTGTCAAAACTAGGTACCCACTCCCCCCCAAAAAAAATTACGTGCCAAATGTGGCATGTAAGGAGGTGAGGAGTCCTTAAAGCGGAACTTCCACTTTTGGTTGGAACTCTGGCAGCATTTTTAGCAAGTCCAAACTGTGTTTCAAGACTTGCCAGCCCATTTTCGTTGAACAATATTAAAGAGTAGTTCTAGTCCCCCCAGAAAAATGTAAATACTATAGCTGCTGTCTTTTAATACAAGGACACTTGCTTGTCCAGGGATCTGAATGGTCCCACAGTCTCCTGGAACATGTGCTGTGTCCCAGAAGGCTGTGGGGGAAAGAGGGGGGCCTGTCAAAACCAGGTACCCATTCCCCCTCACCCCCCCCAAAAAAAAACAAAAAAAAAACGTACAAATATTAAAGAGGAGGATGTAAAGAAGCAGAACTTCCTCGTTTGGGTGAAGTTCCGCTTTAAAATGCGACATAAAGTATTTGCCCATGCAGGCGATCTCACCATCAAAAACAGGAAATATTATCAACCACCTGGCTTCCACTTTTTAGCAGCGCTGTTGCTTAGGCTTTTTATTATTATACAGGATTTATATAGTGCTGACAGTTTGTGCAGCGTCGTACAATATAAAGTGAGACAGTACAATTACAATACAGTTCAATACAGAAGGAATAGTAGTGTCTTGATCATGAAGGATACAGCCCAAAGGGAGGGATAGGTGGAAAAAGAGGTAATAGCTGCAGGGCATGATTTAATAAAGATGGCTCAAGTACAGTTTTTAGTTGAAGGGGGGTAGACTTCCCTGAATAAATGAGTTTCCAAGGATAGCCTAAAGGCGGACAGGGTAGGAACATACTGGGGTAGAGAATTCCAGAGGATGGGAAAGGTTTAGGAGCAAGCATGGGAGGAGGTAACAAGGGAGCTACAGAGCAAAATGTCTTGGGAGGAATGGAGTAAAAAGTTTGGGCAATATCTGCAGATGAGGTTGGTGATGTACCTGAGGGCAGTGTTGTGGGTGGCTTTGTAAGTTGTGGTTCGAATTTTGAATTTTCTACATTGGGCAATTGGAAGGCAGTGAAGGGGTTGACAGAGAGGGGCAGCAGCCACGGATCTGTTAGTACGGTGTATAAGTCTAGCAGCAGCATTCATGACTGAAAGGGGGATAGCTTGTGTATAGGTAGACCAGTGAAGAGGGAGCTGCAGTAGTCAATGGGGGAGATAACCAGGAAGTGATCGCATTGTTTTGTGGTTTTTGTTAACCCTGGAAATGTTGAGGGGGAATCGGGGAAGACTAAATATTACAAACTCTGTTTTTGATGGATTGAGTTTGAGGAAATGGTGTGACATCCATACTGATTTATGTTAAGGTATGTATCTCTGCGCTTGCCTAGTATGCAATGGAAAATAATCTAATACTGCGACAAACACTGGTAGGAGATTTCTGTTCCCAAGAAAGTGAATATAGTAGAGAGGTAGTGCTGCGCTGTTTGTTAAACTAGAGAGACTGAATTTCAAAATAGCAATAGAGATATTGCAACACAGTGGACTAATGGTGGTAATCTTATTATGAAAGTGCTTAATGTGCATAAATAGGTAAATAGATCCAAGTAGGTGTAGATTTTATATATAAAAATCACATAAAAATCAATAAATGTAAAGTTTTTTCAGTAAAATTGCATAAAAGTCGCATAAAATCGCATATAAATCACATTTAAGAAATCGTATAAAAACGTGACTGAGTGCTTAATGTGCATGGATAGGTGATAAAACCCAGGTAAAAATTAAGATTACAATAAAATTGCTTCAATAGAATCGCATAAAAGTCGCAAATTAAAAATTGCATAAAAGAGTGAGTATAAGTGAAAATGGGGATTCACATATATAAACGTAAATAAAAGTTCATCAAAATATTTCAGTGCCAACAGAGCAATGTAGTGTGGGTAAATAGTAAAGTGCAAAAAAAGTCAGTGGGGTGAACCCTTCCTCTATTAGGGCTATGGTGCAAGCTTCTGTAAATCCAAATTATAGTGAGTGGTATCAGTGCTGGTGGGTATTTCTCATCAGAGTTGTGCCAGGTAGCTGTGGGTGACTTCTGTTCTTCCGTGAGATATGGTACAGGTGTCCCCTTACCTTACCGCTGTAAGGTAACGGCGTATATGTATATGTTGGATCCCAGGGGGCCTCTGCTTCCTCTGAATGGCATCTCCCTTTTGTTCCAGATGCTATACGTCTCCTTAGTGGGTGTCCCTTCTAACTCTGGTGCGGGTGTATGTACCTCATGGATGAGTAAAGAGGGGATACTCGATAGTGTAGTATGTTTTGTAAAAAGATTTATTACAGATAATGGCAGAAAGAATAAAACTCACATTTCAGGTATTGAAGTACATTCATAGAAAAACGAGCATCGAGCTCGTACCTCACTTTCGGTATCTGTGAACGCCCCGACGCGTGTTCGTCACGGTCACGTGACTTCATCAAGGGTTGTCTGTGGAAAATGTTAAAACCTGCCATCCAACATTTGTCCTTGGAAAATCCAACAACAATTGTCCGATGGAGCATATACGTGGTCGGATTTTCTGCTATCACACAATTCCCGTCTGAAAATCCGATTGTGTGTATGAGGCTGAATTTCAAAAAGCTCTTAGATGGACATCTTAGTAAGTGTAATATACAGGGATATGGGAACGGGTAGAGACATAAATACATGCACATTCATACACCCACTCAGGTTGATTTGGATGGACTGATGTCTTTATTCATCCTTATCATCAACAATGAGACTATTTTTTTTTTTTTCTTACCCTTTAATTCCCTCCTTTGACTTTTTTTCTTAGTTCTCCTCTAAAAATAATTATAGTCTTAAAAAGACAATAATCATTGGTTTGTCTGGCAAGCATGTGGGTGCCCCGACTTAGATTGATGGAATTATATTTCTCTGTTTACTGTTTTTTTCTGCCTCCGAAGGGCCATGTATCTGGCCTATCCATCTATATTAAGATGAAGTGAAGATTTATGTTAAAGTGTCACTAAGCATAAACACAGCAAGAGAGTAACGGGTCCTAACAAGGTATATCCACTCAAGTATATTAATTAAAGTCACCCTTGGACCACTCACCACAGTCAGGTGTTGTCACCATAGCCAAGCCAATCTAGGCATACAAAAAAGGGACCCTGGTAGAGACTGGCAGGGAAGAAAGCGGCTACTATGGCAACAAAGGGTCGTAATAGGGACTAATTTGGGGAGTAGAACATGAATCTTTCTTTTGTTTTTTGTGGTATGCTGAGAACAGCCCAGACTGACTCTCTGGCTCTGCCACTGGCATTTGCTTGTCTTCATCGGTGGTTGGTGGGGTGGGCTTGCAGTCCTCTTCTTTGAGAATCAAGTCTGAAGAACACAAGCATAAATGGTCACAACACAACTGAAATATCAAAAGCAACCAGATCATGACAATCTAGTGCATAGGTCTTCAACCCTCTCCTTGGGGTCCCCCAAACAGGCCATATTTTAGTTTTTCCCCATGAAATAACACACCTGATTTGATTAATCAAAGGCTTAATGTGTAGTAGTTGACTAATTGAAACAGGTGTGTTATTTTAGGGTGAAAACAAAAACATGGCCTGTCTGGGGATCCCTGAGGAGAGGGTTGAAGACCTCTGAGTAGAGTATATCAACATACTGACATTCTTTTATAGCCTACAATCTGGCATTACATTGGATTATTACAAAAACATAACATACTTTTTATCATCGCAGACACAGCCTCCTTAATATTTTCGGGAGCCAAAACATCATGGGTCAACCACATGGTGCCAAATGAAGGATCCAGCAGAGCAGCTTTTAGGTATAGAGGGTCACAGAAGAGTAAGGTTGCTACATCATTGTGTTCATCTGCCATCCTCACATTGACAAAGATCCCTCCGAATCGTCTTTTGAGTGATCCTTGCAGGCTACGGATCAAGCCACCAAGGTAGCGCACGCTCTCTTTATGATTTTCCAAGTGGTGATTCAGAGAAAGGATACAGGGTACAACAGCACTTATTGTCACAATTTTTTCTCCCTGTGAGAGGTCTGTGGCTTCTCCAAAAGGTTGAAGGACATCCATGAGTTCCTTAATCTGATTCCACTCTCTAGCTGTGAATACAGTCTCTCTGTGTCCCCCATCTTCAAGAATTCTAGTCAGTTTCAGCTGGTCACAGCTGACCACTGATTTCAATTGCCTCAGTGTGGAATTCCAGCGTGTGGTAACAGCGGCAGGGATTCCACGCTGTCCAAACTCCTCTTCGAATTTTTCCTTGAAAGAGGTGCTTGTATGTAACAAGGAGCTCAACCTGGAAGCTTTGGCGAGAGCTGCATTGACTAATTTAGTCTCTTTAAGTCCATCACCTATTACCAATTGAAGCGTGTGTGCAAAACATTGAAGTCTAGTCTGGGTTTTTGCACTCTACAAATGTATTAAGTTCAAGAATTGACAGCTAAAAATATGCGCAGTATGGTTATAAGCAAATTGCACACCTACAGCAACTGGTCATCAATATAGTTACAACTTCACATATTCTAGATCAAGAATTAAAACACTGCAATGGTGAAGTGCCCCAACAAGTCATCACATAAGGATATTACTGTTACCACATGATTTCACAACCATTGACTCTCCTACAGAAATGAATTTAGTACCAGTCAACTTGTACCAAACCAGCCTTGGTTAGGTCAATGAGTGACTCCACTTCCCTGGGGGCCATGCACATACCGATTGTCAGAAAATACTGTTTTCTTTATACCCTTCAAGCAATATTGATCACATGACAATCTCTATGCGAATGGTATTTGGCATCCAGACTTTTTGTTTATATATTATGTTTTGTGCGTCCTTTTTTGTTTTTTTTTTGTCTATTTCCACACTTCACCATTGCAGTGTTTTTAATTCTTGATCTACATAGAATATATGAAGTTGTAACTATATTGCTTTCCATACTGCGCATATTTTTAGCTTGAACTTAATACATTTTGTATCTTTATAATTAGTCCCTATTACAACTCTTTGTTGCCATAGTAGTCGCTTCCTTCCCAAGTAGTCTCAACCAGGGTCCCTTTTTTGTATGCTTAAAGTGTCACTAAACCCACGTCATAAAAAAACTACCAATAAATGGTGTATTACATGCTGTTCATACTCACTCAGTCACTATGAGATTTGTTTTCTGTATTCTGCAAAAAAATCTGGTTGATCCTGCTTTTCTCTATCTCTACCTTCTGTTCATGTTCCCAAATCAGATAGGGATTTTGCAGCTGTGATGGCAACTCTGCACATGCTCAGTTTTCAGTGAGTTTCTATGCTGAGCATTTCCTTCCTATCACATCTGAGCAGCCCATGTGACTATAAAGTCACATAGGTAGGCGTATACACAGTGGTAAATGACAGCCCACTGCCTCCCTCTTCCTGCATGCCCACTAACCAGCTAAACACAATGGGGGCAGAATATTACATGTACATTAATGGAGGCTTCACCTCCCTCTTATTATAAGACAAAGGCTGGAGGGGTGTGACACAGCCTGTGACTGGCAGAAATCCACCCAAACCATGTTATTTCCACAAAATAATAAAGATTTAATTTCAAATATATATATTTGTATGGCAATTTAAAACAGTTTATTGATATTAAATAAACAAAAAAAGGGGATGTTGGCGCTGCTTACAATGAGTATTAAATAACGTATATATTGACCAACCGTAGTGGTTTGAAAATTGGTATAAAGCAAAATGTGTAAATGTATTGTCTGTTTGGGACAGTGAAGTTGAAAGTATAAATCCCTAGACAATATGATTAAATCCTATTTCCAAGTTGCATATATGACAGTGAAAAAAACTCTATCCACATCAAAATGTTTGATTATTTTTTTTTTTTGGGCACTACTTGTGGGGTCTGTGTCTGGGGAGGCTGCAGCTTCACTCATACCTAAGCGCAGAATTTTTAGTTTAATATAGTTTTATTGATATTATCTATTTATATTTACTCTGTAATGCATTATTTTTATTTTTTTTGAGCAAGTGACCAGAAGCAGAGGTCTAGAAGCTCCTCCTGCTTTTGGTTCCCTTCAGACAGGCTGGGAAAGATCTGGGACATGTGACAGCTGTATAACGATTAGGAAAAAGGTACTTAGATTTTTTTTATTATTAAAATAATTACAGTGCCATTATCCATATACAGTGATCGAAGGGACAATGTATATTAAACAGTGTATGTTTAGTATCACTTCAATGTTAATGAATATATATGTATATATCCAGAGCTAATGCATACCTGGAGAGAAATCACTGACAGATAGAAAAAAATAACGTGGGAAAAAATGATTTCTTTGTGAAATCCGATTGTGTTACCATTCAGGGTAAACCCCCCACAATTGCTTCAAGCACTCATTAAAGTACACATTGACATAAGTGGAGTAAAGGTGATAGCTAGCCCCTTGATAGCAATGATAAATGAAGTTTAGCCATTTCCAGGCCATGTGAAACAGCTTCCCAGCATAATAAATAGGCCCTCGTGTTATCCTAACTGAGTTCTGCCCATTTCTGACCCAGTGTAGCACTCAAAGGGTTTAATCATTGGAGAGAACATTGAAATTCCATTGAGCATACCAAATATTTGTATTCTATTATATTGTACAGGACTTTTAACACTGATTGCAAGCATATGCTTGGCTGTGACTCACACTGAAATGTGCTATACAATATACTTAACCTTTATTCCCAAACCTCCGGCAAATGCATGCTTTCACATGCTTATGCATTGACTCTTTTTTTCAGAACAGGTCTGGGTTTTAGTGCCATTGTTACAAACAGACAGATTGATATACATTTGTTTTCTTTCTCTCCGTGAAAGAATGTTATATGTTCAGCACAGCCCATGACAGCCAATAATATTCCAGATTTCCCACTTAGAGAATCTGTAGTATTGGACAAAAGCCATGAAATACTAGCTGTACTTAGCAACTGTTCGATGCCACAGAAATATCACAGGGATATCAGTTATTCTGAAAGGATTGTAACTTTGTATTCAAATAGTGACCTAAACATAACTAAACTATCATAACATGTACAATGTAGCTTAATGTATATTCAAAACTTTTTTTTTTTTACATTTCAAAAACTGCTACCAGAATTGTAATTATACATTTTTTATATGTGCGTTACTAGTCGGTTGTTAACATCTAATGCCGTGTACATACGATTGGACATTCTGACAACAAAATCCCATATTTTTTTCCCAACAGACATGCCATTAAAGTTCATGTGTGTGTAAAGGCAGGCGTACTTTTGGTAATATAGTGCATTTCTTATATGGAATTGGCAGGACATTACAGGCTTCTGCATCTTTGGTTCATTTGTGTTGCATTAATTTGATATGCAAATTTCTCTTTGGGCTCATTTACACTTGCTTTAACTTTAGCGGTGGTGGCGGCGGCTGTAAAGCAGCGCTATATTTAGCGCTGCTTTACTGTCGTTTTAGCGGCGGTATTACCGCGGTATCCCCGCGGTGTCCCATCGATTTCAATGGGTAGGAGCAGTATAGGAGCGGCGAATACACTGCTCCTTCACCGCTCCAAAGATGCTGCTAGCAGGACACACTGTAGTCAAAGGACCCTCTTTTTTCAGGCGCTAATTTTAGCGCTGTAGCGCCTGAAAAACGCTTAGGTGAAAAAGGGGCCTAAGGCGCCTACCGCTTCAACATGCTTTTATGATGCCTTTTTTGGGCTTCTGTGTTGCTTCGGTGATGCTTTTTTGAAGCTTTATTGAAGCTTGGCAAATGCCCTGTGTGCTTGTGTTGATTTTCTGTTTGTTTTAAAGGGGCCCAGTTGAACTCCGGATCAGTAATACTCCCAGTCAGTGGATCCTCAGCTCATTAGTACCTTCGTTCAGCAGATCCCCTGCTCGGTAGTACTCCCAGCTCGCCAACTCAGTAGAACCCCCAGCTTTGCTGATCCCCCATTCAGTAGTAACCCCCAGCTCTGCTGATCCCCCCCAGTAGTATCCCCCGGCTCTGCTGATCCCCCTACTCACTAGTAACCCCCAGCTCTGCTGATCCTCTGGTTTGCTGATCCTCCTCTCTTTCCAGTCCTCTCTCTCTCACCTCCCCCTATATTGTTCCCATGCTGCTCACCACGTGTGACATCTGCTAACGTCTCCTGCTCTGGTCCCACAGCTCTGCTGATCCCCCCAGTAGTAGTCCCCAGCTCTGCTGATTCCCCTACTCACTAGTAACCCCCAGCTCTGCTGATCTTCTGGTTTGCTGATCCTCCTCTTTACAGTCCTCGCTCACCTTCCCCTATATTGTTCCCACGCTGCTCACCACGTGTGACATCTGCTAATTTCTCTTGCTCTGGTCCCACAGCTCTGCTGATCCCCCCCCAGTAGTAGCCCCCAGCTCTGCTGATCCCCCTACTCACTAATAACCCCCATATCTGCTGATCCTCTGGTTTGCTGATCCTCCTCTCTTTTCAGTCCTCACTTACCTACCCCTATATTGTTCCCATGCTGCTCACCACGTGTGACATCTGCTAATTTCTCCTGCTCTGGTCCCACAGCTCTGCTGATCCTCTGCCGCTCAGTCCTCACGCTCCAGTTCCTTTCACCTTCCGCTATAGAATTCCCATGTTGCACATCATGTGTACCATCTGCTAGTTGCTCCGCTCCAATGTGATTTCTGCACCAGACACTTCCAGAATATATACACATGAACCAGGAGTGATTTTTGATGATGTCTTTCCGGTTCACTTGTTGGTTTCCCAGTGCATCCTGGGATATATCGTACCTGCAATACTTCCAAAACAAAGCAAAGTTAACATTGAATAAAAGCTCCTAAAAAGCCTCAGGTGCTGTAATCGAGTTTTCTCATAGACTTCTATGGGGGCTTTGGAGACTCTTTGAAGCACTAAGAAAGCGACATGGGGAATGATTTATGAAGCAAAGCAAACACAACAGGACTGTAAGGTAAACATTTTATTTAGTGACAAGTGCTTTGATTGGCATTTAGTGTGCTTTAAAAAACAGTGTGTCCAATGCCATAGTTTGAAGCAAGTGTAAATAAGCCCTTTTAGTGTACACCTATCTTTTATTTATTTCTTTACTAAAAAGCTGTGTATACACTCATAGATTATCCAACAGATCTCCCCATCCATGTTACACAGTGCTGATGGAGGAATCACCCACTGTGGCTATTGTATTCTGACAACGGAAAAAAGGTCCAAGGCTTTTCCGACGAGAATTCCGATCATTTGTACACGGCATTAATAACAAATACTTAGGGGGATTCATCAAGAGTGTCTAAGAAACGCTTTAGAATTCCAATGTTCCTCCAAATGACAAATGTTGGTGTGAGCATCAGATTCATGTACCTGTAGTAGACTCTTACATAAATCTTACATAAATCTGGGGCACACACAAAGTCCATACAGACATTCAGCCTGCAGCTGCACCTGCCAGACAGTAAAGCGGTTGGAAATTTTATACCTAAGCGGAGAGGTGCCTGATGGGGATTAGCAGACAATAGTTCACCATCATGTCCACTCCCCTTGTGATTGACAGCAGACAGTAGGCAGTTCCTTGGCCAATAGACAGACTTGCTAATGGCTATAGAATCCATCCACTTTCTGCTGTCATTACAAGGTGAGGGTGGACCTGATGGGGAACTATCACTGCTTAACTGGTGCTTAGGAGGCTGACGATTATAAAGACAGCGTCCTTAACATTCCGCAGCAGGGAGAGGCTAGTGGCCGCAAATATGCCATTATACTACACTGCGTACAGGGACAGGCACTCTGCCTGTCTCTGTATGCCAAGTTAGCACCAGTTTTACCAAGAAAGAACTACCTGAATTTGCCACACATCAGTAAAGTTACTAAAACGAGTAGTAGGGATTTTTTATTAATCTGGCGCAGATGATTTTTAAGGTCCATGATGCCATAAAACTGTTGGTAGTGCTTTATTGAATTTCCCTGACTATATTTTTAACATGACAAATACATTTTTTGTTGTATTCACACACTAACATTCTTGAAATGGGCATTCCTATTATACCACATTGTCATATGTCAAATGACCATATGTGGACAAATGCCTGTGTCAGTGTAGTTGAAAAATGATATCTGCTCACACAAAAATTCTTTGTAGAACAAGTCAGAGTAGACCACCAAGGATAGCATAAGGTGTGAGTTTTTAGACATGCTATCTAGGAAAAGAATAAATGGTACAATTATGGGAACGTGTAAAAGCAAGGGATAAACATTCCATTTAGTATTCTCACAGGAGGACCCAAGAAAACTTCTTCGCCCTTTAAAGTAGCAGAAAATGCCTGTTGTCTCAAATAATTTTACAATGCAACATTCAACTTGCTATATTTATTTAGACATTAGCGATGGAAAAAGGCAAAGCTGGCTTAAAACACCCAGCATACGCTGCTGATTCAGTACATTAATTAGCAAATACTTGCAAATAAATGTACTTGTATCCTAAATATTCATGTAAGGCTGCTTATAAGAGTATAAAATTTATATTTACAAAGTTGCTTCTGAGATCTTATGCAGTGACTATGTTATATAAATGTGTGTGGTCTTACTATTACAGTCTTTAGAATGCAATATCCTTAAAATAACATTTTAAAAGAGATTTAGTCTTGGTGTAGGTGTGAGGTAGCTTTAAATAAAATGAGATAGAGGAGGAGGATTATTTTTTTCCATAGGATAACATGGAATAATAGGACTTGTTAGAGGGGATTTTCAACTGTTTTTTTTTGTGTTGGTTAAATTCCCCTCTCCACTTTTCTCATGGC
Organism: Lithobates sylvaticus; assembly: GCA_028564925.1. NCBI lineage: Eukaryota > Metazoa > Chordata > Amphibia > Anura > Ranidae > Lithobates > Lithobates sylvaticus. Next base: position 521,319,166 of record CM053029.1, read on the forward strand.
AATGTTGTCACCAGGATACATGGTTAGGGTAAACCACTCTGAGACACAACAGCTATTATCTTTTTTTTTTTTTTTAATTGATACCACTTTATTATTATTAATATTATTATTTAAGGTACTTATATAGCGCCGTCAATTTATGCAGCGCTTTACACGTTAGGGATGTTTCCTTTTTTTGCTGACACAATCGCAATGTTTTCAACAGGAAGTGAGGTGAATTCTTCCAAAAGGACCACTCCCTATTCCATACAAAGCTAAAAAAATATTAAATAAAAAATAGGACATAATTGAAACAAAAAAGAAAGGTAACAGATCTCAGATAATTTATGTAATCTAGAACTTCAACAGTTACAAATAACCACCCAAAAGCTGAAGTTAGAAGTTGATGGGCTACCATGCCATATCAGATTTTGCACTCTTTAGTTTTAGTAAATCAATCCCAAACTGTCTACACCAAGGGCTGCAAATCTATCCCTGTATGAAAGTAAACATTTGGATGCGGTTATCAGCCTATAAACACAGTGGTCATTGATTTGTACTGGAGGATGTACACAAAAACACCTGTCACTCTCTAATGCGCAGAGATTCACTTGTATGGCTTTCCCAGTGTATGGCTCTCTGCACCAATGTAAATGAGCCCTAAATAATGGCCCTAGAAATATTCCTCCACGTGTGTATGTAGAGCAGGGGTAGGCAAATATGTCCTCCAGCTGTGGTGAAACTACAAGTCCCATGAGACATTGTAAGATCCATACAATCACAGGCATGACTCCTAGAGGCAGAGGCATGATTGGATCTGTAGTTTTACCACAGCTGGAGTACTGAGGTTGCTAACCCCGATGTAGGGGGTGGGGCTTTAAAAACTGTTGTGTTTTTTAACACATTTTTTATTTTTTACTTTACTCTATTGCTATAACAATGGGGCTGACAAGATCACTTTTACTTGAAAGACAGGAGCTGGCTGAATAAAACATTAATGTATACCCAAGAATTTGAGTTCATGGACTGTGAACAGATGGCAATTCTCTTTTTTTCCACACTTAGCTTACAGGGCACCATAAACTTTCCAGATAAGAAAGCCCAGCGATGACCATAATCTAGCTGACTGCTTGCAAACCTTGTGAGCGTATTTCTCCTAGCAGCAAAAGGAAGGGGACGTGTCTCATGTGTAGCTTGATCAGGTGTGTGTGTAATGCAAAATCCTGCTATTCAATTCTGGTTCAAGAAAACATTTTAATTGATACCTGTTGTGGCAATAAGTGATAAATACGAAATATTAGTTTGCACTATTTCATATTTATCAACATTTTATTTTTCAGTTCTGCTCATACTAAAGAAAATATATGCTAAAACCATTTACATTCCTTTTTACCTTGGCAACTTTGCTTTAAGGATTGTCAAAATGGGGAATATTCTGCCAAAGAATAGTGGTAGCCAATGATTTAAGTGAATTTGAATATGTTTTGGATGCCATTCTTTCAAGACCTGGCATCTAAAGCTACAACTAGTAGAACTGACTAATCTGATGTTGGCATCTGTCTAACCAGTATATTGTGCTGCAATCTTTTTTTTTTTTACCAACAGTAGTCAGAAACGATTAAATTGGAGGCTGACATTGACAGATTTCTACTTTAATAACTAGTCATTCAGAAAAAAAAAAAAAAAAACATTTAAATTGGAAAGGTATTCTCAAATACTGTCATTAGTTATTTATTTTCCTTTCCTTTGGACAAGTATTCATTGTCACATCGTTTTAGGAGGGGGACACTGTTTTTTTTATTTTTATTAATAAAGGAATTGTCAAAAACGGTCTCTGTGTTTTTATTACTTTTTGACACTTTTTTTGGTCAATGGGTATGGGTACTATGTACCCCATACTCATTCATATAGGAAGGGTGGGATCTGGGGACCCCTTTTTTTAAAGGGGGCTTCCAGGTTGCAATAAGCTCTCTGCCCGTAGGGTTGTAGGGATGAGGCCCTTGTCCCCATCAACACGGGACAAAGCACCCCACCCATGTTGAGGGCATGTGGCCTGGTATGGTTCAGGAGGGGGGGGCACTCGCTCTCCCCCCCCCCTTTCCTGGTCTGCCAAGCTGCTTGCTCAGATAAGGGTCTGGTATGGATTTTGGGGGTGACCCCATACCTATCTTTTGTTTAACATTTTGGCGTGGGGTTCCATTTAAAATCCATATCGGACCAGAAAAGCCTGGTATGGACTGGGGGGGGGGGTTGGGGGAGGAGTGGCCCACGCCGTTTAAAAAAAAAAAATTTGATTGCCAGCAGTGGTATTGTATTGCCGGAAATTTAGTAATGTCAGTTTTGCTGCGGCAGGTTCTATACACGGTACAGATGTGCCACTTTACAGGCAGACTAAGGGGACCCCCAGGCACTGTATTTAAATATTTTTTTCATTTTTATTGTTGTATTTTATGCATCATTAAAATCACTGCCCCTGCAAAATTATCTTTTTTTAAAATGTCCCCCAGGGCAGTACCCAGGACCCCATACCATTTTTGTAGGCCAATTACTTGCATATAAGCCTTCAAAATAGGGACTTTTGATTTTTCAAGTTCGGATCCCATAGACTTTAATAGGGTTCGCTGTTCGGGTCAGAACTTTTTCTCTGTTCGGGAGTTCTGGTGCAAACCAAAAAGGGGGGTGTTCGGCCCCAGCTCCATAGACAATATTTTTACAGTATATGGTATTTACATGGTATATGGTATAAGTACAGTATTAAGCTTTGCATTCCCTTTCAAAGTCATGTCACTGTATAGAAGCCATTAAATACATATCCACATGTGCTCTCATACTTCAGCAATGCACATGTTTGTTAACATTGATTACTACGTTGATGTGGAAAGACATTTATTGCCTCCTACAAACAGCTTGTAAACTAGAAACCAGTGCCGTAATCCTGTTTGATGGAGTATTCAAAACAGATTATGTTCTTTTAGACACCCCAGTAGGCTGTGGTGGATTAGATTTTTAACACAACCCCAAGCAAAGAAATCATTCACATGTATTTATTTTAACTTAGTTGATTTTTTGATTATTTTATTTAATGTTTAGTTGTTAAAGTATGTTGCCCAGACTTAAACAAAATAAACTTACTTTGTTTTTTTGTAAATAGTAAACTAAAAAAAGAAAAAAAAAAACATAATAACCCTTCAAGCTTTTTGCCAGAAAAAATAAAGCATATTGTGCATCTATAAAGCTGTGAATACATATTCCATACAAACCTGTGTTGTCTTTGAGCGGGAAGGCAGAATCATAACTTTGTTTATTATATCCTAAGCAGTCCAAAGCAAAAAAAATAAATCTCCGATTGCATGAACTTTAAAGATATATTCCCAAAAAATGCCAAAATGTATTTATATTCATTCAATCTTTGAGGACAAACAGCTTCTGCTTTGATTCTGCTTTAGAAAACTAATAACGCTGGGTGACACCAGTGTCATAGGTACACCCTGTAATATATATATATTTTTTTTGTAAAACAAATATTTTGTATATATACTAAAACAAAAAACTATAAATTTAAAAAAGTAAAAAAAAGAATTGATCCTTCTTCCTTTTAAAAAGAAACAAAATAAATGTCTGCTGTGTTCATTTATCAATGATATGCGTAGTCATTGAACTCTACAGTGGCAGATGCCTTCCAGAGAAGCTGGGCCTGTGGCCTTGAATTTACTATTTATTATGTTCATGTAAATAAGAGTTTTATCACAGTTTGAGCTTTTGGATGCCTGGGCCCACAATTGAAAGGAAGCCCCTATAGATGCTGAAAAATAAAATATTTGAGCTTGTTGACTTTGTTGGCTCAATATACCGATGAAGAATTATGTTGGGGTGCATAGGGGCCATATCCGTTTTGATGGTATTTTTTTTAAGAGCCTTTTAATGTCTGTGTTACCTCATATGTTTCGTTAAATACGTTTCTTTTTGTATGTTGGTTACAAGCGGTTATATATGTATGTGTTAGTTAGACTCTGTTTATTGAAGTCATGTTAGTCCATTAATTAGGTTTCATTTTGGGCGTTTCTTCACTTTTCCACCACAAGGACTCTGGATATAAAATTGTTTTATTTTAGAAATTTTAGGCTTTGAGTCAGCTTTGTTTCATTTTTACTATGATAAATAACACTTTAATTTATCAATATCATATAAAAGTAAACTGTTTCAACAGTTAGTATGAAAAGTATATGAATACTTGAAATGATTTAATTATCAGCAGTGTCAAGATTGTTTCTGTACCCGTTAATCAGATATGTGACTAGTTAACATGGATTTTGGCTCATTCTTCTGCACAAACCTAAAAGAAAACTCTGAATTAAAAACATTAACTGAAAGCAATAATTAGAATGAAAATGTTAAAAATTCTTAATGATGCAGGATGACCTTTTTGTTGTTGATTTACTAAAGATAAATAGACTGTGCACTTTGCAAAGTGCAGTTGCACCAGAGCTTAGTAAATGAGGTAAGACTTCACTTTGCAAAGGATACCCAATCACCCAAGGAAAAAAAAAAAAAAGCATTTTTGCTTGCACATGATTGGTTGATGGAAGTCAGAAGAGCGTCTACTCATTTACTACTGTACTTGCTGTACTACTGTAAGAGCGTCATTTACTACTGTACTTTACTACTGTACTTACTGTACTCCTGTACCGGAGCTACTGTACTTGCAGAGTGCAAATGCCTTTACTAACTGAACCCATGTGTCTTGCTCACTGTAATGCAAGATTTTCTACATCTACCATAACCTTACTGCTCACATTTGTTGTATGGCCCGTCCCTTGTCCAGTTTTATTCCCTCTACACACTTATCTTTGTGTGTCTTTGCATTTAATCACTTTGGTTCAGACTACACTGTAATACTGATACTATGGGTATATATTTGTTTAATTAGGCACTGCGCCATATGCCTACAAAGATCTCACAAATTTTAACATGTACAAATATAACTCAATAATAACTCAAATATATATATATGTTGAGTTATTCACTTTACGGTCAACAGAGGACAAGGGGGCACTCCTTACGTCTAGAGGAAAAGAGATTTCATCTCCAAATACGGAAAGGTTTCTTCACAGTAAGAGCTGTGAAAATATGGAATAGACTCCCTCCAGAGGTGGTTCTGGCTAACTCAGTAGATTGCTTTAAGAAAGGCCTGGATACTTTCCTAAATGTACATAATATAACTGGGTACTGACATTTATAGGTAAAGTTGATCCAGGGAAATTCCGATTGCCTCTAGGGGGATCTGGAAGGGATTTTTTTTCCCCTGCTGTAGCATATTGGAGCATGCTCTTTTGAGGTATTTTTTGCCTTCCTCTGGATCAACTGTGGGTATAATATGGGGTTTATTGGATTGTACGATTTATTTTTATTTATTATTTCTTTTTTTTTTATGGTTGAACTGGATGGACTTGTGCCTTTTTTCGGCCTATGTAACTATGTAACTATGTAACCAAAAAGTGGTACAATACTATGTTAATTTCTTTCTTTAGGTATATCCAAATATATTATTGTATTGCTTCCCTTTTTTGGAAAGGGAAAGTTTAGAACTTTAAAATACATTCTTCTGTATAGAAATGTTTATCCAGAAGACATAAAGTAATCATCCAAGTCAAATCTCATTCAATGGTGTCATTCCTGTTTCAGGCGTATCATGTGGACGCCAATATTTTAATTTTAACAACTTCATGATTTGTATAAAGCAGAAACATAAAACTTTTTTTTTTTTCTTCCTTATGCTGTCCTCCTTTATAGATTCCAGAGTAAAACTTGATGTCACCTCCAATTTTATTCACCTATTGTAAAAGAGCTAACGTTTTAACTGAGTGTCCTTTAGGGAGCTGTTACTGGAGCCAAAAATATTAATTTGTTTAGATTACAAAGAGAGAAAGTACAATGAAAGGTAGTTTGTTTGCAAAATATTTTTTTTACATTTTTTTTTAAATACAGACTAAAGACACAATGCAGGGTTTTCTTGATCAACAGGCGTGAAATGAACAGTATGGCTGTAGGACCATGCCTAATACACACCAGAAAAAATCTTTAATTTTTTTTTGCTACCAAAGGCTACAGAGCAGTACAGTATAATTCTGTACAGATCTCTGACAAGCTGGAGCAAGCTAAGTTGTCTCAAATTTAAAATATCTGCTAAAGCTCTAGCATGCCTATGCCAAAACATATCATATGTCTATGTATAGAACAGCTAATAACAGATTAACTAAATAAGATCTGTTTCCGGGATCTGTTATTATTTGTTTTATTGGATGGTGGTGCCAGGAATGGTTGTAAACTTTCTTTTGTGGTATAACTCATAGGAGCCTTTCAGTCTACTTATACATATTAACGTCAAACTGTTGAACCCTTAAAACTTGTTTAATAAAGCAACAAACAAAAGTTTGTGATTTTGTTTCCAGATGTTGGTAAATTAAATTAACTTTTTGAGTTTTCTTAACAATTTTTAAGATTATAATGCTTTTCATAAAGAATAGGCCTTTGCCACAGCATTGTGGGAGTTGCCAATGTGTGAACAAAGGAAGTGTTAAAGACCAATTTATCTAATTTAAATTACATAATACAGTATATGTGTATCACTATATATTTCTTGTGTTAAGAATATTATCAAATAATACAATAGATTGGAAAAACATTAGAAACCCACATCCTCAAATATTTAATATAGAACTAAAGCAAAACCCTATTCTCATTTTGGATACCCCTGTCAGATTTATTTTTGTGTCCCCTAGGGGAGATTTTCCTTCACTTCCTGTCCGATAGCTAAAACAGGATGTGAGAAGTCGCCAGAACAAGTGTCCCAAATGGAGGTTTTCCCACTATTCCTGTTCTGGTGATAAACCAAAGTTTGGGATTTTCTAGATAGGTGGTCTATACAAAACTAAAAAATAGTTTTGCCTTTAGTTAGTCTAAAGTGTAAGTGTATAAAGTCTTGTTTTGTCTCAAAAGAAATTCAATTAAAGGAGAAGTCCAGCCAAAGCTCGTTTGGCTGTACTTCTCCTATGGATCGCAGGAGTGCAATTCGTTTTGCACTCCTGTGACCTGTTTTCAGCAGAGAGTGGACTAAAGTCCGCTCTCTGCTGACATCACCAATGTCAGTCCAGGCACCACGTCATCCCGACGATGGAAGTCTGGATCTGCCAGGTGCCTGGACTGACACCCGTCTCAGCTTCTCAGCGAGCTACTGAGAGCCTGAGATGGCCCGCTCTGCCCCCTGCACAGCCCAGCACTCAGTGAGCAAGGAGGGAGATGAGCAAAGAGCTGTGACTGACATTCTACAGCTCTCTACTCACGGAGCTCTGAAAACCAAGCGATCGGCCGTGTTCGATCACTCGGTTTTCAGTGTCAAGGCGCCAGTGGACAGATGCAGCATCGGACCGATGCTGCGTCCACCTGGGTAAGTATGAATTAAAAAAAAAAAAAAGATTCCTTTACTTCTCTTTTAACCTTTTAGTATGGGCATGAATGTTATACACCTCCCAACTGAGCTTTTTGAGATGGTAAAAAGGGACATATTATAGCATAAATTATGTAGGCTAAATACAAAAGCCTGCTATGACAATACAGAATTAATAGGCAAAAATTATTTGTTAGAACCACAATTGCTTTTTTTCTCACTGCTAATTTACCATTAAACTGCAATAAGTAGGTGGTTGGATAGAAGGATTAGTGTAATATGACACTTTTGGTAGTAGAATATTACATTTTTTTAGGAGTCTATACATCAGACAAAAAAGTGGGACAATGGTGAAGGTAAGGTGAATAGAGTAATTTGGTTTTAAGTAAGAAATCGTTGACCGTTGTCGCTTGGTGCATCAGCCAAAATGTCAACTATTATGCGATAACTTTTTCAGAGAAGGGTGTTTTAGCATATATTTATATATATTATATTTATATATTGTTTGCGGTATGTTGCATTGATCTGTTCAATATTATGGTTTTAGCCCTAACCCTTTGCTTATTGACAATTTTACAGTTTATATGATAGTTTGTTTACCTGAAAGCAGTAAGGCCATCGCTGCAGCTGAAGTAAACTAAATGATATTTGAAGGCTACCGTCATGTAAGAACTCCGTCAATGAAACCTGTCCTACGGCCAAGCTGTTGAACAGTATCAGAATGGAGCCTAGGAAAATTAGCATTTTCCTGGTATGCCACGTACACACGAGCGGATATTCCATCAGAAAAATCTTGGATGTTTTTTCCGTCGGAATTCCGCTCAAGCTTGGCTTGCATACACACGGTCACGCGAAAGTTTGCTGAACTTTCGACCATCAAAAACGCAATGATGTACAACACTACGACGAGCCGAGAAAATTAAGTTCAATGCTTCCGAGCATGCGTCGCATTCTTTCCGAGCATGCGTAGGAATTTTGCACGTCGGAATTGCTACAGATGATCGGAACTTTTTCCGACCGAAAAATTGAGAACATGCTCTCAATCTTTTGCTGGCTGGAATTTGGCCACCAAAAGTCTGACGGAGCATACACGCGGTCGCATTTTCTGACCAAAAGCTCTCATCGGTCTTTTGCTGGCCGAATTGCTGATCATGTGTACGCGGCATTAATGTTTTAAAATGGTTCCCTAGCAAAAGCTAGAAACAGTAGCTATCTTGGGAGATTTCCATAGTTGTATGTAAAATGCAAATGTCAACAAATACATGTATCTAAAATGTTTTACAGTCAAAAATATTTTCAAATTTGCTCAGGTACTATTGTGAAAAACCAAACATGACAGTCTGAGTGGTGATCCACTATTTCAAATTGGATCTGTGCAGCTTACTATATTATCTGCCATCTCAGAGTATCCACATTGCTTGTCCTCGTTGTGCACTCCTCCACCTGTAAGCTACCTAAACATTTGTTCCTGTTGTCTATGTCTAGAACATGTTAGATGTTAGATGTTTTGGCTTACAAAAAATATAACTGTGCCTCTGTTCCAAGATCAGGGGTGCCCAACCTACAGCCCATGGACCGCATGTGGCCCAAGACGGCTGCAGCCAAACTCAAAATTGTAAACTAAAAATTAAATTTTTGGGGGAATTTCTTGTAAAATTGTGTTTACACTTGGTGAACACATGCGGCCAAAGAAAAAAAATTGACACTGTCTCTTTACTGGACTTTTCTAAGTTTTATCTTCCCAAAGAAGATGTGATTTGCCCTACTTTTTTCTGCTCATCAGCTATTCTTATTATTAGTGTATTGTATATGTGGCACAAGACAACTCCTCTTCTTCCAATGTGGCCCAAGAAGGTCAAAAGTTTGGACACCCCTGTCCAAGACATTGAAGGAAACACTGATGTGTATAGAGATGTTGTATTGCATCCATCACACTGCTTACAGGCTTGCCAACAATATGTGTAGGGTGCTGTAGAGAATTGCTGTATGACACCACTATACAATTATCCTAAAATAGGGATCTTCGCTGGCACACCTTGGTATAGTGGAAATCTTGTCCTTTATTCACATAAAATAACAGATTAAAACTTTATGTGAATAAAGGACAAGAATATCACTATACCTGATGTGTATAAGTTGGCTGGTGAAAACCAATGTATCGGTTATTAGTGGTGAGCCATCCTATTGCAGTGCAAGTGGGTCCCACTCAAAAAAATGAATAACAAAAAATACGTGAACACATGCAATTGTGTGAAGTATGAGCACAGTCTTGAAGAGCTTTCAAATATTCTGTACAGTTGTTGAATCATGTATTCTAGCAAGATCTCAGTAATATTATATTCATTCTTTAGCATGTTTGTTTTCTTTGGGAATATTACTGAATAAATAATACAGCTAGGCCCGTCCAGATTGGCTCTTTGTTATATACAGGGCAAGGGTCAATCTAATATAACATTTAACTACACAATCTTGCACATAAGAAAATGACTAGTGACTGGGTTACTGTCTGCCAAGAAATTTTCCGAAAACGGATAACTCATGGAAGAAAAATGTATGAAAACTATTTATGCAAATTATGGTTATAATTTCATCAAAGGATATTGTGCGTCGTCTGCCCATTTCCCATCATGTTTAAAGCTAAACCTTCATTTATCATTCCTATATATGGTTGCACAGTTCTTATATCCAGGCTTCCATAAAGCCCAGGAGGCCCTCTGTTTTTTTTTGCTTGTTGCCTAAAAGTGACCTTTCCATACAAGTGTGAAGTCATTATTGTCTACACACAGTTTTTATGCCAGTGTTTGATTATAGAAATGTCAGAACTTATGGGTGTGGCCAGTGTGCTGTGACAGGATCTGGGCAGGAATTATATTATATAAATGTGTAATTACTTTGTAGTTTCACAATGAAGTCTTTTTCCTTGGATTTCAAAGTTCAGGCTTATGCCCAAAATAGTAAAGCTGCAACTAGTCAATAGTCATTTCACTCAGGATATACTCTGTCTATACCTCTCAACCTTTCCAGATTCCATGAGACTGTCCTGGGATTTAAACACAATCATGGCATCCTGTGGACCAGGGCTGTGTCCCACGGCCAAGTGTGGGAACACTTGTTCCAGCACTAGGCTCTTGCTCTGTGCAGAAACTGTGGGTGAATTGCTCTCCTACCCAACATACTTTACATTTCCAACAGAAGGAGAGAGCAGTGGTGTGGGGCACAGAAGACTGCCAGCTAGGTGTCCACTGACCATCAGTGTATCTCTGCAGCCCCCACTGACCACCAATCTACCCCTTTAGCCTCCGTCGACCAAAAATGTACTCTTATCCTTAATGGCCATCAAAGTTCCCCTCTAGCTCCCACTAATCACCAGTGTACCCCCGCTGCCCCCTTTGACCACTGGAATACCCTTCCAGACCCCACTGACCACCAATGTAACCGATCAGCCCCCATTGACCCCCAATGCACCCAATATTTGTCCTGCTGACCGGTATCCCAGAGACTGAGAGAAAATCCCACATTTTGGGTTGTCATCAGAACAGTAATAGAGGGATTTCTTCTCACTACTTTTTTTTTTTGAAAATGGCACATGAAATGAAGGGAAATCTTCCCAATAGGACAAAGATGGCAAAAGAAACGGGCATGGGTTATAACCCTTACTCCATCCAAAATAATAAAAAACATGTTGCCCTTAGTTCCTCTTTAATACATGTTAATGTTCTATATTAGCTGACATTTAAGGCTAAAAGCAGGCTTATTCAAGATCTTTACCTAAAGCGTATCTGGGGTCAAATTGTAAAATCAGTGTAAAAATTTCCACATTGTATTTCAATTATTTGTAGCCTACACCTCATAGTTTACTCCCTTGAATTCTGTGACATGTATTCACTATGCTTTATGGGTGGGCACTTCTGTGTCGCACATTTCACAGAGCCTTCTTTCTGAACTACAAAAGTGCTGAGAGGAGGAGTTTCAGGATGTGGAGTTGATACCGGAATTACTGCTTGAAGGCAGCAAGTTACCATGGGATATGTAGTCCTTAGAAGTTGAACGTAAACAGCAGAGGAGGAGCTGCAAAGCATACAGGGAGTCCAGGAAGTGGTGGAAAAAGATGGCTAGTAGACAGGCAGCACTGACAACAAGAAAGGATTTTTTTTTTTTCAAATAAACCTATATTGGATTGTTAAAAATAATAATTGTTTGTATTGCAATTACATTGATGACGTTAGAAAATTTGTTATAAATTTGTGTGCTGTAAGATTTACAGCCACAGAAGCGCTTCCACACACCCCTGTTGCTGCTCCCCCCTCTTCCCCCAGCACACCCCCAACAAGTTTATGGAGGCTGCATTCTCATCAGTGGACTCAGAACCAGCATGGCAGGTGCTACCAGGTAGGGTGCTGTTTATCTCCCCTTCTTGTTACTGACCCAGAAGCAACATGCCCTGGTGTCACTGTGCCCAGCCAGTGTGCCTAGGAAAGAATGTAATGTAGTGCATTGGAGGACAGGTGAGATATTCAGGGGCTAAAATGGCAGTGGACTGCACTAAAAGTATTGCATGCACAACTATAAAAATGCACAACAACCAAATTGCATGGTACTACTGCCATGCGATCCGGTACAGGCAAACACATTGCGTTTGTGACTTGCGTTTGGGGTGTTGTTAAAGTGGTGTTTCCCCCCCCCAAAAAAAAGATGATTAAAATTCCTAAAGAATAAAAAAATAAAAAACATTAGGAAATTTTTTTTTAACTCGCCTCTAAATGCCTGTTTCTAGGGGGTCCCTCGTAGTCTGCCTCCTTCAGTGCCCGGGCTAAGTGACATCACTTCCCCTCTGCACTGGAAGTGCTCTCTCCCTCCTGTCAGTCATCTGGGACACGTGACAGGTCCCAGATGACTGCGTGGCCAATCACGGCGCGGCGCCGCTCGCGCATGCTCAATGGGTGCCTGGCTGTAAAGCCACAGCTGGGTGCCCACAGTTGCAATGCCGGCGCCGCCGAGCGGATCGGGGGACAAGCAGAGCTTCGAATCCCCCCCGCATCGCTGGACCCTGGAACAGGTAAGTGTCCGATTATTAAAAGTCAGCAGCTGCAGTATTTGTAGTTGCTGACTTTTAATTTTTTTTTTTTTTTTATGGATACTCCTCTTTAAGTTAACACTGACGCCTGCTGCAGATCTCAAGTGCAGTGTGTTTTTCACACGGAATGCAGGTTTAACGTACCACATTCTGGTGTAAACGGGCCCCTAGGGCCCATTTTACGATGATGCGTTTTTTCTGCTTTTACCTTGCTAAAAACAAAAGAAAAAAGTTTCCCCTTTTTAGATCTGTAAATACTTGCTGCAACTGTTGTGCACTTTTCAAACCCGCACCGAAAATGAAGCTCCTCATTTAAATGAATTGAACACATCAAAAACGTTTTTGCAGGTGCATGCTGGGAGTCAGGCAACCAGAAAAAGCAGCCTTAATTACATAGCTGTTGGTAAATCTATATGAAGATTGTACAATCATATTAATACATATATGACCATTACTTTTCATTTTTTACACATTTGATTCTGAGAGTACAGTACTAAGTGCTCCTACTGCCAGATCCTCTCCAATGTATGGATACAAATATAGTTGAAACCACTGATTTACCCTAAAAATGGTAACACTTTCTCAGTAAAGTCCACAATGAGCCTCTAGTTTGACTTGTAGACAAGTAATGCATATTAATATGGACAAAGACAATGAAATAATTACCAATGTAAAGCAAAAAATAGAAATGGTTGCTAACATGAGAACACTCACTTATAAAATATTTTTTATAGAATGGGGAGGAATTAGAACTCCTGTGAGGTCTTCTATCAGAATCTCAGTTGAAGAGATGCCTTCATTTACTAGTAAAACATTTCAGGACAGGAAGTGAGGGACATGTTCTCTAAGGGCACTTTCAGACACAATGAAAAGTGATTCTTGGTGGATTGCTTTTCCGAGGGCAGTGGCTGGCAGGCATTGCCTCCTGACACCTGCTTTTTTATTTTTTACTTTTTTACTTTGTTTTTTTTTTAAAAGCCAAATTGCAATTGTTGATTGCAGGTTTGCACTGCAACTGTGATCCGAGCATTCAGCTTGTGGTTGCTGTGCGGTCACATTAAACTCTATGGGTGAGTTTGACAGGCGGTACCACCTGTCAAACTCTGCAGCCTGAGTTAAAAATGCTTCAACTGTGTCATCTGTTCTGCTGCATTGTGACAGTTTGGTGGGTGTTTATTGCCCCCCAGCCGCCCATCTTAAAGAGCAACACAGACAGAAGTTAATTGTTTCTTTTTGTTTTTTTAAGTAAAGTAGGGGAATGCTAGGACATCTGTCAGGTTTTGAATGCTGTATGTTTCCCTGTTGTAGATTTTCCCTTACTTCTTGTCTGTTAAAACATCCCCAGAACCAAAAGTGAGGGGCAATCTCTCTAATGAACCCCCAGAGAGAAGTAAAACCTGACAGGGGTTCTAACCTTTCCCCATTCTAAATAAAAAAAAAACTTTTTGCATATAACTGCATTTTAAAGATGTTGGAGCACTCCATGTTCTTGTTTAGTTCAGACAGTTTTAAAATGTTTTTTTTTTATATCTTCAATTGTGTGTATACCTGGCTTGTACGCTTGTGTAGCAACACACATTATTCTTGCTCATAGCTGGTTTCTTCAGTCGTTATTATGTATAGTAGTGACATCTTGTGGTAAAGTTGCATAACTGCACTTATTACTTGTATGATAGCCATTTGTTTTGGTAGCAGTAGTTTACAGCGCTTATTATGGTAAATTTACTAAACAGCTTCCACTGCTTTTTCATTATTGGGAATTATCTGCTTATTTTTATTATTGCTAGGGTGATTTTTAATTCTCCAAAGATTTTTTTTTTTTTTTTTAATGATTGCATTCTTATATGATCAGCTTTTGTTCTATTTTGTATGTTAGCCTTGTTTTCTGTCCTTGAAATAATGCTATGATTCTACTGATGTCTATTGAGGAAATCAGAAAATGTGGCCATTTGAAGTGGGGACAAAATACTGATAAACTGATTAAAGAAGAATAAAGGCTTTCAGTGGTTAAATAACCATTTTATTTGAAATAATATTGTTTCCACAGCTATGTTATATTTTTACATGTGAGTTGAGCATTTTTTTGTATGAGATAAAATAATAAATACAGTTACAATAACTTGTTCTTCTTAGTGAATTGACCCCTATTGTTTAATACGAAAGAATCTGCTCTGTGACCTTCACGTTTTGCTGAGTGTGTGTTTGTGAAAAATATTTCTGTAAAGTATACTCAAAGCAGATATGTCAATTTTTTGGGTAGATGCATATACATTTCCTTGAAAAAATATTCATACCCCTTGAAACTTTCCACATTTTGTTATGTTACAACCAAAAATGTAAATGTATTTTTTTGAGATTTTATGCGATAGACCAACACAAAGTGGCACATAATTGTGAAGTAGAAGGAAAATGATAAATGGTTTTCACATTTTTTTACAAATAAATATCTGAAAAGTGTGGTGTTCGTTTTTTATTCAGCCCCCTTTACTCTGATACCCCTAACTAAAATCTAGTGGAACCAATTGCCTTCAGAAGTCACCTAATTAGTAAATAGAGTCCACCTGTGTGTAATCTAATCTCAGTATAAATACAGCTGTTCTGTGAAGCCCTCAGAGGTTTGTTAGAGAACCTTAGTGAACAGCATCATGAAGGCCAAGGAACACACCAGACAGGTCAGGGATAAAGTTGTGGAGAAGTTTAAAGCAGGGTTAGGTTATAACAAAAAAAAACAAGCTTTGAACATCTCACAGAGCACTGTTCAATCCATCGTCCAAAAATGGAAAGAGTACGGCACAACTGCAAACCTACCAAGACACGGCCGTCTACCTAAACTGACAGGCCGGGCAAGGAGAGCATTAATCAGAGAAGCAGCCAAGAGGCCCATGGTAACTCTGGAGGAGCTGCAGAGATCCACAGCTCAGGTGAGAGAATCTGTCCACAGGACAACTATTAGTCATGCACTCCACAAATCTGGCCTTTATGGAAAAGTGGCAAGAAGAAAGCTATAAGAAGCCCTGTTTGTAGTTTGTGAGAAGCCTTGTTGGAGACACAGCAAACGTGGAAGGTGTTCTGGTCAGATGAGACCAAAATTGAACTTTTTGGCTAAGAGCAAAACGCTATGTCTGATGGAAAACTAACATTGCGCATCACCCTGAACACACCATCCCCACCATGAAACGTGGTGGCAGCATCATGTTGTGGGAATGCTTTTCTTCAGCAGAGACAGGGAAGCTGGTCAGAGTTGATGGGAAGATGAATGGAGCCAAAACTTTGAATAAAACCTGTTAGAGTCTGCAAAAGATTTTAGACTGGGGTAGAGGTTCACCTTCCAGCAGGACAACAACCCTAAACATACAGCCAGAGCTACAATGGAATAGTTTAGATCAAAGCATATTCATGTTTTAGAATGGCCTAGTCAAAGTCCAGACCTAAATCCAATTGAGAATGTGTGGCAGGACTTTGAAAATTGCTGTTCACAGACGCACAAATCTCAAATCACAAATCTCACTCTCTATATGTGAAAAGCTGGTATAGACATCCCCAAAAAGACTTGCAGCTGTAATTGCAGTAAAAGGTGGTTCTACAAAGTATTGACTGAGGGGGGCTGAATACAAAAGCACGCCACACTTTTCACAAATTTATTTGTAAAAAAAAAAATTGAAAACCAATTACCATTTTCCTTCCACTTCACAATTATGTGCCACTTTGTGTTTGGTCTATCCCATAAAATCTCAATAAAATACATTTATGTTTTTGGTTGTAACATGACAAAATGTGGAACATTTTAAGTGGTGTGAATACATTTTCAAGGCACTGTAGATTTAGTCACCTTCTGGCTTCTTAAACTCAACTGGCAGTCCCAGAAGGCAGAACTCATCCATAAGGGGGATTGTTTGTAGCCCAAATCAGGATAGCAGCCTTAAGTGACAACGTTGCTCCCCCATAGATACAGAACAGTGAGTGAGCGTTGTCACTTCCGGACCACCACACGCCAATATATGTCCTTATTTTGAAGGGGGATATCGTTGTTATGGCAGCAGCTAGCTGCCATAACCCTAGTATCCTCTTGTTCGGCCTGCGGTCCGGTTTCCAATAATAGTGGTCTCTGCGGGGGATTCGCCGCAAGATCACTAATATCGGCGACGGGAGGGGGCCACCGGTGCCGTCGGCAGAAGTGATTGGATCTTCACCCTTGCTGGGCATGGAGATGAGTGTGGGGAAGATGGCCCTCACCTGTCTCCATAACAATGCAGGGCGGAAGCAACGTCAAAATATCACTTTTGCCCATAGCTCTTAAAGGGCCATTTAAAAAGTGACAAATTAAATTTTTTTTTTTTTATTGCATTTTAGTGTAAATATGAGATCTGAGGTCTTTTTGACGCCAGATCTCATATTTAAGAGGTCCTGTCATGCTTTTTTTCTATTACAAGGGATGTTTACATTCCTTGTAGTAGGAATAAAAGTGAGACAATTTTTTTTTTTTTTAAAAAAAAACTGTGTAAAAATAAAAGGTAAAATAAATAAGAAAAAAAAAAGTAAAATTAAACCTGCCCCGTCGAGCTTGCGTGCAGAAGAGAACACATACGTGAGTAGCGCCCGTATATGAAAACGGTGTTCAAACCCCACATGTGAGGTATCACCGCGATCATTAGAGCGAGAGCAATAATTATAGCCCTAGACCTCCTCTGTAACTTAAAACATGCAACCTGTAGAATTTTTTAAATGTCGCCTATAAAGATTTCTAAGGGTAAAAGTTTGTCACCACTCCACGAGCGGGCGCAATTTTGAAGCGTGACATGTTGGGTATCGATTTACTTGGCGTAACATTATATTTCACAATATAAAAAAAAATTGGGCTAACTTTACTGTTGTCTTATTTTTTAATTCAAAAAAGTGTATTTTTTCCAAAAAAGTGAGCTTGTAAGACCACTGCGCAAATACGGTGTGACAGAAAGTATTGCAACGGCCACCATTTTATTCTCTAGGGTGTTAGAAAAAAATATATAATGTTTGGGGTTCTAAGTAATTTTCTATAAAAAAATAAATGTTTTTAACTTGTAAATAACAAATCTCAGAAAGAGGCTCGGTCCTTAAGTGGTTAAGCCAGGGATCTCCAAACTACGGCCCTCTAGCTGTTGTGGAACTACACGTCCCATGTTGGTAAAACTCTGACATTCGCAGACATGACTAGGCATGATGGGAATTGTAGTTCCTGAACTGAAGGGCCATAGTTTAGAGACCCCTGCTCTAAGTGATTGACTCCTGTATTTTCTAGGTAAGTGACATGACTGGAGCAGAGTGCATATTTCTAAAGTGAATGAATGGTGCAGCAGAAGTAGTGACCATGACTAGGATAACATTGAACACGGGAAGCAGGACTGATTGCTTTGTCAACAAATGCAACAGTAATGTGTCAAAAAAGTGTTTTCTTTTCAGGGAAAGGGGAGCTAAAGTGTGAGCTGACATGCCGAGCAATGGGCTACCGATTCTACGTCAGGCAAGCTGAAAAAGTAATCGATGGAACTCCGTGTGATCTTAATGGAACCTCTGTTTGCGTAGCTGGTCAGTGCAAGGTAAGCAAAGCATTGCTTCTTGTTATCAGGCCAAGCATTTTCATTATTAAGGTTTGGAGTTCTCCTAGAACTTTCTGTACACATGATTTTATTTTTGATGTCACCTTTGTTGTGTGTAAATGAATGCCTTCTGATAATATATTTCCTTTCAGCCTTTGGTTTTTGGATTTACAGCGTTTGGAAAAAATAATCAGATGAGAGAGAGAGAGAATTTTTTTTTAGGTTTTATTTTTATTTCTTAGCGGTGAATATAAATATCAGTAGATGACGTCAGCTAGCTGTTTGAGCTTTTGTACACCGAACGTTTACGTATGTCTAATTCATCATTTCTTGCCCTGCCCAGGGGCGGTCTTGCTGGTATTCATAGATTTATTTCCATTTCACGCTGACACATGTGCAGTGATGCAAGAGGTGATGACTAAATCTTGTTACAATGCATGTTGCCTGCAGCTACTGTTGTTGATCATGATGGTAACATGTGGAAAGTCAGATGGTTGTTGTTCTCAGGCAGCAGTTTAGCCAGAAATTGCATTGACCCTACTGTGTTATTTGTTATGATTTTTGTGGAAATGAATTGAACTCTTTTATGTCAGCTTAATCTGAGCATAATAATTATTTTATTAGAACTGTCTGCCTTTTGTGTTTTTGCATGCATGTTTAAAGAGTGTCAGAAAAACCCAACTTAAAGAATATGTTACCTCAACATTTCATATTCCTGACATGAAAAAGTTTCCTGTTCTCTTTGTATTGCTTCCTTTGTGTGAAATCCCTGGTGTTCCTGCTAGTCTCTCTGCTTTCCCTTTTAAAAACTGCCCACGCTAGGCATGAGAGCACAGCACAGTCAGTTCTCTTGCTGTGCTGGAACTCAGCCTTTTATCCGATGAATAGTCTTGTGTTGTCACCCCCCCCCCCCCCTTTACAGACAAGACCAGTGTACTGCTATTCCTCCTTCCCTAGCTCTCTTGGCTCCCTATGCAACTGAGAACAAGAGGGTATATGATCACTTATACAAAGGGGGGAAAAGGTATTTATAATGTGTTTTTTATATGTATACACAAATGTTTTACCTTTAATTTCTATTGCAGATGGAATGTGTTGTTTTACAAGGGGTTTCCATATACTTTAAAGCAGTATTTAAGCCAAAATAAAAATTATATATTTCCGTTTACCATTCCTTAAATATGATGGTTGCATTTCTGAAGGTTTTTTCCTTTATTTTAACCTGTTGATCCAGCCTGTAACACATTCCCATTCCTAAGGTGACTCCATGGACAGCAGCATTGTCCATCTGTGGAGAGGGTAGTGTTATATGTACTAGCAGATTTAGATAGACTTGACTAACAAATTAAAGGTGACTCCAGCTAACACTTTTACACTCTTTTAACCACTTTCCACCCGGCCTATAGCAGCTTGACGGCCGGGAAGTGGTTCTGTTTTCCTGACTGGGTGTTATATGACGTCCAGCAGGATAACATGCCGGCAGGCGCCCGCGGGTGTCAGTCTGACACGCCTCTGACAGAGGCTTTTTCACATGTGATCAGCTGTGACCAATCACAGCAGATCATTGCGTGAAACAGGAAGTGCCAGTAAACGGCATTCCTCGGTAGGCGCTGACAGGGAGAGACAATTGGCAGCTCTCCCTGTCAGAGGGGAGGTCTGTGCTGCTAATCAGCACATTGATTATCAGCACAGCCCCCATCAGATGTGCCCATCACCTGCCAATCAGTGCCCGACAGCTGCCAATCAGTGCCCTCTCAAATAAATCTCTGTGCCCACCACAGTGCCAATCAGTGTCCATCACATTGCCAATCAACGCCCAGCAGTAACACCTGTCAATACCTCATCATCAGTGCTGCCTATCAGTGCTATCTATTAGTGTACATCAGTGCCAATCAGTACTGCCTTTCAGTGCCACCTATCAGTGCCCAATAGTGCCACCTATCAGTGCCTATCAGTGCTGCCTATTGTTGCATGATCACGAAATTGTCATTCAAAGTGTGACAGCGCTGAAAGCTGAACATTGTCCTGGGCAGGAAGGGGCAAAAGTGCCTGGTATTGAAGTGGTTAAGCAGTTAGGGCAACAGTTTCTTGTTCCCTTTTTAGGCCTCATGCACACTGGACCTTTTTTTCAGGTGCTGTTTTTGGCTTCAGATGTTTTTTAATGCAGCCAGTAAACTCCCCAGCATTTTATCCTATGTGTCTGTGCCCACATAGGCTGTTATCAGTAGTTTTTGCCAGGGGCGCTTTATGGCTGCAAAAAAAACCCAGAACTAGTGGGTTTTGAGAGGAGTTTTTCAGCTCTAACTCTGAAAAAAGCTGAGAACAGCTTAAAAAGCAGCTATTCTACGTTTGTCAGTGTTTTTGAGCTATAAGTTTTAATGGGTTTATAGTTTTGCTAAAAAAAAAAAAAATGAAAAAACGCCCAAAAAATGCAGAAAGACTCACTTTCTACAGCTAACGTTACTGGCTTTTTTATTTAATAACATCCTGTGTGCATGAGTCCTTAGACTAAACATTTTACATAAATGATAAAACGTTGACCAATGTAAATGACCATAGTTTTAATAACCAATTTTGTCTCTATCTTCTAACTGCTACTTTTGCTGGACAGCTTGCTCTGCTAAAGGAATGGTCAGATCAACAGGTGAAAATTAAAAAAAAAAGGAAAGGAATGCACCTACCACTTCTAAGGAAAGATAAGCAGCAATACATTATATTTTTGCTTTTGGGTTTAATACCGCTTTAACTTGCTTATCTTAACTTGTCCCCCCTGATGGTAGCTGCAAAGTACTACAAAATACAGCTGTTTTTAGCAAGAGTCCCAGATGGTTCATTGGCGGTAGAGCTTGCTGCCTTTAGTTTCTGACAGTGACTTCCTCATAGCTGGCTCACATTGAAGTGTGTTGCATTTGCATAAATTAATCCAAGATTTTACAGTTTACTCAGAAACCCAAGAGGGTGGAAATCAGCATAATAGCTGCTATGTATTTGAAATATGAATCTTTATCTGACATGTTCTGTTTGGTACAGGTTCTTCCTTTTAAATAACTTCGTCCTTAAAAAATAAAAACGTTTAAAGCCCCGCCCTTAGTGTTGTGGAAAGTTAACTCTTTGCCTAAAGCATATGTGTGGGCCGATATAAATAAATCCAATGTAATTCATTTATGTATTCTTATGCCCCGTACACACGGTCGGATATTCCGATGGAAAAAGTCTGATTGGAATATGTTGTTGGAAAATCCGATCGTGTGTGTGCAGACTTTTTCCGTCGGAAAAAATTTGAGAGCAGAATCTAAAATTTTCCGACAACAAAATCCGATCACACTTTTTCCGATCGTGTGTAGAGAATTCCGAAGCACAAAGTGCCACGCGTGCTCAGAAATTTGGAGACGAAAGCTGTTGGCTACTGGCCTCTACGTAGTCCCGTCTTGTGTGTTGTACGTACTTTCGGAACGATCGGATTTTCCGACAACTTTGTTGGAATGTCCGATCGTGTGTACAAGGCATTGGAGATATAAAAATCCTGGCGTGTCTTTTAATTACACACAATCATAAATATGCAGAAAGGCCTACCAACCTCCTTTTTATATTTATGTCTTTCTTTACTACTCTGGAGTCCCCATAGACCAAAAAAAAAAAAAAACACTGCTAAATAGACTGCCATGGAGAATCCCACATAAATACCAAATTATTTTTATATAAATTATTATAAATGTATTTAATATAATTAACTCACAGCCATAAAGTCATAAACGCCTCTTATTACATGAAATTTGAAGTCCGTGTATTGTGCAAAGTTAACTCTTTGCAAATGTGTCAGCAGATTGAAATGAGTCCAATTTATCTTTTTTTTTTTTTTAAAGAGTTTTAGTTATTTATTAGTGTATTCTTTGAAATTTAAAAATTCTTAAATGTATTTTAAGTAGAACCTTGGCGTGTCTTTATATTCCCCTTAATACATTTCACAGTATAATTGGAGCTGGCTGATAGGCCCCTTTCACACTGGGGCGTGTTTCAGGCGCTACAGCGCTAAAAATAGCGCCTGTACATCGCCTGAAAATATCCGTCCCCTTTCACTCCAGTGTGAAAGCCAGAGGGCTTTCACACTGGAGCGGTGCGCTAGCGGGACGGTCAAAAAAGTCCTGCAACAGCATCCTTGGAGCGGTGAAGGAGCGGTGTATTCACCGCTCCTATACCGCTCCTACCCATTGAAATCAATGGGACACCGCGGCAATACCACCGGCAAAGCGCCGCTGCAGTTTAAACCCTTTTTGGCCGCTAGCGGGGGTTAAAACTGCACTGCTAGCGGCCAAATGCCGCCGCTAAAATGACGGTAAAGCAGCTCTAAATATAGCGCTGCTTTGCCGCCGACGCCGCTCCTGCCCCAGTGTGAAAGGGGCCATAGAGAGCCAGCCTCTTCAGTCTGTTGCTGCTCATTTACTATCCATTCATAGGCTGGGGTGGTTCGGCCTGATAACAACATAGACATACATATGCCTACATTTTAATTTTCTTTTCATATGTCTGTATTTCTCTGACATGTTTGTGAATGTCAATAGCCTTTTCTTGAAGTTGCTGGGTATGCTAGGCTTCGCTGGTTCTCAAAGTTCCTGCTTACTCTGAAACAGTATATTGTCTTAAGAATTCTTTCATCTTCTTCACCAGTGATTAGAATCAGCCTGAGCTGTTTCCATAAAGAAGTTGTAGCTGTAAATATTTCAGCAAATAACAGTAAGAAAATCACTGGCACATGTTTGGCTTTCCCTTTCATTCTCCTCGTAAAAGTAAATGTTTTATGTAGTCTACTTGGTATATCCACAGTCGGCCATAGTGAATTTGTTGGAAGGGTGGCTGTCCATCAACACAGACATTATTTGAAAGTCTGTTTCACGAGCTGAGAGAATAGACATTAAAAAAAAAACCATGTGATGTAGCATCTGGATTACCTATGTAAACAATGGAAATACAGTAAAGGGAATGTATATATTATGGGACACGAAGATGTAGGTCTCTGTGATCACAGGATAACATCTACAAGCTCTGTTTATGCTCGGCATTCACCTACACCAATTTCACAAGTATCTCAAACCCCAGTAATTGCTGACACACTATCAGTATAGAAATAAATGTCATTTGTAGATTTGTAAGAGGCTGAGAGCATTAGAAGGTACTTTTTGAGCTAAGAATACATACTTAAATAGATTTTTATTTTTGTAAACAAGAGGTTGGTGTCACTTTAAGGGCTTCTTCACTCCTTTTGCATTTTGGATGGAATTCTGCAGGGGTCGGCCCTTTAGCAAATTGTTCATTGTTTGGTTCACCTGCCATAATATCTGGAACTTGGATAAATTAGATGATAATCTGCACCTCTCTTTGTGTGTTTTGTATACCCTATCCCCTTTTTATTTGTTCTTTAAATTATTTTCTCTTGTTTTTTTTTATCTTAGTCATTACTTTTTCATGGTGATACATAAACTTCCAGATTTATCCATTTTAGGCCTAAAAGTTCTTTCTAGCCTGTTTGTAATTTATGCTACATTTGTCATTGTTTTTGATCCTCGTGTTATACATTGTTTTTCTACTGACAGTTGGCTTACTTTAGTTGAGCTTGGTTTAGGATGTAATCCACTTATTACAATAAGAGGGTGAGTCACAGTGTCAGAAGGCTGAGCAGACAAGTCAAAACTTGCTTTTGGTTGGCTATTTATTGAAGAATCCACTATAAAACACATCCGTGTTTTTCAACCTTTTTTCAGTCAAGGCATTCCTTTAAATTAATGCACCGTTTCGAGGCACCCCATTCTAAACTAATATTTTTACATATCGCAGCAACATCTGGTGCAAAAAGAGAGGCGCAGAAGATGGGCAAACTAGGAAGTCTTCAGGTGCCACCTGTGACAGCCACCTTAGCAACATATGACGTCATTGGTTCTTAGATGCTGGCATCTGGCCCATACAGTGCTCAAGGTTCTAATGTTGCACAATAAAAACCTTTGGACAGCATTTCCAGAAGAGTAGAGGCTGTTATAGCCTCAAAGGGTGGGCCAACTCATTATTATACCCTACAGACTAAGACTGGGATGCCATTAAAGTTCATGTGTGTGTAAAGGCAGGTATCCCAATACTTTTGGTAATATAGTGTGTGTGTGTATATGTGTATGTATGTATATGTGTATATATATATATATATATATATATATATATATATATATATATATATATATATATATATATATATATATATATATATAAAGCACTCACAGGCTTTGCACAGAAGGAAGATCAAAAACAGCAGTGTTTTTATTGTCAATGTTTTGATGAAACCCAGTCCATCTTTCTCAAGACTTTTTGAGAAAGATGCACTGAGCTTCATTAAAATGTTGACATTAAAAACACTGCTGTGTTTGATCTTCCTGCTCAGCAAGGCCTGTGAGTGCCTCTAAGGCTTGGTTTACACTGCTCCAACACGGTTGGATGACTTCCGATCCGACTTGCGATTTTCTGTCCAACTTCCATGCGCCTTCAATGAATGGGATCCGACTTTGATCTGATAGTACCAGGCTCTTTAAGTCTCCATAAGACTCCGTCCCCTTGTGATGCCTCCTGCCCTCAGACTCCCACAACCACCGCCCAGGGTTGTCAGGAAGAGGCCCTTGTCCTCAGCATGGGGACAAGATGCTTTGGAATGGGGGGTGGGCGCAGAGCCCCCTCTCCCCTAAAGCACCCACCCCCCATGTTGAGGGCATGTGGCCTGGTATGGTCGGGGGGGAGCGGATAAGGTTTTGGTATGGATTTTGGGAGTTTTTTTTAAACTTTTTTTGGCGTAAGGGGTTTCCCCTCAAAATACATACCAGACGGAAGGTTATGATATGGTCTTGGGGGAGGATCCCACGCCATTTTTTTAAATTGGCGTGCGGTTCCCGTTCAAGATCCTTCGAGCACAAGTTATATGCCACAAGTCGGAACAGTTAAGATGATGATTCGACTTGGGTGCAACTTCCATATAAATCAATGGGCTGAGATTGTGGCCCAAGTTGGACCAAAGTAGTATAGGAACCTTTTTCAAAGTCAGACCGAAACAAGTTTGACCAGATAAGATGGCTATCATAGCAAACCATTGATTTTGACATGTCATGTGACTTGTGCTCTCGAAGTCGGAGCATTTGTCAGACCAGTGTAAACTGGCCCTTAATTCGTTTTGGATATATATAGATTTCTTTGTGGGTGAGCACCTGGGCATTTACTTCAAGCATAGAGTGCCATGGCTACTATTTCAACTGTGTGTGTGTGTGTGTGTATATGTGTATATATATATATATATATATATATATATATATATATATATATACACACACAGCGCTTTGAAAAAGTATTCATACCACTTGAAATTGTCCACATTTTGTCATGTTACAACCAAAAACCTAAATGTATTTTATTGGGATTTTATGTGATAGACCAGTGTTTCCCAACTCCAGTCCTCAAGGCGCCCCAACAGATCATGTTTTCAGGCTTTCCATTATTTTGCACAGGTGATTTGACCAGTTTCACTGCCTTAGTAATTACCACAGCTGTTTCACCTGAGGGAAATCCTGAAAACATGAACTGTTGGGGCACCTTGAGGACTGGAGTTGAGAAGTGAAAGGAAAATGACAAATAGTTTTCCAAAATTTTTACGAATAAATATCTCAAAAGTGTGGTGTGCATTTGTATTCAGCCCCCTTGTATTCAGATACCCCTAACTAAAATCTAGTAGAACCAATTGCCTTCAGAGGTAACCTAATTAGTAAATAGAGTCCACTTTTGTGTAATTTAATCTCAGTAGTAATACAGCTGTAAAGCACTCAGAGGTTTGTTAGAGAACCTTAGTGAACAAACAGCATCGTGAAGGTCGAGGAACATACCAGACAGGTCAGGGATAAAGTTGTGGCGAAGTTGAAAGCAGGGTTAGGTATAAAGAATTATCCCAAGCTTTGAACATCTCACAGAGCACTGTTCAATCCATCATCCAAAAATGGAAAGAGTTTGGCACAACTGCAAACCTACCAAGACATGGCTGTCCACCCAAAGTGACAGGCAGGGCAAGGAGAGCATTAATCAGAGAAG
Source organism: Lithobates sylvaticus (assembly GCA_028564925.1). NCBI lineage: Eukaryota > Metazoa > Chordata > Amphibia > Anura > Ranidae > Lithobates > Lithobates sylvaticus. The sequence continues at coordinate 521,345,339 of CM053029.1, forward strand.
CAGCCAAGAGACCCATGGTAACTCTGGAGGAGCTGCAGAGATTTGCAGCTCAGGTGGGAGAATCTGTCCACAGGACAACTATATAGTTGTGCACTCCACAAATCTGGCCTTTATGGAAGAGTGGCAAGAAGAAAGTAATTGTTGAAAGTTAGCCATATGAAGTCCTGTTTGCAGTTTGTGAGAAGCCATGTGGGGGACACAGCAAACATGTGAAAGAAGGTGCTCTTGTCAGATGAGACCAACATTTTACTTTTTGGCCTAAAAAGAAAAACATTATGTGTGGCAGACAACTAACACTACACATCACCCTGAACACACCATGCCCACTGTGAAACATGATGATTGCAGCATCATGTTGTGGGGATACTTTTCTTCAGCAGGGACAGGGACGCTGGTCAGAGTTGATGGGAAGATGGATGGAGCCAAATACTGGGCAATCTTAGAAGAAAACCTGAGTGTGCTAAAGACCTGAAACTGGGGCAGAAGTTCACCTTTCAGCAGAACAATGACCCTAAACATGCAGCCAGAGCTACAATGGAATGGTTTAGATCAAAGCATATTCATGTTTTAGATTGGCCCAGTCAAAATCCAGATCTAAATCCAATTGAGAATCTGTGGCAAGACTTAAAAATTGCTGTTCACAGACGCTCTCCATCCAATCTGACAGAGCTTGAGGTATTTTGCAAAGAAGAATGGGCAAAAATGTCACTCTCTAGATGTACAAAGCTGGTAGAGACATCTCCAAAAAGAGTTGTAATTGCAGCGAAAGGTGGTTCTACAAAGTATTGACTCGGGGTGGGGGGTTTGGGGGCTGAATACAAATGCATGCCACACTTTTCAGATATTTATTTGTAAAAAAATAAATAAACCATTAATTTTTTTCCTTCCACTTCACAATTATGTGCCACTTTTTGTTGGTCTATCACAAAAAATACCAATAAAATACATTTATGTTTTTGGTTGTAGCATGACAAAATGTGGAAAATGTCAAGGGGTATGAATACTTTTTCAAGGCTGTGTGTGTGTGTGTGTGTGTTGTATATATATATATATATATATATATATATATATATATATATATATATATATATATATATATATATATATATATATATTGTAGAGAGAGAGATCAAAATTTGCACCTCAAGCTTTTTGGTTGCCTACATATTGCGGTCTTTGCTGACCCCTGGTGATCATTGTTGAATTGTGTTACCTTGTTCAATTTAACTTGCGTTCTTTAGTTGGTTTTGGCTGAAAATAATTAAAAACAGGCCCTGCTTCTTACTTTAGTGCTAATATATTTTTTAAATGTTGACATCATTCGTGTACAATGGAATGGAAAGTAGAACTTCCATGAGATGTGTGCTGCTAGAAAAACAAAGCTATGGGTGTTATTCTGTATTGTCAAACAGACAGGTGAATACAAGCTGCGTATAACCGTGTTACCTAAACTTATACAAAGAATTGGAATGAATGTAGTCTACCACAAATGGTACTAAAATGTTCTCATTAAAGCTGACTTGTACAACAACACATTACAAATCCGTATGAACAATAGTAACATGCAATTGTATCTCTATTATGCTAACAGCGACAGTATGTAATTCCTTCCCTTTTCAGCTTTGACATATCTGTTTGAAGTTTTCATGTGAATTCAGATATAAAATATTTAAACATAATTCAGCTGTAAGTATTTGTAAGAGTAATATTTGTCCTGAAAGTTTTATGTGACAGCAGTCATACTCTCTCTGATTGACTTTTGGCTTAAGCTTTAACTTTCAGCATTCCATGTAAATCTGATTTTGAAATCGGGAGAAAGTTTGAATATGTAATTTGTCAGCTCATAATATGACAGCTTCTCTTTATGTGTCACCAGCACAGCATGATATCGAGGATTTTACTTTCTTCTTTTTAAATATAATTTATTCAGCTCTAAGTCCTATTCTGCTTCAAAGTTTAACTTATTCAGGATAATACCTGAATTGTATCTAAGTGACCCAGCGGGACAGTGGCATACTCTTAATGTGTGCATTTTGTGCAGAGCACGTGGGCTCTATGGGAGATGGGGCCCTCTGTGCACTTACCATACTGTTCTATAAGCTGCTGTCACGCCTGTCACTTGTGGCTGCAGCACAAAGGAGATTAATTCCACGTATGGTGGCACTGTATGTGACAATATGCTGACCAGTGGCGGCTGGTGCTCAAAATTTTTGGGGGGGCACAAACAAACTGAAACATTCTGAAAAAAAAACCATCTATTGCAGCCTCCCTGTGCCCATCAAACACAGCCACTGTGCCCATCAAATTGCAGCCACTGTGCCCATCAATTGCAGCCCACTGTGCCCATCAATTGCAGCCACTGCTGCCACTGTGCCATCACCACTGTGCCATCAAACGCAGCCACTGTGCCATCAAACGCAGCCACTGTGCCATCAAACGCAGCCACTGTGCCCATCAAACGCTGCCACTGTGCCCATCAAATGCTACCACTGTGCCATCAAATGCTACCACTGTGCCCATCAAATGCTGCCACTGTGCCATCAAATGCTGCCACTGTGACATCAAATGCTGCCACTGTGCCAAATGCCGCCACTGTGACCCCCGCCGCTCGCCGACTGCCCGGCACTTACCCTGTCTCAGTTGGGCAGCGAGTGACGGCAGCGAACAGTGTCTTCCATGCGTCTCTTCCTGTTCTCTCCTCCGGATAGGCGTTCTATCACAGCGCCTGACGTTTCAGCCAATCAGGTGACGGATAACAGACGCAAGCACCAGATTGGCGGAGAGGCGTTTCAGTGTTAGGAAAGCAAATATTCATTCACTGTTCTAACACACCTGGGTGAACCTTTTTTGACATCTAGTAGAGCCTATGGTTCTAATCAGGTGCTTCAAAAACACCCCCCTCCCGGTGCCCGAAAAGGGGCTGGGTGCCTGAATAGGGGGTGACAGCGGCGGCCCTGGATAGATTCGTGCAATGCATGAATCTATCCATTGGTCATAGAGGGGGTGGCTGGAGAGAGGGGGCAGCGCCCATGCGCTCTCAATGAACGCACTGCCACTGATGCTGACCGCAGCCGACTAAAGCTGGTCACAGTGTCTAACCCAATGAGCGTGAATTATATATTATGAGCTAAGTGCCACACACATAGTAGGTAGAGAAATATTTAGTAGTGGGTATTGTGCTTTCAGGTGAGAACGCTACAATTCTTTATGCAAATTAGGGGAAAGTATGGTATCTGTTTTCTGATTTTTTTTTTTTTTTTTTTATTCTATATTATGTTTTACCTAAAATCCAGTTGGCTGGTATGGACATAACAGATTTTCGTCTTAAAAAATTTAAAGTGAGACATCATGCTGCAAGAAAAGTTTTAGCACTATTACTAGCATGAGTAGCATAAATATTTCGAACAATTTACTGGCATCTATATTGGTACATTTTAAATTGTGTACTGATCAGAATATTAGCATTTGTGTAGCAAATGGTTTTGGGGTTAAAGGCTTAAATGTGTCTTCTACTTTCTATAGGTCAAGTTACATTATTTACTAAGTAAAAAGTCATTTTCCCTACAAACTGTTCATTTCATCAATAGGTAAAAAGGACTGGCTGATTTGCATTATTACCTTTTTTTTTTTTTTTTTTTTTTAACTGATTTGCAACTCCTTTACTTTTGAAAATTACAGAAAATTGCACAGTTCAGTTTCCTATGCTGTATACAGACCCCCAGTTATAGTTTTAGATAAATCAGGAAAATGGGTATAAGGTCTGCTTTTAAATTGAGGTTATGTGCCATGATTTTACTATAGAGTGTTTGTTTTTAAGAGATGATGTGGGACACCAGCCTGATTACTACACCACTGTAAAGGTAACCAAGTAATCATCATCTAACAAGGCTGATTTTGGCGGACTCCGACCTTTCCGTACTTTCCATGTACGCACTGACCAAAAATATATAAAGTTTCATCCAATCAGAAGAGTAGCTTTGAAAATCCAAACCACAGTTGGAAGACGAGCAGACGTTGTTTTGATTGGCCATCTACTATCTGATATATTCTTTCAACATAAACACATACTTAATTCCGAATAATATTTCTACAGACAAGCTTGTGTTATTAAAGTATTTCAATCTTCTTCATTAACCACTCCCTTGTAAAAGAGGTTATTTGTCTTGTGGTTCTGACATCAGTTCTCCTGTGGTTTTCATGCTATTCTTGGTTCAATATCACATTCCAAAGCTTGTAACATTTGTACCTTTATCCATAAGAAGAATTCATCTATAAAGTGACTGTGTAGAAAAGTGCCTGTGTTGTCTATAGAAGCAAGATATACGTAAACTTCTTAAAATCTGCTCCACTGACAATTCATTTAAAGTACAAGTATGGCCAAAGCTATTTTGGCACTACTCCCCCTGGGGATCACAGGAGTGCACTTCATTCTGCACCCTTGTGACCTGTTATCAGCTGACAGCGGGCTAAAGCTTGCTGTCGGCTGACCTCACCAAGCCAGTCCAGGCTCTGGAAAGATTCTGTCTTTACAGTTGAGATCCACCCAGATGCCTGGACTGGCAGCTGGCTTAGCCTGTCAGGGAGCCGCTGGCAGACTGAGCAATTGGCTCCCGTCCCCTCCACAGCCTGGCACTTCAGTGAGCGATTGAGGGGCAGAGCAGAGAGCTGGTCATCCGCTCTCTGCTCACTGGATACTGAGGACTAATTAATCAGTGGTTTTTGATTGCTCAGTTCTCAGTGTAGAGCCGGCAGAGGACAGCTGCAGCTGGGAGATTGGTGCTTATTTTTTTCCTAAAATTCTCTTTTAATTTTCCGTCCATTCAGTTTTCTGCATGAAAAAATCCTCCAAAATTTGCTGATTTTTAGGCTTAGTAGTTGATGTATTAAAACTGTTCACTTTGCAAGGGAAGTCTCACTTTGCAAGGGAATTTCCCCCAGAGCTTAGTGAATGAGGTGAGCTCTGCTGACTTCCTTTATACCATCATGGACAAACAAAAATGCTGTCTATTTTTTTTTTCCTTGCATGTAGCTTTGTGAACTTTCCCACATTCCCTAACCTCTGGGGAAAATTCACTTGCAAGGTGTAACTTCCCTTACAAAGTAACAGCCTATTTGCCTTTGGTAAAGCAAAGCCTATGTGTTTTGTATTATAATTGTGTCCCAAACACCCCATTTTTTTATTCTAAAACACATTTAGGGCCTGTGTTGCTGTGCTTTTGCTCACTTTCAGAAAGGCTTCACTCATCGTAAAAAGTCGACGTGAGTGCTAAAAGCAGGTCAACTGCGGGTCAGCTGATGGAATCGTGGCCGAGCCTCCAAAATGCGTTCTGATTGCCCGCAAAGTCCCTCGGTTTGACAGCTCCATTTGGCTAGCTCCATGATCTGATGTTGGTTCCCCGGCACCAGCCCGGCTCCCGGTATTTCTTCCCACGGCAAATCTGTATTCCCAGTGGCTGCAGTATGAACTAGGCTCTCCTTGGTGGCCCCATACCGAGCTTTACATGTCTGTTATCTTGGAGGCTTGGTAGTGCATTTTCACTGTAATTAACCACTTCAATACAGGACATTTTCACCCCCTTCCTGCCCAGACCAATTTTTAGTTTTCAGCGCTGTTGCACTTTAACTGACAATTGCGCGGTCGTGCAATTGCGGTTTTTATTTTTTGCGCTATAAACAAAAGAAGAGTGACAAGTTTGAAAAAAAACCACAATATTTTTTACTTTTTGCTATAATAAATATCCCATTTAAAAAAAAATATATATATTTTTTCCTCAGTTTAGGCCGATACGTATTCTTCTACATACGATAAAAATCGCAATAAGCGTATATTGATTGGTTTGCGCAAAAGTTATAGCGTGTACACAATAGGGGATAGATTTATGGAATTTTTTTTTTTTTTTTTACTAGTAATGACGGTGATCTGTGATTTCTTTCATGATTGTGACGGACAGATTGGACACTGCTGTGTTCCCGGGCAATCGCGAGTGCCAGGCGGACATCGCGGCCGCCAGGCACGCGCACCGGGTCCCGAGCGGCGCGCCGCGAGCGTTCCCCCCTAGCCGGCCGGGAAGGATGGACATCATATGACGCCTGCCCAGGATGGGAGATCCCATCTGCGGGCATCATAATACTATGGGCGGGTAGTGAAGTGGTTATTTGCTATTTTTTGTAATAAACTGTGCTACAGTATTGGCAGCTTGGTGCCTCTTCTTCCCCATCATTTTCTCTGTAGCGGTACTTAAAATGAATTCTGAATCATCAGAAGCTTTTCAAATTGATATCAAAAGCAAGCTGAATTTGCCCACTAAAATCAATTGTCACAGGCATTAGAAGGTGTCCAGAGGACAATTCTATGGGAAAGAAATGTGTTTTGATACTGTTACATTTTTTGGTCAATTAGCAGAATCAGTACTTTCTGCACTTTGGACCAGACGGGAAAGCTAATGACAAAAATTAAAGGGGTTGTAAGCCCTCAGGGTTTTACACCGTAATGCATTCTATGCATTACGGTGAAAAACCTTTTGTGATGCGGCTGCCCCCCAGGGCCCCCCTGTTACTTACCTGAGCCCGATCATTCCAGCGACGGGGGTGAGCACAGCAGATCCAGACGCTGTCTCGGGTCCTCATTGGATAAATTGATAGCATCAGGAGCCATTGGCTCCCACTGCTGTCAATCAAATCCAGTGACACGGTACCCGGGGGCGGGGCCGAGTCCTGCTGTTTGTGTCAATGGACGCAGTAGCAGAACTCGGGAGCACGCCTGCACGAGTGCCCCCATGGAATGCGTCTCTCCGTGGGGGGCGAAAAACTAATGTAAATGGCCCCAAGGGATAGTATGGGTAGAAAAAGAAGTGTCGGATAAGAGAAAAACAATGTATCAAAACTAGTATTTATGTGAAAAGTACAAAAGTTTTATTATTAAATACACAAAATAAATTTGTACACATCTGCAAAGAATGAGCACATAAAACTAAAAAAACAAAAAAGCATGGTATACCAACTACCAGAAAAATTTGATTGAAACACACTAATAATCAGACAAAAGTCGGATGTAGGTGTGAGTAACAATGGAACCCAACATGTTTCGGAAAATAAAGCCAAATGAGGCTAGATTGATGTATCCATATCCTTCTTCTGGGGTTTGATATTTTGGCGTGTTGGTATTATTTCAAAAAAAAAAAAAAAATATATATATATATATATATATATATATATATATATATATATGAAAATTATAAATATAAACAATGAAACATAGTAAGCATAGATAATGTAATGGAATTATTTGTCAAAAAGCGATACTTACAGGACATAAAATAAAGTGGTCACAAAGCACAGTGTGGATAGATGTTCCTTTTAGTCTCAGAATATCTGCTGTATAATTGCCATACATGGAAGCAAAAGAAGCTAGAACATTGAGTATAATGGTAGTCTAATGCAATGATCCGATCTTTGCATTCATATGGACCATAAAAAAAGCAAAAATGCAAAAAAGCAGCATATCGTCTCCCCCAAAGGTAAGCAGCAAGTCAGTTCATGCAAGGACCGCCGAGGCACCAAGAACCAAAGGCAGTTTTCTGTTGGTAATAAATAACAGAGTGGACGAATCTAAGTATGGGCTAACAGCAGGCAAACATGATCAATTAAATAATAATGACCTAAAGGAATAAACAATCCTACTGGGAAAACAGAAGAGAGACCAAACGGTCTCCATATTCTGCAAACCATGGTGACAACCAAAATCCAGTATATCTACCTTGAAGATGCAAGACTGTTTTAACACTCTCAAGAAGGAAAGACCTGTATCCTGGCTGTGCAGCGCAACAAGTGTCAGCAGAACACCTCATTATATACTGCTAACAATTGATAGCAGTCAAAAAAATGGGCGTATAATTTACTGAGATTAATTAGGGAACATGTATTAAGAGGCTGCAATAGGGGAATCAGGCAGCGTCAAGAGTGGCAATCCATCCGAGCACCTGTAGCCTAATTTGTCTTGTATAGACCTGCAAGCATCTAAGTGTATGCTCCAACATTTGGTTGGAGAGCAGATGTAAAAAAAGAGAGAGGGAAGTGGGGAAGAAAATTGGTTTGGTTGGAGAGTAAATGTAAAAAAAGGGAGAGAGGGAGGTGGGAAAGAAAAAAAGGGAGGGATTTTAGAATGGGTGATTAGGGCGGCATCAGATGTGATGATCCGTCCGAACACCTCTATGCTGTTAAGCCTTGAATGGATCTCAGAAGCATCAAGGCGGGCCCTCGGATCCCATGACGCCCGGCGCCACTGGGAAGTGGCCTCATCTGTGCTGAAAAAGTAGCCACGGGCCTAGGCCCTCGAGAAGAGGAGGAGCCAGGAGCGCCACTGGGAGACCCCAGAAGAGGAGGATCGGGCCACTCTGTGCAAAATCATTGCACAGAAGAGCTAAGTATAGACATGTTAGTTATTTAAAAAAAAAAAAAAAAAAATCTTTACAATCACTTTAAATCATTGCATTAGAATTGTTATATGGTGTAGCATCACCACAGCAGAAAGACAATTAGCATATTGGACAGGGCAGCACAGAAAAATATAAAATGTACAGTATATATTAATATAGAATACAAATGTACTTGCAGCAGGAAGGTATTACAAGAGTGAGGTAGGTCAGTGTGAAAGTGTGACGTGTCTACTTGATGGTCTACCAAGTGCAAAACAGCATGGACATACACGCAGCCATAAGCCAGGAGAATTTGGAAATTCAGTCAAAATCTAATTATGGTTAAATCTACTCCCACTCCCATTCTAGGACTATTCTATCTACTCTGTAAAAGAAAAGATGCATATACTTACCTATTCTGAAGCTGTTCCAATCCCGTCACATGATCAGGTCCCAGTTCCAGCTTTAGAGGAGGGGCAGCCGACAATGGATGCCCCATATTAAGCCTACAGATGACAATCCTGCACAGGCATATGCAGCCGTTGTCAGCGATCTTTCCCCTACACTAAAGCCACCACTGGAGAGATCAGTCATGTGACCAGACTGGAACAGCTTGAGAATAGGTAAGTATGCAGATCTTTTCTTTACAGGATTAGATAGAATAGGCCTAGAATGGGGTTGGGTGTAGGTATAGCTTTAAATTTTGACTGAACTTTCACTTTAAGCATCGTTGGTACATCAAGCTATCAGCAAGCAATTTATGATAGCCTTTGTTTTCCTGGGTATGTTTGGCTAGTAGACTTATGCCCCATACACACGGTTGGAAATTCCGACCACAAAATCCGTTGGATTTTTTCAGACGGATTTTGTCCGACACTGGTGTTGCATACACACGGTTGGACAAAGTTGTCGGAAAATCCGATCATTCTGAACGTGGTGACGTTCGTTGCGTACGACGGAACTACATAGAGGCTAGTAGCCAATAGCTTTGGTCTTGTAATTTGATCTGAGCATGCGTGGCACTTTGTCCGTCGGAATTCGCTACACGCGATCGGAAAAAGTCCGATCGGACTTTGTTGTCGGAAAATTTGAGAGCAGGATCTCAAATTTTTTCCGACGGAAAAAGTCTGATGGCGCCCACACACGGTCGGATTTTCCGACAACATGGTCCGATAGGGCATTTTCCGTCGGAAATTCCGACCGTGTGTACTGGCCATAAGAAGAGAGGCCGACTGTGGAAACATAAGGGATTATCACTCTTGCAGGACATTCAACTAGATAGACCAGCCAAAGGCGACATGTACTAAATACTTTTTCATTTGCCTGTTGTGGGCACATGCTTACTCTGGCAAATTTTTGCTCAACCCCTCAAACAAAACACATTTTACATGCAAGCATAATTGTTGTGGTGACTACCTACTCAGGATGAGTGGATGGAGAAAGTAAAAGTACAATTCTTGGGTGAAGGTGACATAGGCTTTTATAAGAGAAGGGTTTTCAAGGAATGCCTAAAGGCAGACAGAGTAGGAGATAGCCAGACAGACTGGGGTAAGGAGTTCCACATTATGGCTTTGGAGATGTTCTTGAGGTGAACATAGGAGGATGTGACAAGGGATCTAGGGAGCAGGAAGGCTTGGAACGAGTGGTGTGGACGGTTTGGGTAATATTTAACCACTTCCCACTGACTGTATGCATTTATGTAGCCTCTCAGCTGGTGGGCTTTAGTGCTGAGCGGCTGCATATATGCGTCCGTATGTAAACACTTTACTGTGCTGAGAGTGCGCCCCCAGCACAGTAACCTGCCGGAACTGGAAAGTTCCCAATGCATAATTGCAGTGAGGAGCTTTCTGATGATTGGCAGTCACAGCGGTCACATGATTGGAATCCAATAGGAAAAGAAAATGCCGCTCCAGGTGAGTGATGGAGCCAGGTAAGCTGGGGAATGGACTCCTCCCAGGGGTGCTTGCCTCAGCTCGCTGGCTGTGCAATTTGGATAAAAAAGAATGGATAGCTGTACACCGAGGTAGTGATGAATCTATTGTAAAATCCGTAACATGAATAACACCACAGGACAGGCAAACAGGTAAAGGTAGACACGTTTCACACAGCGACGCTGCGCTTATTTAATTTTTTTTTAAGTGCCAGTGGCGTGTAAAACACACCCAAAAACGCCTGCACCAAAAAAAAGTGCACACACATAAAGAGTGACACAAAACGAGCAACGGGTGTACTATGATCCTCTCTAGGAAGGACCTTACCCTGATCCCCTGGGGCGTTAGGCTCCAGACAGGGACTGAGGTACTAACTATGGCCCGTCTGGCCAAAACCAGATAGACCCCATTCTCTGGAGGGTCTGCCGAAACAGACCCACCCAAGTACTTGGTGGGGCTCCCCCTATTCATTACATGATTGGAACACCTGCCTCCGCCTCCTAGCATTTAGAACCTGTTAAAGGGCCAGGGGGCGGCAGCAGGAATAGGGTAATACATTTAGTGAGATAACTTCCTATGTTCTCTGCCCTTATTTTGACTGTAATCAGTGCCATTGTTTCAGCTATCTTGGAGGACTACAGAACCTCACCCTTTATGTTATTGCAAATATGAGTGAGGTAGGGCTCTGGACTCCTATCTTGTTTCTGTTGACCAGACCCAGAAGGATGATTGAGCATTGTCACCCTGGAGCAGGAAGTGTGTTATAGGCAGAAAAAAAAGGAAAATAAGCCTGAAGCAAGAAAACTAATGTAGCCACCATATCTGAGAACTGCAATATGTTACATTACTGAGCCTTAAAGTGAGCCTTTTATGTCATACTTTCCTCCACTGTGCAGTTAGTTTTGCACAGAGTGGACCAATCATCCTCTTCTAGGGTCCCCCGGCGGCACTGGTAGCTCCTACCCGCATCGTAAAACCCCCTGGGAGAATGACTTTCCCAGGGGGTTACCTTGTGGGCGCGCTCCCAAGTCCAGCATTCGGTATCCATGGACACCGAATGTAGGACTCGGCCCTGCCCCCCGGTGCTCGCGTCATTGGATTTGATTGACAGCAGCGGGAGCCAATGGCTGCCCTGCTATCAATCTATCCAATCAGGAGCCGAGATATTGGGGAGAGGGATAGAGAGCATCTCCGGCGGGGAATACAGGACTGGGGGTGGGGGGGGGGGGGGGCTGGGGGACCGGTCAGTGACAGAAGTTTTTTCATCTTAATGCATAGGATGCATTAAGATGAAAAAACATGAGGGTTTACAACCCCTTTAATCTAGGGATGGCAAATAGTGAAAACCAGAGGTTTCACTCAAATGTTTGTGACCACCATTTATCCTAAAATGAAATATAGATTGCCCACATGACTATATGTCATAAAGTCATATACACACAAGATAAACACATTTATTTTCCAGTTGATATTGTTAGGAAGTTTCTAGAACTTAGTGACAATCCTCCTAACAAGAACACATTTGTCGTGAAGACATTTTGTTCCCTTTCTTTGATATAAGTGGATGTTTTGTTGGTACGGCACAAATAATATATTTTACTGCAGTACTTAGTGTTTTTGAAGTATCAATTCTTCTGCTGGAATTGCTCAGCTTTGTATTTCTCCCACCTGTAATTTTCTTACGCGGTTTTATTTTTTAGGTTTCTTTTCTTAAGAAGAAGAAAAAAATAAAAAAGAAGCAGAATACACTGCTATTTGAGTTATATGTTTCTAAGTTGCTTTCAGATATATATATATAATGTTTTGTGCTTTTTCAGTCCTAAAATAAATACTGTACTGTCACTCATGAGGCCCTGAGATACAAATTAGGGAAAAGTACAAGTAAATTTTGCATAAAATATAAAGCAGAATTAGAGTCAAAATAATAATAATAATAAAGTAATGTAAAGGTTTGTTTTTTATTTTCTAAATATTGTATATACTCGAGTATAGGCCGACCCAAATATAAGCCGAGGCACCTAATTTTAACAAAAAAATGGGAAAACTTATTGACTCGAGTATAAGCCTTGGGTGAGAAATGCGCAGCTACTGTAAGTGGAAAAGAGGGTCAACAATGCCCATTTGCAGCCTCACTGTGCCCATTTGCATGCCTCACTGTGCCCATTTGCAGCCATAGGTCCCCTGAACTTCAAACTTGGGAGTTAAGGGTTCCTAGATGCCCCCTAGCTGCAGCCAAAATTTGGGGTCTTTGAACCCAAAGGGTCCTGAAATGACATTGCTGCAGATGGACACAGTTGACAGACTTTGGGGCCCTGTATCTCGGGCCACTTGGTGTTAGGAACCCCAAATTTGGATATGTTGTAGTGTTAGGTTTGCACACCAAATTTGGGGTTCCTAGCACCAAGTGGCCCCGAGAAATGGGGCCCCAAATTCGGGTCGGAAAATGTAATTCTCTGCTGCAGAAAAGTGCTTGACTCCAGTATAAGCCGAGGGGGGCACTTTCAGCACAAAAAAATGTGCTGAAAAACTCGGCTTATACTCGAGTATATATGGTAGGTTCCTTAAAGCTAGTGCATTGTTGGTTCACTTACCTTTTCCTTCGATTTCCCTTCTAAATTTTTTTTTTTGTTTTCTTTGTCTGAATTTCTCACTTCCTGTTCCTCCTCGGTAAGCTGTTCTGGCTGACTAAACACCGCTCGGATGATGGTGTGAAGTTTACTGAGGAGAAACAGGAAGTGAGAAATTCAGACAAAGAAAAAAAAACATTTAGAAGGGAAATCGAAGGAAAAAGGTAAGTGAACCAACAATACACTAGCTTAAAGGAACCTATTTAGAAAATAAAAAACAAACCTTTACAACCCCTTTAATATTACACCTATTAAAAGCGTTTGCTGCAATATCTGCCTTCAATCCAGGGCTATCCCCCACTTTTTTTTTAACCACTAGATATCCTCAGTTTTTTGTGTGCAATGATGGGCAGCTTCAATAAAATGTATTTTCCCCTAAAATAAAATACAATATACTTACCTGCTCTGTGCAGTGGTATTGCACACAGTGGCCCTAATCCTCCCCACCCCCCACTGGCACTCTAGGCTCCTCCTCCATCATGGGAAGCCGCTTCCTATAGTGGCACACGTGCATGCTCACTCCTGAGTCGGGCTGTGTGCGCCCATTGACACACACAGCGCACCTTGCTCCTTCCCCTTAATCCTCACTGGATTTAACTGACATACAGTGGCAGGAGCCAGCTCCAGCTTCTCTCAGCCAAGCCTGTGAGAGAGCAGAGAAGGGAGAGAGCCACTGCATGTGGACATGGAGCTGGATCAAGAATGGGATGGTATTTGGAGGGGGTGAGAAACAGCTGCTGAAAGTTTTATTTTTACCTTAATGCATGGACTTGGTTATGACTTCAGAACAACTTTAAACCCACTTCTTCTGAGCCCTGGCTGTAATTGAACCTGCCCCCAACCTGTGACTGGAGAGAGAAGGAGACGCAGCATAGTGATCAACACATCTTTCTGTCACTCTGCTCTCTCCTTCTATCAGCATACTTCTCGTCAGCACATAAACAGATTGCCTTTTTGTGCTGCTCGGATCAAAGAGCCTTTTCATACAATGCAGAGGATTAACCCCTAACTTCCTCAGTTAGTATAACAAGCATGCTTTACTGCATATACGGACATATTTTACTGTTGTGGGTTTAGTAACACTTTACCTGTCCCTGGTCATAAAGTCATGACTGATAGGTGTGTATGATCATATTAACCACTTAAAGTGGATGTAAACCCAAAAATATTTTTTTTTTTTATGTCATAATGTAGAGAATATGATTTCCTTTCATTTGAGCCCAGTCTTGCCACATAGATTTACTCGAGGCCTGAGCAATCCTCTTTTATTGTTCAGTTAGAAATAACTTGACAAAGTGCTGAAAACTTTGTCAAAAACGCCCCCTTGCTGTGAGTGCAGGTAATTTACATATCTCATGCACTAGCCTGAGACAGGCACAGACCACAGAGGCACAGACCACAGATCCACAGACCAGAGTGAAAGAAAATGTATTCTCGAGTGAACAGCAAGAAGAATATAGGGGAGATATATGTAGTCAGAGCTGGGCAGAGTAGAACATGCAGTGATCTGATGATTGTTATAGTGCAGTGTGTGTGTCTGAGGTCACCTGATCACAGATAACATTCCTTTCCATCACCCAGGATTTGTGGGGGAGGGGTGGATTTCTCACTTTTTATAATTACACAGGATGTGCCTGTCTTGGGATATGTAAATCACCTGTCACTCACAGCAAGGGGGCGTTTTTGACAAAGTTTTCAGCACTTTGTCAAGATATTCCTAACTGAACAATAGAAGAGGATTTCTCAGGGCTGGAGTAAATCTGTGTGGCAAGACTTGCCCAGTGTCATTTGCAGCCTTGCCCAGTGTCATTTGCAGCCTTTGCAGCCTTGCCCAGTGTCATTTGCAGCCTTGCCCAGTGTCATTTGCAGCCTTGCCCAGTGTCATTTGCAGCCTTGCCCAGTGTCATTTGCAGCCTTGCCCAGTGTCATTTGCAGCCTTGTCCAGTGTCATTTGCAGCCTTGCCCAGTGTCATTGCAGCATTATCGTTTAAAATTAGTGCCGCCAATATACACAGAGCCGGATGTCCTGTGTACTCGGTTCCTCTTGCAGTCCCGCCCCTCGGCCCGGCTCCTATGATGGACATGACACAGGTCCAATGGCGGGACTGGGCGTGACTGCGAGCAGAGCGGAGCCTAGCCGAGTACACTGTACACTCGGCTATGTGTATATCGGCGGCATTTCGCTCCTCCAGACATTGGGGAACGGCGTATAACACACACCAACGATTTTCCCCTGATTTTAAGGGGAGAAAAGTGCGTGTTATACGCTGATAAATATGGTATATTGAACAGTGAGTAATATTAGTATAGGTCTTCACAGTGCAGAAGAGTTTTAAGGGGTAGATAAGATGTGGCCAGCAACATAGTAGCATATGAGATGTTGCATTAAGAATGTAAACTTTCTTGATGAGGACCATTAGTATATCTGCATTAACAAGATAAACCACCGGTTCGTTTCTCATTGCATATATTCCTCTTTGATTTGTAAGTCTGCTCATATAATCCTGCGGTATTTAGCAGTAATTTATTTTTCAAAAGTCCTACATGAGCCCACATTTTTCATTCTCTAAATCTCTCTGTCGCATACAAGTAATGGCTTTATTCCCTAATAAAATTTAAATCAATTTGTTTAGCCTCGGAACCAAAAAGATGGATTTATTCTCAACACTCGTCATACGCTATCAATCTAATTCCAAGAATAGCAACAGTAATAAAAAAATTGTGGAATGATAAAACCTTTACAGTGGGTTTATTTATGACCTGTTTAAGCATTTCAAAGGGTCAATTCACTAAGATGATGGTGTTACTTCAAATGCGTTTATTATCGTATCCTGCTGTATGTTTTCATCAGAACAGTCCATTCTACAAATATGAAAAGCGTGTGTTGTTTTTGCATGAAATAGTCATTTAATCACAGAAAGCTTTTATTTTGAATTACTAATGTTCGACATAGACTGGCTCCGCACAACCTAATTGTTCCCACTAGCCTGAACGTTTTAAGAAGTGCAAACCTATTTGAAAGTTATTATAAATAGACTTTATGTACACAATTTAGGAATATTACATAACATTTGCATGGAAAAAAATTAAGTTGATCTGTGCAATAAAACCTATATTGAATCCAAAAATGTGTGTGGTCTCTATGATTAAGTATAAACATAAAAATAAATAAACTTGTACCATCATCCAGGATTCTTTAGAATAGAGGGGTGGGAACCTGGTCCCCAACCAGGTCACCACAGAGGACTTGTGGGCAATGTTGGACTATCACGGTACAGTAAGACAATAAAATATGAATAAGTAATAAGTATGTACTAAGCAATATAAATAAAATAGTTTTATTGATACAAAGATAATGATCAATTACAAATAAAAACATAGCAAGAGTTCATATATGTCACCAGAACAGTTAACCCCGGATTGGGGGGAGTCACAGTGGGACAATTCATCACAGAAAACAATTCGACTAGTTTCGCTGGCAATAGCCGCTTCATCAGGAAAGTATCTGTGGATTAATTAACAAATGATCAAGAAACAATATACATGCCTGTAGGCATGTCAGTAAATGATAATAATATAACATGACATTTAAGCTAAGTAATTAGCGCATAGGGGGAGTCGCAGCGGGAGACACCCCCTCTTTTTGGTGGTTATGCGATCGGGGCCTGCCGGGGCAAGGGTAAGCAGTTCTGCTCTTTTCCTCCCCCCCTATGCGCTAATTACTTAGCTTAAATGTCATGTTATATTATTATCATTTACTGTCATGCCTACAGGCATGTATATTGTTTCTTGATCATTTGTTAATTAATCCACAGATACTTTCCTGATGAAGCGGCTATTGCCAGCGAAACTAGTCGAATTGTTTTCTGTGATGAATTGTCCCACTGTGACTCCCCCCAATCCGGGGTTAACTGTTCTGGTGACATATATGAACTCTTGCTATGTTTTTATTTGTAATTGATCATTATCTTTGTATCAATAAAACTATTTTATTTATATTGCTTAGTACATACTTATTACTTATTCACATTTTATTGTCTTACTGTACCGTGATAGTCCAACATTGCCCACAGGTCCTCTGTGGTGACCTGGTTGGGGACCAGGTTCCCACCCCTCTATTCTATATTGAATCCAGACTGGTATTAAACAGTCAGGAATAAAATTATTCAAGGAATTTTATTACAAAAGTGAATATGATAGCTCATTTTACAAAAATAGATAAAAACAGATCACGACAATCAGGAAAATTGCATCCTATTTTTAACAGCTAGAATATTAAAACCATCTATATACTAGTTACTCTACATGTTTCAAGGACTTAGCCGCTTCTTCAGGAGCTTTCTATAGTTAGATGGTGTAGAAGAGTGATTGTCATATAGCTAAAGAAAATATACCTATTATTTACAGAATACTTTGTATGAATACAACAAATAACATTTCATGTATATACAAGACATCTGTTGCAAAAACACCCCACCATCCATATGACTTACTGGAGGGTGTCAAATGTATCCAAAGTCATCCCTCAGGAATGACACATATACAATACACTTGGAACAACATACCCCTCTTTACATATACAGTATCTCACAAAAGTCAGTACACCCCTCACATTTTTGTAAATATTTTATTATATCTTTTCATGTGACAACACTGAAGAAATTACACTTTGCTACAATGTAAAGTAGTGAGTGGACAGCTTGTATAACAGTGTAAATTTGCTGTCCCCTCAAAATAACTCAACACACAGTCATTAATGTCTAAACCGCTGGCAACAAAAGTGAGTACACCCCTAAGTGAAAATTTCCAAATTGGGCCCAAAGTGTCAATATTTTGTGTTGGCACAAATATTTTCCAGCACTGCCTTAACCTTCTTGGGCATGGAGTTCACCAGAGCTTCATAGGTTGCCATTGGAATCTTCTTCCACTCCTCCATGATGACATCAGGGAGCCGGTGGAGATTAGGGACCTTGCGCTCCTCCACCTTCCGTTTGAGGATGCCCCACAGATGCTCAATAGGGTTTAGGTCTGGAGACATGCTTGGCCAGTCCACCACCTTTACCCTAAGCTTCTTTAGGAAGGCAGTGGTCGTCTTGGAGGTGTGTTTGGGGTCATTATCATATTGGAATACTGCACTGCGACCCAGTCTCTGAGGGGAGGGGATCATGCTCTGCTTCAGTATGTTCCAGTACATGTTGGCATTCATGGTTCCCTCAATGAACTGTAGCTCCCCAGTGCCGGCAGCACTCATGCAGCCCCAGACCATAACACTCCCGCCACCATGCTTGACTTTAGGCAATACTGTCTATACTTGCAGAGAGCAATGTAGATTAAAGCCGTATTTAGAGCTGCAGAAAGCAGTCATTTTGGGCACTATCCAAGGATAAATGATATATCCAGGAGTCAAAATAGAAAATAGATTCAGAAGTGGTCCTTGAGCCAAAGCGTAGTCTGAGAGATTAATTACTATTTAAAAACTTACCAGAGAGCCTGAATCGAAATCGTATTCCCCAGAGAGGTATATACAGGTGATCCTGCTAGCACTGCCTCTGTTTGTATGGTATGTGCTAAACAAGCTCCTGCCCGGAAACGCCCATAGCGCGTGTTGCCTCTGACGTCACCGGGCCCAGACCCGTAGTGTGCATGCGCAGTTCCCCAAAAACAGCAGAAGCACATCACATTGTGAGTGCTCTGCTGTCAGACCAATGGGGAGCTTGCAAGCCATAGGGCAGCTCGGTTCCTCCTATAGGACCGCATGCCAACCAGGGGTCACATAAAAACCGTATCCAACCAGCAAACTACACATCCTCCCGCACTCAGAGTCAGAGAGTGCCATGTTGGAAAAGGGAGCTGCCCATAACACAGGAAGACCTAAGGATGTATGGGGCCCTCTAGTGGGAAGTGTTATTAAGACGTTCACAACACATCTAAAACCTCCATAGAGGAAAAATGCAACAGAGGTCTTTTACAAGTTATAATAAAAAGGTAGCATTAACATTATGTGCAATATTTTTTTTTAACTTGTAATCATGTGAAACTAATAAGTCATAAGAAATTGCTGAAAATACCCCCCACCCACCTTTTCTGCTTCTTTCCATGTTATATGTCCTGGTGGGTGGGAGGTATTTTCGGTGATTTTTTATAACAGACAATCTTTAGTTTCACATGATTATGTGCAATAAAAACATAAATATATAGCTGTTTAAAATAAAATAATATATCTTTTTTTTTCATTATCTTTTCATCTTGTTGGCTGTTTTAGTATTTGCAGCGTTTCCATAATCAGGACACAAGATAGAGGTTTGAGCCGAGGTTCACATTGCTGCAGGTTAGAAAGCTGAACTTGCACGATTACAACCTGGCAATTCATCTGACTTCGGGGGCGATTTGACAGACATCTGTGCGGGTTCATGCACAGATGTCTATACAAATCGCCCCCCGATGTCGCCAAAAGTAGTCAGGGCCGTCTTTACCGCAGGGCAAAAGGGGCAGCTGCCCAGGGCCCAGTCATTGTTGGGGGCCCAAAGCAGCTGCCCCTAGAGACCGCGCTGCCCATACACTCTGTCAGAATGCTCCCAAAAATCAAAGCCACGGTTGGGACAGCACATCGCAGATCACTGTACTGGTGATTGCTGTCCACTGTCTGCACAGACCGGAATCTCCAGCCCCTGTACCACCCCCTTCCTCGCTCTCCCGCTGTTTTGTGGGCACTCTCCTGAACAAAGGTACATCCCTAAGACTGAGCCTCCTGTTGGATGTAGGACAGGGGCGGGGAGGTGCTCGACCTATGAGATCACGCCCACTGGGAAGAGTGTGGTGTGATAGCGTTGCGGAGGAGATAAGCCGAATCCCAAGCTAGTGTGTCTGGACTGCGGAGGTAAACTCATCTGCAGGAAACTCTATGCTAAGTCTGCTATGTTACTGCAGCTTAGCATAGAAGTGCTGCTTGTTTGCTGACAAATAGGAAGATGGCATCTTTTTCATGTAGCGCTGGGAGAAATGAATGGGTTTATTACAGGTTGTCACTGCCTCCAGGTTTTTACTGCCCCCTAGCTAGTGTGTGCCCTCCTGACCCTGTGTGTTTCCTCCCAGCCCCCATACTGTGCCCTCCCCACCCCTGTACTGTGCCCTCTTGACCTCCGTAGTGTGCTCTCCTCACCCTTGTACTGTGCCCCCCACCCTGTACTGTGCACTCCTGACCTCTGTACTCTTCCCACCTGATGCCCGTAGTGTGCCCTCCTGACCTCCATAGTGTGCCCTTCTCACCCCTGTACTGTGTCCTCCTGACCTCCGTAGTGTGTCCTCCTTACCCCTGTACTGTGCCCTCCTGACCTCCGTAGTGTGCCCTCCCCACCCCTGTACTGTGCCCTCCCCCCCCTGTACTGTGCCCCCCACCCCTGTACTGTGCTCTCCTAACCCCTGTACTGTGCCCTCCTGACCTCCGTAGTGTGCCCTCCCCACCCCTGTACTGTGCCCTCCCCACCCCTGTACTGTGCCCCCCACCCCTGTACTGTCCCCCCCACCCCTGTACTGTGCTGTGCTCTCCTAACCCCTGTACTGTGCCCTCCTGACCTCCGTAGTGTGCCCTCCTCACCCCTGTACTGTGTCCTGACCTCCGTAGTGTGCCCTCCTCACCCCTGTACTGTGCCCTCCTCACCCCTGTACTGTGCCCTCCCCACCCCTGTACTGTGCCCTCCCCACCCCTGTACTGTGCCCCCACCCCTGTACTGTGCTCTCCTGACCTCTGTACTCTGCCCACCTGATGCCTGTACTGTGCCCTCCCAACCCTTGTACTGTGCTCTCCTGACCTCTGTACTGTGCCCTCCGGACGCGCGTACTGTACCCTCCGGACACCCGTACTGTACCCTCCCAATGCCCATACTGTACCCTCACAGCCCCTGGTGTGTGCCCTCCCAGCCCCTGTACTGTGCCTTCCTGACACCCATACTGTGCCCTCCCATCCCCATACTCTTACCTCCGGACCCCTTGTACTTTGCCCTCACTCCCTGCACTGTGCCCTGCACTATCCTGCCCTTTTTACTGTGCCATGCTGACCCCCTCTGTACTGTTCCCTCTAGACCCCCTATATTCTGCCCTTGTGACGCTCAGTCTTTTGCCCTGGTGTCTCCCAGTCCTCTGCCCTGCTAAACCCTGCAAACTGCCCTTTGCTCTAATGAACTCCATAAACTTCTCTACATCCCACTAACATATGTACACTGTCTTGTTGCCCCCCTTCCTCTGCCCTACTGACCCCCTATCCTCTGTCCTGTCATCTCCTGTCCTATGCCCTACTTTTCTCTGTACAGTGCCCTACCTACTACTGACATGTGTACACTGCCCTGCATCCCAAGGCTAGGCTCACACATGAGTGGGTTTGAAATTTTGTAATTTATAATATATATATATTTTGTGTCTCTTGACGTGTTTTTGGTATGCAAGTATGGCACTTATTCTTTCTCTGCTGGCATGTGTTGTAAATAAATGGATGCTAAAAGGATAAAAATGGATAAAAGGCTAAAACTTGCAGAAACCAATCAGTGGTAATAATGTTCAGTAACCTCTAGCAACCAATGTGTGGGCAGTATTAATGTGCAGCAACCAATTAGTGAGCCTGGACCAGTTTTTGGGATGTTGGGATGTAGAGCGAAATTGCATGGGGGGCCCCAAAAAAATGTTTGCCCAGGGTCCAATCAATAATAAAGACGGCCCTGAAAGTAGTACAGGAACTACTTTTGGGAATCGGTGCGGTGCCATTGTCTGCAATAGCCGCCGATTTGGCATGCAATTTGACATGTCAAATCACATGCCAAATCTGACCAATCTGAACCTAGGCTGAAGAAATTAAGGTTCATCACTAAAAATTATTTTTCATAGCTAAATAATGGCATAAAAATTCTAAGGCCGGCCATAAATTATGCAATTTTAGATTCTCGTAGGCTGCAGGAAAGAAAATCACTTGATTCCTCCAACACAGTCAGCCCTGGTTCACACTGATGTGATGCTGGAAACACAACAATTCCTGTGCATTTCCTGCACTGCATTGCAATCGCACAGCGCCCATGCGATCGTCTGCGGGTTTCAATGTTAAATTATTGACACCCTGAAACAGCTTGCAAAATGCAGTGCGATTGCCAGAATCTGATCACATGGGTGTGAAAACCCATGCAATGTGATTCAGGTGTGGCAAAAAAGGGGCCCTGCACCATTTTGGTGCGGATGCAATGCGATTGGCTCAAATCGCACCACACAGGCTTGTGCAGTGCACTTCCTGTGCGAATCGTGCACTGCAAACGTCTGAATCCAGACTCAGTGTTGATGGGGGAATCCATTTTCTTGTTCTTGTTCTGCCTGGGGGGCTGTCCCTGCCAGAAGATTGTTGCCATCGGCTATAGCCACTGTAAATAATCACATATAAAAATCCCTGCTGAACGGAAGTTGTAATTTTTCAGCCGAATTCTGTCAGACAGACAAAAGTTTATTTTTATCTTTTGAGGTTTTTTTTTATTATTTTAAAAAAAGGAGAGAAACAGTCCAGCTTTAGGTAGGAGACCAGATACAAATCATTAATGTGGATCATCTCAATGCACAACAGCCAGGACAAATAGTTGGATCTGCCATCAGATATAGGACACAAAGTAGCAATCAAAAAGTCTAATTGAATACCAATGGAGGACATATATTCTTAAAAGGAGAACTAAAGGCAAACTATATATTTATATTATTTATTACCCCTGTCAGTTTTTTTTTTTTTGCTCGCTGTGTCTCATTGGTTAAATTTCCCTCTACTTCCTGTCCCATACCCAAAACAGGAAGTGAGAGGAAATCCCTCCCAATTGAGGGTTGTCACCAAAATGGTGTCCCCATTGGAAGATTAACCCTTTATTACTGTTCAGGTGAAAACCTAAAATTTGGTATTTTTCCCTAATCGTCTTTCAGGACAGCACCTGAGAGAGTGACTCCTCCCTTTGTCCACAGGAAACACCTCTTCCACCAAACTTTAAAAGGAGGCTCCTTCCCACATATGGTCAGTTTTTGTGTTTCCTCCGGAGGGAACACTTCGTGGGAGACAGGGCTCTTAGGTGCTATCCTGAGGGCCTAGGATCCTACTCCACCATTTTTCATACCTCAGGGGAGCTGTCCCTCCCATTCCACAGCGATGCTACGGTGCTGATGGCTGGGCTCCTTCTCCTCCTTCACGGTGCTCACTGGAGCTAGACTGCTGTGGGTTCTGCCCCTGGGTGGCGGTGTACAGCAGCAATGGCCGGCTTGTTTTTGAGATGTATGCCGGTCCACTTGCTGCTGTTTGAAAACGCCGCCGCCATCTTGGGGGTGGCATGCTGTGCTCCATCCGCCGGAAGTGAGGCGTCCGGAAGGGGCGGGGCCTACGGAGCAGGCGCGCGGCGTCATTTCCGCCGGAAGTCGCAGGAGGAGAAGGGAGGGACGGGGCTGGTGCTTATTAGCTGGTTCTGGTCCGGCGCACTGGCGCTATTGGAGTCCGGAACCGGCGTTTTAGCCACGAGTTATCGCAAGCGCCTCATCAATGGAGTCGGCAGCAGCGAGTGGGACAGGCACAAGCACCAGCAAGGCCCAGGTAAGGGACAGTATTTGCTGTCCTCCCTTACCTTTAGGTCTCTCTCCCCTACCCCCCCCCCCCCGGTGGCAGGGGCCTGTCTGGGCACATGAAGCAGTTGCTTTATCCTTCATTGTGCACCTGTGGTGAGCCTTTCAATAGGGATGGGTTGTCTCACGGGTTTGGGTTTTTTCTTCTTTTTCTCATGGCAGGCCAAGAGCTCTGATCCAGTGAAAAGGAAATGCCCCTCATGTAAAGCTAAACTACCAGAGGGATGGAAAAAGACCTTATGTCAGGTCTGCATAGATGCACTAGTGAAAGAAGAAGCTTCCTCCGCTTGCAGCGATCTGATCGCATCAGTCAAAAAGGAGCTTGATGCGACTATACAGTCTTTCCGCTCTTCACTAGTGAACCCATCCCTGAGTCAACCATCTGCCTCACAATCCTCCCTAGGCTCACCTGTGATCCCGTCGGTAGAGAATGAGTTATCTCTCACCCAAGAGGGACTTTCCCCCACCCAGTCTAGAGAAGAATCTGAGGGGGATGAGGAAGGTGAGGAATTCCCTTCTAAGTTTAAATTGTCTTTGGAACAGGTGGATGGCCTGTTGAAGGCAATTTGTACTACCTTAGGGTTAGAGGAGGAGAAAAAAGAGTTGTCCCTGCATGACAAAATGTACGCAGGACTTAGCGAACCTAAGAGTCGCAGTTTCCCAGTGCACCCAGTCATATCTGAGGCTATTAAAAAGGAGTGGGCAGAGCCAGAAAGGAAGCCTTTTTTCCCTAAAAATTTAAAAAGGCGTTTTCCTTTCGATGAAAACCCGGCAGAAGTCTGGAATAAAAATCCAAAACTTGATGCCGCTTTCTCCCAGGTCTCAAGATCGACTGACCTAGCATTCGAAGACATGGGAGTATTAAAAGACCCCATGGACAAGAGGTTGGACTTGCAGCTAAAAAGAGCTTGGCAATCCATTATGGGAAACCTAAAACCTGCTATGGCGACTACGGTCGTTTCCAGAAATATGGAGTTCTGGTTAAACCAACTTAAGGCCCATATTGCAGCAGACTCCCCAAAACAAGAAATTTTGGAATCTTTCTCTACCCTCTCAACTGCAGTAGCATATATATCTGATGCTTCAGCTGAGTCTATTAAAATGACAGCCAGATCTGCAGCCCTGGCTAACTCAGCCCGAAGGGCTTTATGGTTAAAAACCTGGCCAGGAGACGCGGCTTCCAAGAACAAACTCTGTGGAATCCCGTTTCAGGGTGACTTACTTTTTGGCCCTGACTTGGACGCTGTGTTAGATAGGACAGCGGATAAAAAGAAGTCTTTTCCAATCAAAAAGAAAAAGCAACCAGCAAAAAAGTTTTTTCGTCCCCCCCGGGCTCAGGAAAGTAGACCCCAGGAGAAAAGGAGGAACTGGACGTCGCAGAAAGGTAAAGGAAAGGGAAATGTCCTTTTCCATCCTCCTGCGACCTCCGGAAAGACCCAATGACTTGGGCCTCCCAGTAGGGGGAAGACTTCAGAGTTTTCTCCCTCCTTGGGCCAGCATGACAGAAAATCGATATATTCTGGACATGCTGTCCCAGGGTTACAAAATAGAGTTTTTGGAACCCCCGCCAGAAAAATTCTATGTGACAAACCTATCAAGGGACGTCACAAAGGCCCTAGCCATGAAGAACCTGTTAAAGGATCTGAGATATCAGAGGGTCATTGTTTCGGTACCCCCGGAAGAACGGGGCAGGGGGTTCTACTCTCACATTTTTTTGATAAAAAAGCCATCAGGGAGCTACAGGTTAATCCTCAACCTAAAACCCCTGAACAGATTGGTCCATTACAAAAGATTTTGCATGGATTCAATTTTCTCAGTCAGGAACATGCTGACAAAAGGGTGCTTCATGGCGTCTATAGACTTAAAAGATGCTTACCTGCACATTCCCATAGCTCCGCAGTCTCAAAAGTTCTTGAGATTCGCAGTGAATATGGGCAAAGAGATTGTACACCTGCAGTTCAGGGCCCTTCCCTTCGGCCTTTCGTCAGCCCCTCGTATCTTTACGAAGGTAATGGCGGAGGCTCTCGCCCCTCTTCGTCTTCAGGGGGTTGCGGTAATCCCGTACCTAGACGACCTCCTCTTCTTTGCCCCCTCCAGGGAGAGGTTGCAGGAGGATCTGGCCGGGGCTCGCGGTCACTTGGAGGCTCTGGGGTGGCTAGTAAACGTCCCAAAATCAAACCTCAATCCAACCCAGAAGATACTCTTTCTGGGGTTCCAGATAGACTCAGTGGAACAAAGGATTTTTCTCCCAGAGGAGAAAAAGGTCAGGATTCAGAGGGCGGTTTCAGCTCTTCAAACGAACCAGTTGGTTTCAGTGAGAAGAATCATGTCAGTTTTGGGGACTTTGACTTCTTCGATGCCTGCCATCCAGTGGGCAAGGAGGCATTTCAGGCCCCTCCAGAGGTTCCTCTTAGGAACGTGGGATCACAGGTCAGAGAGCCTCGACACCAGGGTAAGAGTTCCTCCCAGGGTCAGACGCTCGCTGTGGTGGTGGAGAGGTCAGGAAGTTCTACAGAAAGGCCTTCTTTGGTCCTTCCCAACAGAAAAGGTGGTCACAACGGACGCCAGTATGTGGGGATGGGGGGCACACATGGGTCAGGACTTGGCACAGGGGACATGGTCTCAGGACGAATCCAGAAGATCGTCGAATTGGAGAGAATTAAAAGCAGTCGCTGCAGCTTTAGCTGCCTTCTCCCCATACCTCCTAGGGTGCCATGTCAGGATACTGTCAGACAACGCCACTACAGTAGCCTACTTAAACAATCAGGGAGGCACAAGGAGCAAGTCCTTGTATCTTCTGTCGGCAGAGATTATGGATTGGGCAGAAACCAGTCTTCTGTCTCTATCCGCTGTCCACCTAAAAGGCACGTTGAACCAGGTGGCAGATTATCTAAGCCGACAGACAGTGCAGGAAGCAGAGTGGAGCCTAAACACAGAGGTGTTCACTCTAATCTCCAGTATCTGGGGCCTTCCGCAAGTAGACTTGTTCGCCTCAAGAAGGAACACCCAGCTTCCTCAATTTTTTTCCCTCGAGAGAAACGATGGTTCTCAAGGGACAGACGCCTTAGCACAGCAGTGGAATTTTCAACTGGGGTACGCTTTTCCCCCCTTTCAGCTAATTCCACTGGTGCTGAGGAAAATACAAAAAGAGGGTGTTTCAGTAATCCTGATAACCCCGTTTTGGCCAAAAAGGGCTTGGTTTTCTCTGATCCTACAGTTGGCAGTCAAACCAGGTTGGCACCTCCCGCTGAGACCAGATTTGTTAACTCAGGGGCCAGTGCATCATCCAGATGTAAGCAGGCTAAAACTCACTGCTTGGTATCTGAGGAGCAATTGCTAAGAAGCAAAGGCTTTTCGGAAAGACTAATTTCCACTTTGCTCTCCAGTAGAAAGAAAGTAACCAGGGCCATTTATGGCAAGGTTTGGAAGGTCTACGCGTCCTTTTGTCATGCAGAACATAGAGAGGTAAAAAACCTAGTCTCAGTTCTGGAATTTCTGCAAAAAGGGGCAGATAGAGGGCTCGCCGTCAGCACTCTTAAGGTGCAGGTGTCAGCTTTAGGGGTCTATTTAGAAAGATCACTATCCTCAGTACCCTTAATCACAAGATTTTTCAAAGCGCTCTCCAGGGCTAGACCGGTCCCAGTAAGATCTTTTCCCTCTTGGGACCTCTCCGTAGTCTTGCAGGCCCTTACTAAAGAGCCTTTTGAGCCCCTGCAGAGCATTTCACTTAAGAATTTAACCCTTAAAACAATTTTTCTTGTAGCAATCACTTCAGCCAGAAGGATTAGCGAACTGCACGCTCTGTCAGTGAAGGAGCCCTTCCTATCAGTTTTTTCAGACAGAATTGTCCTTAAAGTGGATCTGGGGTTTTTGCCGAAGGTAGCGAGCTCCCATAACAGATCCCAGGAGATTACTCTCCCAACTTTCTGTTCTAACCCGAAGGGCAATAAGGAAGAGCAGTTTCACAACCTGGATGTAAGACGTACCTTGTTGCATTATTTAGAAGTTACAGGGGGCTTTAGAGTTTCAGACTCTTTATTTGTTCTCTTTTCTGGAAATAAAAAAGGCAAGCAGGCATCCAAGGCTTCCTTAGCTAGATGGATCAAAACAGCTATTTCTACTGCTTACAATGAGTCGGGTCAATCCCCCCCTAAGGGGGTTAAGGCTCATTCAACTAGGGCTCAGGCCACTACATGGGCAGAAAGAGCTGGTGCCACTCCAGATCAGATCTGTAAGGCGGCTACGTGGTCAAGTATGTCTACATTTGTCCGTCATTACAGGCTGGACCTCCTGTCAGCAGGAGACCAGGCTTTTGGCAGAAAGGTTCTGCAGGCTGTGGTCCCTCCCTAAGGGGGTAAGTCTCTATTATCCTCTCAGGTGCTGTCCTGAAAGACGATTAGGGAAAAATCAAGTTAGACTTACCGGTAACTTGTTTTCCAAGAGTCTTTCAGGACAGCAGCATCCCGCCCTAATGTGTTTTTACATATATATATACTGTGACTAACCATATCTCGATTATGTGTTCCAGTTTGGGGCCGGAGGTTCTCTACTACAACTGACCATATGTGGGAAGGAGCCTCCTTTTAAAGTTTGGTGGAAGAGGTGTTTCCTGTGGACAAAGGGAGGAGTCACTCTCTCAGGTGCTGTCCTGAAAGACTCTTGGAAAACAAGTTACCGGTAAGTCTAACTTGATTTTTCCATACTATCACTTTCGGTGAAAAGGTAAACATGACAAATAAAACTAACCTCCCTAGTGGGGACACAGACAGCAAAAAAAAAAGAAAACGACAAGGGTTCTAGTCCCTCTCTGCGCCATCCAAAACAAGAAGAAAATAAAAGTTTTGGCTTTTGGTATACTTTAATAGGAAAAAAAATTGTATAAGTACTTAAAGAGGAACTGCAGTCTGCTCACATAATTTGTATTTTTTTTTGTAATATAAAGTACATCTTTGCCATTCTGAAGATTCCCTCCAACCACTTTGAATATTTTAGATATACTGTGATTCTGTACTTGCCAAATATGCTGCAGAAATCTCCCTCCACTACTGAGTCTGTCTGCATTCATTTTAACTGTGGGCAGCTGAAGCTGCTGCCTGTTCACTTCCTGGATTTACACAGACACACAGAGACACACCTCCAGCTCTGCAGCCATGCAGCTCTCATTCACCCTCTTATGACTCACCCCCTCCCTTTCTGGCAAACTCTCACAAGAGTGAGAGAGAGAGAGAGCTGTGCATGATGTCATAAGCCTAGGCTTTTTACGAGACAAGAAACAGGAAGTGGGCTGTATAAGGTATTTACTGGCAGAAAAAAAAAAATGTTTTACTATCCAAAGTTAAAACAACAAGGGCAGAAGATTTAATAGATGGAAAAAATGAAAGAAGTTCCACTTTAATAATAGTAACAAAAATGTCATTCGTGAAATAATATAAAAGCATATCTCGGGGGAAAGTTAAAATCCAGTTAAGTTTTGTTTTTACTGCCCTTTCCCCCCCAAGCTGCAAAGGCAGCACGAAAAATAACCCACTTAGGTGTCCTTTTATGAAGCAGTGAAATCTATTCACTGCTTCATTCTCTGGCATTCACAGAGGAGATCTTTCTCCTCTGTGTGCCAGTTTATGAAGCGGAGTAGATCGCTTCACCCTTGGAGGAGTGGAGCGATCTACAAACGCTTCTAACACTGGAGAACGCCCCCTGATACTGGAATCTCGTGAGACTTTACGAGATTACAGCACCAGAAATTCACAGAAACACCAAGATGTCAGTTTATTAAGCAGTGATAAATTATCACAGCTCAGTACACGGACAGACGGTGTGATTAATGTTAATAAAATAAAGAGTCCCCCTACATTATTTATATATATATATTTATATATATATATATATATATATATATATATATATATATATATATATATATATATATACACACACACATTATATATACATGTGTATATACACACACACACATATATACATGTATATACGCACACATTATATATATATATATATATATATATATATATATATATATATATATATATATATATATACACATACATATGACAGGGGGACATGGTTACAGTGTTGGGGGGGTCTGAACGAGGCATAAGGAGGTTAATTATCTTCCTCTTTCCTCCTCAGATCCTCCGATATTCTCTCTTCACTCCCCGCTTCACCACCTCTGAGTTGGTGAATCGGGGAGTGTGAATTCTGACACAGATCACCAGTGAAGCGCTCAGATCGCAGCTTCATAAACTGGCCATTACTGTGTCATTCTATGAATATTCTCCATGTGCAGAGATAATCGGCGCGATTATCTCTGGTTCATAAACTGTATATGGGCTGTGATCAGTTGCGATCCTCGGATCTCCGCTGATTACTGCTTCATAAAAGGACACCTTAGTCCATGGCAAGCTAAATGTCGGCAATTCAGCATAATAAAATAGGGGGAGTGTGAAATTGGAGTAAGGACTTAAAAGAAATGGAGTTGCAGACAATGACTAAAGAAAGATACTAAATAGCATTGGACTGGTTTTAGGGGCTCCAGATTTGGTCAAATTTACTTTGTGCATTGTGTAAGACACTCAACATCTGATCATTAATCATAATCCAATTTAGTTAGTTCTTTACTAAGTCCAGGGGGGCCACGAACATCAAGCTATAGCTATTCTAGCTACTAGAAATATATTTATGTGATCAGTCTACCACTTCCCCTTCGGGGATCCAAGGGAACACAAGTCTATTTTTCCAACTTTGATTAAATACTCATACACAGTACACATGTACATTTCCCGTACCTGGAGGCATTCTTTCAATATTTTGTGGCACTGTGTAGTTTACAAACTGTTTATTTCTTGACATGGTTTATGCTTTAGGAACAACCTTAATTTCAAGACTGTTCATCCAAGGAATTGGTTACTGGTCAGGAGTGTACATGAGACTTTTTAATCTATTTGTGGACTAGATTGTAGCATAATCAAGGATCTTGAATCCTCAAGAGTTCACATAGTGAAAAAAAATCTTTCAAAGGAAAAACTTGGAGTTTACATTAAAGGGTCAGCCCACCCAAATATCATATTAGGTGCAGATATAGCCTGGTAAGCTGAGTCAGACTTTTTTAACCGGGTTGCCCAGGCACCCCTGCGTGCCTTCAGGTTTCTTGGGGGTTGCCTGAAAATTGCCCAAAAATTGTCTACAAGCCAATCGGTGGATCAATCCTGCCTTCTATTTACACAAAGCCACAGGTTTTCATTGTGCGCCATTAAAATATTCTAGCATCGGCATCCTAACAACCAATGGTGTCATCAGATGATAAGGAGGACATTGGGCATCTGCACCACCTCCCTGTCCCTCTCTCCATCAGCGCTGGAGTCATATTAGCTGATTAAGGGAGAGAAACGAAAGCAGAAGAGAAACATTGAAATACTAGTCAGTACCAATGTGCAAAGGTGTTTGCTTTGGAAGAATAAATCGGCTCCAATGTTGGGTGTTCTACGTGTATGGATGTTTGTGCATTGTTTAGGTAAGTTTAGAAACATTGGGCTAAGCCATCCCCAACCCCAGACCTCCATTCCATAGTTTCCAACTCTGTTACTTTTCACCTTGAAGTTTTCAATATTTTCATCCACCTTTGTGATTTCCAGCACGTTCTCTTGCATTGTTCTAAAATAAATTTGAAATTTCAACAGATAATTGTGTGGCCTCACAACAAACATTTAAAGTAGGAAAATATACCTATTGTACCATCATCCAAGTTAAATGGAATAGAGGTTTGGGAGTCTGGTCCCCAACCAGACCCTACAAAAGAGGAGGGAGCATGTGGACTATCTCGGTACAGGTAAGATGTGTAAACAGATATGTATACAACAATTGTAAAAAAAAATATAACAAAAGTTTATTCCTACAAAAACAACAACATTAATATCTAAAATTGCAGATGATATAGTATTTCAACTAGTTTCGCTGTAGACAAAAACAACTTTTTATATTTAGAAAACAGTGTAGATGCCATATATTCTATACGGACATTATACTGACGAAGACAGCTTTGTCAGGAAATACAGTAAATACATCTGAAAAGATATAAATATTACATAAGACAAAAACGACTTTTTATATTTAGAAAACAGTGTAGATAGGGAAACAGAAATAACAGAATATTCACCGCAGTGGGCTGCTTCCCCCCAACCCCAACCTAGCACCAACCTTTGGGCCCTGATTATGATAGGTTGGGGGGGAAGCAGCCCGCTGCGGTAGATATTCTGTTATTTCTGTTTCCCCCATCTACACTGTTTTCTAAATATAAAAAGTTGTTTTTGTCTTATCATGTAATATTTAGATATTAATGTTGTTGTTTTTGTATGAATAAACTTTTGTTATATTTTTTTACAATTGTATACATATCTGTTTGTTTACACATCTTACCTGTACCGAGATAGTCCACATGCTCCCTCCTCTTTTGTAGGGTCTGGTTGGGGACCAGACTCCCAAACCTCTATTCCAGAAATGTCAACAGGTTAAAGTAGCCACATAATTGGTCAGGGCAGGTGCAGACCCAATAACTCGCGTGTAGAAGTCTTACCAACAGTGTACATTTATTTA
Source organism: Lithobates sylvaticus (assembly GCA_028564925.1). Taxonomy (NCBI): domain Eukaryota; kingdom Metazoa; phylum Chordata; class Amphibia; order Anura; family Ranidae; genus Lithobates; species Lithobates sylvaticus. The sequence goes on from CM053029.1 coordinate 521,377,535, forward strand.
TGTGATCAGTCTACCACTTGCCCTTTGGGAGCATTTGTCAAAAACTGAAATTTCAGTTTTATATGGACTAATATTTTAATTTCTCTATCAACCATCCAAAAAGACAACTGGTCATTTCTCCTGATCAGTGAGTTTCACTCACTGAAAATGATTGCATGACCTTGAAAGCGATGTAGTATATAATATATGGCATCAGTGCTTGTTAGTACTATAAAACTATACAATTACGGAGGCATTTAAGCATTGATTTGTCTGTCACATTAAATTATTACGCCTTTCTGGTTTATTTTTACAATCGTCTTAGCATTCTAAAGCAACTGCTTTAAATAGCCACTTGGTGGCACTCTTTACTTCTAAAAGTCTTAAGTGCCGAACTTCAAAGACTAGAAATTCAGCTAATAAGTTTGTGAGAATATATTTATTTTATAATGCAACATTTACAAAATCTGTTCACACATACACTATATACAGATAAATATTGTCCGTGTACAGTCTATCTGTCAGCATCATATATAGCGTATAGCTTATGTGAATGAATTGTTTGACTTATTCTGTAAGTAGAGTACAAAACCCTGGTGATTTTTATGGGTTATCCAAGCACAGTCCTAGATCAAACCCTGGTAACTATTTGATTGCTAACAGCAACTTACTAAAATATGAAAAAGAAGTACAGGAATCTAATGTATTAGAGGTCTATTTATCAAGCTTTTTTACACATTTTCACATAGGATTCAATTAGAAAAATGTGTGCAACTTGGGTGAAAGTTGTGAATTTTAGGAAAACCATCAATAGACCATTTAGACCCCTTTCACACTGTGCCGCCTAGGGCGTCAGCGGTAAAGCATCGCTATTTTTAGCGCCGCTTTACCGCTGTTTTAGCGGTGCTATTCGGCCGCTAGCGGACAGTTTTAACCCCCCGTTAGCTGCCAAAAAGGGGTTTAAGCCACCTGCAAAACGCAGCCGCATCGTATAGCAGTGCTGCTCCATTAATTTCAATGGGGAGGAGTGGTGGAGGAGCGGTGCTTTCACCTCTCCTTCACCGCTCCAAAAAAGCTGATGGCAGGACTTTTTCTGATGCCCTGCCAGTGCACCGCTCCAGTGTGAAAGCCCTCAGGCTTTTACACTGGAGTGAATGGAGCAGCTGTTTTAGGGCGGTTTGCAAGCGCTATTTTTAATGCTAAAACGCCAGCAAAATGCCCCCAGTGTGAAAGGGGTCTTCGTGTTACAGATATCATCTTCTAAGACAACGGGCTGATATGCATTAAACAAAATGCATGTTTAAACTCTTTATACATGCTCCTTAAAAGATCAAAATGCACAAAATAATGGGGTATGTATTTGTCTTTTGGCCAAAATACACTATATTACCAAAATTATTGGGACACCTGCCTACCAGTGCTGCTTATATACACTTATATTGTCGAAAGTAGTGGGACGTCTGCCTTTACAGGCACATGAACTTTAATGGTATCCCAGTCTTAGTCTGTAGGGTTCAATATTGAGTTGGCCCACCCTCATTGGAAAAACAGGTTTTTGCACCTTGTATTTCTATTTGTGCTGACTTATCATATGACCCTGGAATAGCACAGCTACTTCTGACAATATAATACTATAAAGCGGCCTTTCTCAACATTTTACCCCAGAAGAACTCATGACAGGTCTTAGGGAACCCTTGGTGATCAGTGAAAAAATGCCCTCCTTACATTGTTGGTCAGTGGGAATACTACCCCACAATGGTGGTGGTCAGAATGCCATCCTAACGGACAACTAAAGAGATCATTGAGTTCATGCTGCCAGCTCTTCCAAGTGGCATTGCCCCCGAAAAAATGCATGCACCATCAAATGGGAGATCAATCAGCCACAGATCAAGGAACCCCTAGCAAACTTTTGGAGAAATTATAGGCTCCCACAGAACCCTGGTTGAGAATAAATGTTAAAAACTGCAGATCTGGTACCAGAAATGTTTTTTGGTTCAGATCTAATGTAGGGTCACTCATCAGAGATGGTCTTTGTGTCTGTCTGTTCTAAAGCAGGAATCTCCAAACTTTTCAGGACAAGGGCCTTATCTTGTATGTTAAATATATTTGTGGGCTAAAAAAATCTGTTTTTATAATAGAATTAATACATATCAATTTAAGTAATATGTTTTACAGGGAGATTTTCTTGTAATCAGCATAATGGGATTCAGAACAACATAAAAAGAACTTCAGTAAAATAGAAGTGGTAGTATTATTATTATACATTATTTATATAGCACCAAAAGTTTATGCAGCGCTTTACAATGTATAGGGGGGGGCAACATAATTACAGGACAGTTCAATACAAAAGGTACAGGAGGGCCCTGCTCGTAGAGCTTACATTCTAAAGGGAGGGGGTGGTGGTACAAAAGGTAATTGGTAGTAAAGTATTTTTATCTTGTACCTACAGGTTAGCCTATAATATGGCTTAACTGTAGGTGCAGTAAATATCTCCTAAATGTGCACAGTTTAGGCGATATTTTACTTTAGTACCAGCCGGTGACATCATAGGCACATGCAAACTGCACTCTGAAAGGACAGTGCCCTCTATTCAAAGCTCTGTGCCGTGGATGCATGGGAGTAATGTCACCATGGCCTGGCCATTCAAACGGAAGGAAGAGCAAGTGACGATGGACCTATCAATGGCAACAGCATACCTCTTGAGGGCTTAGTTTTAGTTTTAGTAAGTATGTCATAATTTACTAGCACACTATGACATTATCCTGCAGTGGCCGTTTTAAATTTTTTTTTTACTATCGCTTAAACCTGAGCTTCCCAACTGCCTCACGCAGCTATACTGCAGCAGAAGATCACGTACCTGTATGTTGTCCTTTAAGAGGCGGCTTGCGGGCGCGCATGCGCCCGTTGGGAGCCCCGTGACCATGATCGGTGTCCGCGGGGATACCCGCAATCGTCTCATGGTGAGGAAGAACAGGGCGATGCTAATGTAAACAAGCAACTCCCCGTTCTGCCTAATGACACTGACCACAGCTCCCTGTAATCGGGAGCGATGATTAGTGATGTGTCACACACAGCCTCTCCGCCCACAGTTAGAATCACTCCCTAGGACACACTTAACCCCTACAGCGCTGCCTAGGGGTTAACCCCTTCACTGCCAGTCACATTTACACAGTAATCAATGCATTTTTAATTGCACTGATCGCTGTATAAATGTGAATGGTCCCAAAATCGTGCCAAAATTGTCCGACGTGTCCACCATAATGTCGCTGTCAGGATAAAAATTGCTGATCGCCACCACTACTAGTAAAAAAAGCCATAAAACGATCCCCTATTTTGTAGACGCTATAACTTTTGCGCAAACCAATCAATAAATGCTTATTCCGATTTTTTTTTTTTTTACCAAAAATATGTAGATGAATACGTATATGCCTAAATTGAGGGAAAAAAAAGCTTTTTTCTATATTTTTGGGGAATATTTATTATAGCAAAAAGTAAAAAGTGTGTTTTTTTTTTCAAAATTGTCACTTTTTTTTTTTGTTTATAGTGCAAAAAATAAAAACCGCAGAGGTGATCAAATACCACCAAAAGAAAGCTCTATTTGTGGGAAAAAAAAAGGACGTCAATTTTGTTTGGGAGCCACGTCGCACGAAAAAAAGTGCTCTGGTCTTTGGCCAGCCAAATGGTCCGGGGCTTAAGTGGTTAATGAAGGTAAAGCAAAATTTAATTCAGTCTGCACCTTTCTCACTGGAGTTCCTTTTATATCAAAGTCCCCATCAGAATCCCCCCTCACATCAAGGCCACCGTCGCAGTCCACATCAGAGTCCCCTTTAGATCAGCATCCCCCCTTACATCAGTTTCCTCCTACCTTAGAGTCCCTTCTTACATCAGAGTCCCAGCGGCCCTAACAACCAATGATACAGTCAATGACAGCACAGCACGGGGAACATGTTCAATTACAGCACAATCACAGAACACATGTACACCGATCCAAGAGGATGGGGGGCAAACCAGCCGTATTATACAGTGCCTGGTCAACAAGGAGTTCAGGAGGTAAAGTGGGCTAACCAAAAAATATTCTTCTAAGCTATATTACTGTACCAGACCACATGGTATGAGCCTGCTGCACTGTATGGAGCATGATTCTGCTACTGTATAGTAGACATTGTTCTAGCATTCATTATCATAATCCAGCTAAATGTTATTATATTGTGTCATAGAATGTTTTTTCTTCTTACCTGGATTTAATGAGATTTTCCTAAGCTGTAACTCATGGGCTAAGGCTAAATAATCAGAGCTTGCAAAAAATCAGCACATGCTGGAAGGACTGCTAATCATTTCTAATATGGCATAGACACCGCGCTCCTATTTCAGGAAGGATCTGATTGCATTAAATTAACAGACACTTTTCCTTGTGATAAGCACATTCAGCGCCAAGTATGTGTCATATCTTACATTGTTTATTGTCCTGTTATACAGTTTGATACTTCCTTCCTTTCATTCACACAAAGCAATTCATATTTTTATATAAGCAAGGATCCATCAAAGTGCTACACAGATTTCCAGTTTAACCAGTCATCCACTTCTTAGTTGCTGAGCACCGACTGGGAAATATTTCCCTGGATAATAAAACACAGAATAACAATCTTTTTTAATGCTGTGTTTTTAAATCATTCTAGGCATCTATATCACTTCCATTCGTAAATACTAACCCATATTTGCATATACGTATTACCTTCATAGATATCTGAACTATATACACATTCATCTTTGTTCCAATAACTCATCACCAAGCCAGTGAGAGATTTTTTAGATGTTTTAAGTGTGTTTCACAGAACAGTATAAATATACAGTACTGTCATCATATTAATTTCTCAGATATCTGTGCCTTCTCTCCCTATCAACAGTCTGCTAGCATTCTGGTCAAAGAATGGAATAGATCATGTTATCTTCCAAAAAACTGCCTGCTTAGGCCTGTAACATGTAGAACCCAACAGTGCCATGGTAGTTCATTGAGAACTACAACCCGACAGTCGCAAAGGCTGTTGGTACTCTTATTTTCCCACTTACAGAATTTTAAGAATGAATGATGCGGCTGGGCGAGCAGAACACCAGGTGGGGGTTAGAGAGGCTGCAGCTGCTGGAACTAGTTGCATGTTCCACCTTAAGTATGGGGGGAACATGTAACATGTTCCAAAAGGTGAACTTATCCTTTAATGTCCATCAGACTTTTGGGGGGGGGGGGGGTGGCCAGCAGGAGTAGAAAATATTCTGCCGTCAGTGGGAGTAAACACTGCTTAGGCTTGGTGGTCAGTGGATGTTCAAAAACAAACAAAAAAAATCATAGCACCTGTGGTCAGTAGGAGAAGGAATTATGGCATCATCATTGGTATTGTTGGTAGGAACAGTCTCCATTTATCATTGGTATGAGTTAGGGGAATAGTGCCCAATCATTTATCAGTGGGAGGAATTCTGTCCCACTGTTGGTGTCATTGCAAGAAATAGTGCCTTCTACCAGTGGAAGGAATAGTGCCTCATATCAGTGAGGGGGGGTAGTGCCTCCTATCAGTGGAAGGAATAGTACCTCATATCAGTGGAAGGAATAGTACTGCCTATCAGTGGAAGGAATAGTGCCTCATATCCGTTGGGGGGGGGGGGGGAGGTAGTGCCTCCTATCAGTGGAAGGAATAGTGCCTCCTATCAGTGGAAGGAATAGTGCCTCATATCAGTGAAAGGAATAGTGCCTCATATCAGTGAAAGGAATAGTGCCTCATATCAGTGGAAGGAATAGTGCCTCATATCAGTGAAAGGAATAGTGCCTCATATCAGTGGAAGGAATAGTGCCTCATATCAGTGAAGGGGGTAGTCCCTCCTATCAGTGGAAGGAATACTGCCTCCTATCAGTGGAAAGAATAGTGCCTCCTATCAGTGGAAGGAATAGTGCCTCATATCAGTGGAAGGAATAGTACCGCCTATCAGTGGAAGGAATAGTGCCTCATATCAGTTGGGGGGGGGGGGGAGGTAGTGCCTCCTATCAGTGGAAGGAATAGTGCCTCCTATCAGTGAAAGGAATAGTGCCTCATATCAGTGAAAGGAATAGTGCCTCCTATCAGTGAAAGGAATAGTGCCTCATATCAGTGAAAGGAATAGTGCCTCATATCAGTGAAAGGAATAGTGCCTCATATCAGTGAAAGGAATAGTGCCTCATATCAGTGGAAGGAATAGTGCCTCATATCAGTGAAATGAATAGTGCCTCATATCAGTGGAAGGAATAGTGCCTCATATCAGTGAAGGGGGGTAGTCCCTCCTATCAGTGGAAGGAATACTGCCTCCTATCAGTGGAAGGAATAGTGTCTCATATCAGTGGGGGGTGGATAGTGCCTCCTATCAGTGGGGGGGTGGATAGTGCCTCTTATCAGTGGAAGGAATGGTGCCTCTTATCAGTGGAAGGAATAGTGGCCCATTAGTGGGAAGAATAATGCCCCAAGGACTGAAGAAAGTCAAGCAAAGGGCTGCATTCGGCTGCAGGCTGCAGTTTGGAGACCACTGCTCCTAGATGTATTTTTGGATGCTTGTGGGAAAGGTGTTGACATTCCTTGACCAACTACAGAATAATATTGCTAATTTATGGTGAAAGGTGGATAATCCCTGTGTTATAAACCACCACCTTTTTTGAAACTGCATACCTTAGTAAGCAAACACACTAACTAATTTTGAGTACAAGAATCTGTGCTTGGCACTTTCATTTATTCTCCCTCTTACTCAGATATTACCATGTCTTATATTCACATGTTAACATAAGCAAAAGGCATTCAAAAGTTCTGATCAGTATGTGGCAGCGATTAGGAATAAATGAAAACTGGCGTGAGTAAAAACAAGTTTATAAACTCGCCAATTTAGAAGATGAAAGCATCCAGCTGATGTAGTGCAATGTCTTTTCCTTTGTAGCAACTACACTAAATGACCTAGTTGTGTGTAATGTATATCTTTTTAATACTGTACAACCATTTGGCTTATTTAAGGAAGAGTTAAGGGCTCTGTTCAAATGTTATGCAATTTATTTTATTAATGCCCATTCCCTTGTATGTCTCTTGTAAATAGGCCTCTCAGTTTTTCCAGAATGGAATTAAATGGGGCATGACAAAAAACTCAGTGACCTCAGTGAAATCCGCACCAATGGAGCAATTCTTCCTAAGCCCCCTTGCACTATTAAGTCAAAGAAAATGTTTTATTACAACGCATAGTGTAACCTTCGCATTCACCCCAAGGTGATGTGCGCTGTATGCCTGGCTTCACAATGTGCAGTGGTTTCAAGAGCAGAGGGAAAGGTGGTGCTCTGGAATGTTTTTCATGGGAATTGTGGGTGATGTGAGGTCATTCTGCTCTGCTGTGGTCATTTAATGAATGGACATTGACACTGCATTTGAGTTGGGGATTGCTTTTGAAGTACATAGCCCCCTTCTAAATCATTTATTGGCATTCTGCTTAAATACTTAAAAGTAAAGAGAGAGAACATGTGACAGGGACAATAAACCTAAAGCATGGGAATGGTGTGTATTGTTTTTCTTGACTCACGCATGGCTCCCTGTAGTACAATAGAAGCACCATTTCATTACGTTAGCATGCTGTCAGTTCAGATGTCCTATATGAGTGGTCTTTTAGATACACAATGTTGTGCTTCACTTGGTGTGCCAATACTGATTCTGAAAATTTAAGTAGTCACATTTGCCATGGTTAGTCATATACCCATATCACAGCATAAAAGGCCTACCTTTGAGTTTGTACTATTTAATTTACATTAAAAAAAGAATAAACAAAAATTGCAAGAAAATAAAAAATAAATGTGCTGACTAAAACACTAAACTGCATATTCCTAGTACTGTTTTGCTATGTATAGAGTCATCGCTTTTATAAGCGTAATTTATAAAGTTTAGCCTAGATTATTTTATGTATAGCCAAATGTATGTTCTAAATATTGGTGTATTGTGATTAACAGACACAAAATACATTGATGGAGCTACTTTTTGAAAAGATTCCGAACTGGCTAAGTCTCACTCAAGGTTAAGGAATAATGTCTTATTTAAAAAAGTAGAATATTGTTTTAAAGTGATATAATACCAAAACTGAAAAAGCACAGCTAATAACCAGTTTCATTTATACATCTATACAGGCATTACCCCACTTTTAAGTACACAATGGGGTTTATTTACTAAAGCTGGAAAGTGCAAAATCAGGCTCACTTCTGCATAGAAAGCAATGAGCTTCTAACCTCAGATTGTTCAATTAAGCTTTGGTAATAAAACCTGGAAGCTCATGGTTTCTATGCAGAAGTGAGTCTTATTTTGCACTTTCCAGCTTTAGTAAATAAACACCATTGTGTACTTAAAAGTGGGGTATGCCTGTATTCCTTTTTAAGTCATTCAGACTTGCTTAGTTATGACACATTAAGGTTATGAAATTACCAGACGCTACAACAAAAAATAAAAAAGCATCATGATTCTTATGCCCCGTACACACCAGCGGAAATTCCGCCAGCAAAAGTTCGATGAGAGCTTTTGGTCCGAAAATGCGACCGTGTGTATGCTCCATTGGACTTTTGCTGGCGGTATTCCAGCCAGCAAAAATTGAGAGCAGGTTCTAAATTTTTCGGTCGTAAATTCCGATCGTCTGTACCAATTCTGACATGCAAAATTCTTACGCATGCTTGTAAACAATTCGACGCATGCTTGGAAGCATTGAACTTAATTTCCTCGGCTTGTCGTAGTGTTGTACGTCACCGCGTTCTTGACGGTCGAAAGTTCAGCGAACTTTTGTGTGGCCGTGTGTATGCAAGCCAAGCTTGAGCTGAATTCCGTCGGAAACACCATCCAAGATTTTTCCGACGGAAATTCCGCTCGTGTGTACGTGGCATAATAGTGAGAGGCCTATGGATGAAATTACCATTAGCTTTCTAACACAGAAGAATCTACGCTTTATCCAAAATAATGTCTTCTGCCATGTGACCATTTTAGAAATAATTTGTGTTTTGTGGAATCCCTCTTTAAATGCAATGCTAATTTATTAATAGCAGCTGCTATGCTATGCTAAAGTCATGGCTCCACCAATAGCATTCATTTCAAAATGAAAACTTTCTCATATAGTTTCTTTATCCTTTTGCCTCTGTCTTCCTAAGTAGAAGTCTATGGGGCTAAACTGTGCGCACATTGTATCAAGAAGTCATTGAGGGATATAAACAATGTTGTTAGCCTTGGGGTACGATCTAGGTAATTATAGTGATTTGGGTGGGTAGAAGTGGTCAAGACCGAATTGAGGGGGTGGGGGAACAAGGAAACTTTGTGGGAAAGAGTCTTTATACTTGGCTGTCATCTTAAACAAGCAACAGCCAGCATTCCTAAGACCTGTTTATCACAATAAGATTAGAACTGAAGTGAGAAGCAGACCATACTAAACAGTACATTAGTGTTACGGAGATTGTTCCCTTTCCACAGACTGGTCTGAGAATAGGAAACCATTCTTCACAGATCACTGCACCTGTTTGCAATAGTCTGTGTCTTGCAATAAATGTAATAAATGGACAAGGAAGGCTTCATTTTTGGCTGTAAACTGTCCCTGTTAGAGCAGAAGTATCGGGCTATAAGGACTAGGGTCGTTTCTGGGGAGAAACTAAATGGAAGGATGGCAGGTGGCAAAAAATTGGAATGGCACCCTAAAAATGGGTATTGTTCAATATGTGTGATTTAAAGTGCAAGTTCATTGTTTCAGGAAAAATAAAAAAAGTGAATGAACACTGTACACCCTCCCCAACCCTCTGGTCCCCGCTGTACTTCCCCCCATGGGTGATGACCTGTCAGTGCCCATGCAACCGGTGTAGTGGTCTGGGGTGTGACATCCCCTCTCTTCTCCCTCTTTCTTCTGGGACAGATCAGAGGGATTCTGATTGGTCATCGCTGACACAGAGCATTGCTCAGGTGGGCAGCGTGTGCGGTGTTAGTTCACCTTTTCATTTTTGTTCTAAAAAAGTTCACTAACCCTTTAATAGCTGTTATAATGAGCATGAAAAACAGTTTTCTTATCAATAACATTATATTAGTCTAAAAATGCAATTGGAGCTAGCAGCACTGTGTAAGAGTTCCTTCCAGCAAATCTTTAATCCTCACTAGCTGCCTCTTGGGACCTACTTTTTGCATGTCTATAGACTTGTGTGAGAAGAGAAACAGTTCTGATGCGTATAAAAGCCCATTGACACAGACCAAAATACCCACTAATATATACTATATTGTCAAAGGTATTGGGATGCCTGCCTTTACACACACTTGAACTTTAATGGCATCCCAGTCTTAGTCCGTAGGGTTTAATATTGAGTTGGCCCACCCTTTGCAGCTATAACAGCTTTAACTCTTCTGGGAAGGCTGTCCACAAGGTTTAGGAGTGCGTCTATGGGAATGTTTGACCATTCTTCCAGAAGCAAATTTGTGAGGTCAGGCACATATGTGGACGAGAAGGCCTGGCTTGCAGTCTCCACTCTCCACTCTAATTCATGCCAAAGGTGTTCTGTCATGTTGAGGTCAGGACTCTGTGCAGGCCATTCAAGTTCCTTCACTCCAAACTTGCTCATCCATGTCTTTATGGACCTTGCTTTATGCACTAGTCCAAATCATTTGGTGGAGGGGGATTATGGTATGAGGTTGTTATTCAGGGTTGGGCTTGGTCCAGTGAAGGGAACTCTTAAGGCCGTGAGCATACCAAGACATTTTGGACAATTTTAATGCTCCTAACTTTGTAGGAACAGTTTGGGGATGGCCCCTTCCTGTTCCAACATGACAAGCAAGGTCCATAAAAGACATGGATGAGTGAGTTTGGGGTGGAGGAACCTGCACAGAGTTCTGACCTCAACTCAATAGAACACCTTTGGAAGGAAGCGGGATAGAGCGGAGACTGCGAGCCAGGCTTTCTTGTCCAACATCAGTGGCTGACTTCACAGATGCGCTTCTGGAAAAATGGTCAAACATTCCCATTCACACACCTAAACCTTGTGGACAGCCTTCCCAGAAGAGTTGAATCTGTTATAGCTGCAAAGGATGGCCCAACTTAATATTGAACCCTACGGACTAAGACACCATTAAAGTTCATGTGCGTGTAAAGGCAGGCGTCCCACTACTTTCGACAATATAAGTGTATATGAGCAGCACTGCCTGGAATCTTCAAGAAGGTGGATGCCTCAGCTTCGCCTGAATAATTTCTAAGCAGTGGAAGTTCAATGTTACTGCGGCTGAGAGGTCTACAAACCTGACAGCCTGTCTGTACCCAATCGTTGTGTGTACTGAACTGGTGACTTACTAACACTTCTGTTAACTTAAAATAGAAAAAAAGACACATTTGTGCATAAATGACATGAGGTGTGCGTAGTGTGTTGGGGCAAAAAGTTGGCATGGCTACTTCACGCTAAATATTAAATGTAGCTTAAAAGAGCATGATTGAATACAGTCTGAGCCTACTCATAGTATTTATTGTGCTCTGTCCCATGTAATGTGCCCTGTGCCATGTAATGTGCCCTGTCCCATGTAATGTGCCCTGTCCCATGTAATGTGCCCTGTCCCATGTGATGCCCCTGTCCCATGTAATTTGCCCTGCCTTCAGGTAATGTGCCCTGCCCCCACGTAATGTGCCCTGCTTCCCCCTCATGTAGTGTGCCCTCCTGAGCCCCTGTACTCTGCCCTGCTGCCCCCCACACACTGTTTATCTCAAGTTGGACCCAGAATGGATCATCTCTGCAGAAAAAGAAAGCACAAGTTTCACATTAAATAGGTACATTTAAATATTTTTTATTTTATTTAATGCTATTTCTACATTAATTTTTGTTGTCAATAGCTCGCTGTTCATACCAATGTTCTGTGAGCTGTAGATGTGAACATCATTTCAGGGGTTCCTCGAGATCTCAAACTTTTTGTCAAGGGTTCGTCAAAGTTAAAAATGTTGAGAAACTGTTTTAGATCAGATAAAGGGAATTCTAGTCTTATCTGTTCAACTGAATGCTCCTGCAGTCCAGACTAGGACCAGCAAAATGAAATAGACAATCATTTAAAAACACGAATATGTTAAATACCAGTTTTTAATATTTAGTGGAGTGTAAGGTAGTCTGGAAGCATATTTTTTCTCTCCAACAAAAGAAAGATAAATATGCAAACTGAATAGTTAAATTATTTTCCAAGATGTGTATGACATAATGAACTTTGGTTTCAGTGCCTGTTCAAAATTTGCCTTATATGTTTTAATATTAACCTTGAAGGAAAAAGAGCGCTGGCTGGTTTCCTATGCATGTAACGAGGTCTGCAGCACGCGGGCTGTTTCCTGTAAAACAAGGCCTGTCTTTCTTATAGCTGTATTTTAAAATGCTGGCTTTCTCAAGCTTCCATGACATTAAAATATTTATAGATCCTTGCGTTATTTAGGCTCCCTATAACAGAAGTTCCTTGAGCCGTTCGGTGCTCACATAGCTAAGCAGGTGATTTTCTGGGCCTAGCTTCTATTACGGTGTTTACTTTCTCATTAGTGAAGAAATTTCAAACCCCTGGCAGCCTGATAGGAATCTTTGTTTGAGACTTTACATTCAGTACAATCCAAAGCAGTTGGTGTCACTTATGTTGGTTACTTGAGCAGTCTTTCGTGCTGCATTGCATGCATGTTTTTTCTCAATATATAAAGGAAAAACACCCAAGAGAATGGTTTCTATAAAAAAGAAATTATCTATGCCAACCATGTTCACATAAGTCTATCTGCAGGCACATACTAACCCCCTTCCATTCAATCGCTGGCATGACCAGAAAATATCCAAATACCCTTTTTACTTAGATGGGACTAGAGTGTAATCAGTTTAAGTGGGAGTAAACTCCCATGTATGATTTTTACCTATAGGTAATCCCAGGGCTTTTTTTCTCAGAAAATAGGTGCAGGAACTCAATCACGACCCTCCAAACCACGCTCCCCCCCCCCACACACACACACATGCACCCTCCAAACCATCCATCCAACCTCCATAAAATAGTGTGGTCAAATTTCACTTACAGTGAAAGGTTCTTAAAGGGGCATCAAATACCAGGAGTGCATTACGTACAGAGTACAGGGGGGTTACAGAGTTCAGAGGTGTGCTACGTACATTGTGTAGAGTTAAGGGGTGCACTTTGCCTTCTTCCAAAGCTGCTTACTTCTGCATCACCTATCCACATCTCACCCCTATTCAGCTCTGGCCTATGCATGCAACCCCCCCTTCCACTGCTCCCATATTCTCCCTGCCTCCTTAGAAGCTCCACTATCTTCCACATGTTTTACTTTTGTTGCTGTATTAAGTTGAAGCCCCCAGCTGGCTCTAGTGCCTCCCAGCACATTGTAGATGGCTCTGCCTCTATCACTTGCAGGGAGATTATCCAGTAGGGGTTTTGGAATCTGCACTGCACCCAGGGCACCTTCATCTCCCTTGTCCCAATCCTGCACTCAGTGGGAGCCACTCAGGAGATCAGATCTGTGGGAGCTGTTGGGAAGTGGTGACTGGTGAGAAGGGAACAGGAGGCCTGAGCCAGAGGTGGTGGAACTGAATTCCACCAAGTTCCAGCTAAAAAAAGCCCTGGGTAATCCTATAAAAAGGCTTACCTATAGATACTGTAAAAATCTCCTAAAAGTGCACTGTTTAGGAGATATTTACTTTTGATGCAGCCACTGACATCATTGCCGGCTCATCAGACAACCAAAGCCTGTGACCGGTGAAAGAAGACTGGGTGAAGAAGGAAGCGCCTTCACTGGAGGCCTTTGTTTTCAGGTAAGTCTGTCATAATGTGCTAGTATGCGATGCATTCTAGCAAATTATAACTTAAATTGTCCGGGTCTGATTTTGTTTTTCGTTAAATGTGGTTTACTACCTCTTAAAAAGTGGGTACCAAATGTAAAATCCTTGCTACTTTTACTGTGTATACCAGCACTGACTGTTGACTATAACATGATCTCCCTGCAGATCACTCTGCTTAGAAGTATCATTGAGTCCATTTAACATCCTGCCATTTCACTCAGCCCTGATGAAGGGGGATTGTGTGGCCCCCCCAAACACATTGGTTGTCTTTTGCCCTGCTTATTGTAACCAGTTGAACAATAAGAACTTTGGACTGCTAATGTCTCTTTGACCTATTACACTTGGATTTCTCAACTTGGGTGAATGTCCTCTCCTGGGGGATCCCCGTCCTTGTGATGAGCTGCCGAATACTGACCATTTGAACTCAAGTTTTGATAACCAGTAAAAATCCACATACTGCACCCCTCTAGCACTACATTTAGACATGGTCATAGTCACTCCAGTCCTGAGTCTTCTCTCTTCTTCCCTTTACATGAGTTATTGTTCTTCTTTAGGTATCCACACCACGCAGCCAGTACAACTTGTGCAGCACTGCTTGCTATCTAAGTCGCCCATGGCTGCATACAATGCAGGGTTAATACCCCTGCATTGTATGAGGGTTTTTCAAAAAGTCTCTGCACTTTTTTGTATACGTTTCGCAGCCATCTTCACCACAGGGTGACATCTCTCATAGTAAACTGCAACGTCAACCGACTTGGCAGACAGAGTAGTTATATGACACTCTCAGACACAACCAATTACTACTCCCCCCCCCCATCCTCACCATTTCCAAATAAAATATAAAAGGCTACTGCAAGGGTATTTTTTGTTCCAGCCAGGAGTTCAGCTTCAACCCAGGACTTATTGTGTTAAACTATTCGTTTGAGGTCTGTAAGCTTTTTTTTGTTTTTCATTCTTCACTATTTTGTTCTTCTTTGAAATGAAGGTTATCTAAAAAAAACTGTTACGTGTGTTATTGTGAATAAACAAACAGTATTTCAAAGAAAGAGCTAAACTAAGACATTAGTTACATAATAAATACACACATCAATGGTTAATTAAAAAGAAAGTTTCCCCTAGAAACATTATGAATTATCATGTTGTTTTACTCCTTATATATCTTGCATTAATTAGAAATTCATAGAAGGAGAAACTAGCATGCAAATTGTGTCCCAATGTCACAAGGTTACAAGGAAAGCTTCTGTGGAATGCTTAAATAAGGCAGAGCACAAAGCTTTAATCATTTCAACAAATGCCCCCCAAGAAAAACAGAGTAAACTGTAAACCAAACCAAAAAAGCGTACCAACAGAATAAACTATTGCTACATTCTTTCAATTTTAAAAGTTAAGAAAACTGAAGTAGATATGAATCGAATTACAAAAATTTTGCAGTCATTACCATGATAATGTAATTCCAAAATCTTTAGCTTTCATTAAAATAATACCTGGTGATCCTGCCATAAAGAGCCTTGTTTAGGATCAGAATGTATTATCCGTGCCTCCCAATAGCTTCTCTTGCATTGTCGCTGTCGCACAGGCTTCTGATGGAGGCTACAAGTGCTTGTTTTAACATATATTATGCAGACATGGTTCATTCTTGGAAGCATCAGGAAACTCACCCTGAGCAGTGGTTGCCCATGTATTGTGGGCGCATGGGTGCCGCCCCCCCAACACCTCTGCTGCCCTCCCAATCCATGCGCCCGGCCCTTTTCAGGACACCGGGCGCATGAGCGTAATTTCCGTCCGAAAAAATCTTGGATGGTTTTGCCACGTACACACAAACAAAATTCAGCTCAAGCTTGTCTTGCATACACACGGTCACACAAAAGTTCTCTGAACTTTCGACCGTCAAGAACGCAGTGACGTACAACACTACGACGAGCTGAGAAAATGAAGTTCAGTGCTTCCGAGCATGCGTCAAATTGTTTCCGAGCATTTTTCGATCGTGTGTACGCGGCATTATAGGCTTGAAAATAGCGTGGGCCTTTGACACACAGAACACTGCGTCCCGATCCCACCATGTTGTGTGACGATAGCGAATTCATTGGTCATGCTACATTTCCTCTCCGCCAATCAGGAGGCAGGTCGTGAGACCTGTTTCCCGATAAGCTAAAGCAATAGGTGATCCTATTGGATGCCTAGCACTTTGGAAGAGAAGACACGCTGGAGCCGGAGCCACCGCTGCATACCACACCACACCACATCAGCCCACATAGAACCAGTACGTGCCAGTGCCACCGCTGCCTGCATGGAGGAGGAGGAGAGGAGTGCACACCACTGTTGCCTGCATGGAGGAGCAGCAGAGGCGTATTTTTGAGGCGGAACATTTTTTGCACCCCCAAAAATTTTGAGCACCAGTCTCCACTGCTACTGACTGTTTAACAGAAGCCAGTCTAACAACTGGCTTCTGTTAAACAGTCCTGTTGGAAAACAAGCATTCGATTTGCGATTGCAGCCAATGGCTGCAGGGCTCATCTGTGTATTCTGGCAGTGGGAGGAGTCTCTCCGGTCCGAATACAATAACTCATCAAGTGAGAGATCCCTGCATCAACATCACTTGTGCTGATACAGGGATCTGTGAGTTTTTTTTCTTTTAACTCACTATAAACGAGGCATGCAAATACATTCTGTTTTATGAAGCCTCTGCTGTTTGTTGCCAGAAGTGAAAAAACTATTCCATAGGATTAAACTGTAGAGAAGATTATACTTGAGGGTTTGCAGTTTGTTCAGCTTTGTGTGGTAGCGCTACATTGTTTTTTGAAGTTTAAATTTCTATATTGGCTTCCTGCATTTCATGAATTCCACACTCCTTATCTCTCGGTCTTTTATGTAATGTTTTGGGGGAACTGCAACATGATTAAAAGGCAACAACGATATATTAAAAAATAAGCTCTTGATAACAATCTTAATAACACTATATTAGCATATGAAAGAGAGGAAAAAAGTGAAATTAAACAAAGTATTTTAGCTAATAAAAGTATGCCTGGCCTGAGGGGACACACTTCACTGATTGTATTGAAATTGACAAGCATGCATTACATTTAATATGTCTCCAGTAAGCAGCAGGGTGCAATTAAATAAAGCAACAAAAATGGAGGGAGCCATTTGGTTTATTATGACTAAGGAAATGTCCACATGTCTCCAAGATTTATTTTGGATGGCTAAGAAAAAAAAAAAAAGAGCAAATATGTTTCTTTCTTTACCTTTCATATTAGAGAAAATATCCTTTCCTTGGTAAAGAAATGGTGAAAAGAATGTGACTAATGAAACTAACATCATCTGAAATGTGACACGTCTACAGTGTATCCAGTATTCACACACCTTAGATATTTGACATACCAAAGAAAATATTCACAGTTAATTAGTTGTAATTTTCCCTTCGAGGAACAGTAAACTCTGTGAATGACTCTGTTTTATATGAAGGAACGTATTTCTTTGCGTAAATTATATACACATGCAATTTTGTTTCTGTATATGCACACGTATGGCATATGCAGTGCAGATTTTAAAAATAAAATTGAGAGGTAATTTAACCATTGACAACTTTTTCTAGATTCATTTTGTCCCAACATAATCCTTGATAGTGAACAAACTAATAGCAGCTTATCAACTGCTAAAGTGGCATTGAAAGCGAATTATACAATGGTGGGTGGCTTAGCAAAGCTTTGAGCCAAAGCAGTTCTTTGCAACTCTATACAGCAAGCAGAAGGCAAGGGATGCTCCAGGCACATAGAGAATTATTTGGGGAATAATCAAAGTACTTGCAGGAATCTTGTGGTTTCTGGTCCTAGATCTACTAAAGAACTGTGTACCATAAATTATTGTTATGTTTTCCTTTATTTCAGAACATTTTGTTTCCTAATGATGATGTTCTCAGTGCTGCTGCTCTTCATTTACCCCTTTGTAGCCTGTAGGTCTGGTATGAATTAAAGGGGGGACCCAAAGCATTTTTTCTTAATGTGTGGGGTCCCACCCCAAATTCTATACCAGTGATGATGAACCTTGGCACCGCAGATGTTTTGGAATTACATTTCCCATGATGCTCGACTACACTGCAGACTGCATGAGCATCATGGGAAATGTAGTTCCAAAACATCTGGGATGTCAAGGTTTGCCATCACTGTTCTATACAGACTCTTTGGGCTAGATTTACTAAAACTGTTGCACTCAGAATCTGGTACAGCTGTGCATGGTATGTAGTATGTAGTATGGAGTGTCAGTCAGTGAGCGGTATGGAGTGTCAGTCAGTAAGCAGTATGTAGTGTCAGTCAGTGAATGGCATGTAGTGTCAGTCAGTGAATGGTATGTAGTGTCAGTCAGTGAGCGGTATGGAGTGTCAGTCAGTAAGCAGTATGTAGTGTCAGTCAGTGAGCAGTGAGAGTGATGAAGTCAGAGGAGAACACCACCGACAGCCCCCGCTGACCTGTTCCTCTGTATCATCTGTGGAGGCAAGTGAGGTTTCTGGACGGGCTCCCGACGGCCTCCTTAGCAATTGATGACATCATCAGTTGGCAAGATGTGGGCGGGCAGCCCGCACAGCACAGAGTCCGGTAAAAGATTTCAGGAGAGTTTAAAAAACACAAGAGTGGCACTGTGGTTTAAAAAAAAAAATATTGAGTCAACAGTAAGAAATATTTAATTTACTACCTTACTTAGTTGGGGCACTTTTTTGTGCTTTTGCTGCAGCACCCCTGAGGACACTTTGTCGCCCCCCTGGTTGAAAAACCCTGATCTAACACATTCATACATACCTGTACTAGGGCCAATTAAGACAGGAGCCAATTAACCTACCAGCATGTGTTTTGAAGTGTGGGAAAAGACCGGAGTACCCAGAGAACACCCATGCAGGCACTGGGAGAACATGCATTCTCCAGACAGGTAATGCCGTGGTTGGAATTTAGAACAATGACCCTAGTGCTGGGGCGGAAAGTCCAAGGTATCACTTGAACACAAAGTAAGAAAACATCCCCCTAGTGGAACAAAAATAACCTGACAGAGGTTTTAGCTCTTCCCTACCCAATACTAACTTTAAAAAAACTCAACTTCAATAGTGATGATATATAATTAAACCTGTTAAGCCGACCACAAACAAGATGGATGGAGGAATTCCCCCGCTGGGAAATTGTATTCTGACAACAGGACCCGCCGCTGTCAAAATACACTAAAGTGGGTGCAGCTGATTGGCTGCAGCCGCTGATCGAGGAAGGTTTTCCAACTTGTCCCTTCGACAGAAGTTGATTAAACAATAAACTTCTGTCAAGCAGGGATAGCCAAAAACTGATCAAAATTTGTCCGGTCCCTGAATTTGATGAATTTCGATCAGTATATTGCCAGTTTTAGGTAGGAGAAAAGGAGCTCTTCTAGATAAACTGTCCTATTGTAAGATAGTAAAATTAGCCTCCAGACATTTCGTCCTTTGAAGGCATGTATCCTGTTTCTCATTTGTGTTTATTGTCAACTAGTTAATTTTGTAAATTGAAAGCTAATGTGCTGCACAGGAGTCATGGTGCCAAATACAATTATAGAAATTCAGTCTCAGTATATTTGTGTGCAAATACCCCAAAACTCTGATCTCTGTTCCTCTTCCCGTGTAGACAGTGATAATCACCAGCAGAGACAGGAAGAGCTTGATCACAGCTGTGATGTGAAATGATTTTGTTGGGGAATGTTCAGAATGCAATGTAGGAGACCTGTCATTTCTTTATAAAATAGATACATGGCTTCAAGTCCAAAATGTGTAGTTTACCAGAAAAATAACTTTCTATATTCTACATGCACAATATGCTTTTATTTAGAAATATTTCTACATATGAAATTAAGATTAAAGTATAAGCCCTCCATCTCCAGCTATATAAAGATCTGTCCTTCACTTCCCCACCATGTTCAGTGTCTGTGGGGGGTCTGCATTTAAGAGAACCTGTTGCTTTCCTAGCAGAGTACAGTCATTATAATTTTAAAGAAGAAACATCTCTGTATTTAACTACTTCAATACAGGGCGCTTTGAATGACAATTGCGCGGTCATGCTACACTGTACCTAAACTACATTCTTATCATTTTGTTCCCACAAATAGACATTTCTTTTGGTGGTATTTGATCACCTCTGGGATTTTTATTTTCTGCTAAACAAATGAAAAAATGACAAATTTTGAAAAAAATTATGTTTTTTTTTTTGTTTCAGTTCTAAAACTTTGTAAATAAGTAGGTTTTCTCCTTCACTGATGGGCACTGATGGGGCTTCACTGACGGGCACTGATGGGCACCAATGAGGTGGCACTGATGAGGTGGCATTGATTGGTACTGATGGGCACTAATATGCGGCACTGATGGGGCACTGATAGGCGGCACTGATGGGCACTGATAGGGGCACTGATATGTGGCATGGATGGGCACTGATAGGCGGCACAGATGGGCATGGATGGGCACTGATAGGTGGCACTGATGTACTGTAATGTATTGTACTGATGTATGCCAATCACTGCCAAACAACAATGCCTGGCAATCAGTGATGCCCATTGTGGGCACTGATTGGCATCCATTGTGGGCACTGATTGACATCCCTGGTGGTCTAGGGTGGCATACCTGGTGGTGGGCATCCCTGGTGGTCTGGTGGCATCCCTGGTGGTCTGGTGGCGTCCCTGGTGGTCCAGTGTGGGCATCCTCAGGGGGCTGCACTGATAATTGATCAGCACAGACCCCCCTGTCAGAGGAGCAGCCGATTGGCTCTCCTCTACTCGCGTCTGACAGACGCTAGTGAGGAAAAGTCGATCACTGGCTCTTCCTGTTCACATCGTGATAAGCCGTGATTGGACATGGCTAATCATGTGGTAAAGAGTCTCTGTCAGAGACTCTTTACCTAGATCGGAGTTGCGGTGTGTCAGACTGACACACCGCAACAACGATCGCGCGATGCGCGCCCCTGGGAGCGCGTAGCAGCATAATATCCTGAAGGCATCTTATGGCGTCCGGTCAGGATATTGAAACCTCTTTGCCACCCTCATTTTGCTGTATGGTGGGCGGCAAGTGGTTAAAGTAATAATCTTAGAAAAAAAATTGACATCTCACTATAGCCAGATGCTATAGCTAAAGTATATCTAAACCCAATCACCAAAATCTCATATAGGGTTTAAAAAATGTTTCAGAAGTAATGTTCAATATTTTAAAACCTGTGGTTTTCATTAAAATAATTCCTGGTAATACTTCCATGAAGGTCCTTGTTCAGGTATTCCTGCATTGTCACCTTGTCAAATCTAGCTCCAACACTAGAACATAAACTTGAGTAAATCACCAAATCTAACTCCATATCTTATGAGACTAGCAGTCAGTGCCATAGGCACAGATCTCAAACTGCAGATATATAGCAATGAGTCTCGTATTGCAGGGGTGTCTAGGTACAGGAAGTGCTGTTTTTTTAGCAGGAGTTCCAGACAAAAGGTACATTTTGCAGGGCACTGCTTAGGTACAATTAACATTTCTAGGTGTTGCCCCATAGCAGATCTTTTTGAGCTCAAGTCCACTTTAAGCCATTCACAGCTGACAACCGGGTTACTAATACTGTGTATTTATTTAATGTTAGCTATATAAAGTAATATTTGTGGCTCTATCTTTAGTGGATTCATCCTGTGCATGCAAAAGTAGGGCACTCCTGCACAATTACAATGCATTAAGTAAATGCCTAGTCAGCTATTATGAAATGGCTGCCATATCATTTTCAGGCCTTGTTAACAATAAAAGTGCCTCAGTGCCCAACATGGACCTGAGGCTCAGAATCACTGATTGTATACCTAACATCACACTTAATTATTTAAACCTTAGATAAATGTTCAATAATTTTTTTCTGCCCATACAGTCCCTAGATTTTCTAAAGTATCAATCTTTAAGGAAAAACAATATCATTGCATAGCCACCCTGTCTCAAGATGAAGTGTCATTGGTCTAAATATAGTGGGCAGCTAGGCTGTACTGAGTCTAAGCTCTGATTGTTACTGATGCTGTGTTTTTTGGGTTCCCCTAATTTTAGAATACTGTTTGCTTTTGCCTTTTTTTTTTTGAGTGTTCTTCAGGGGATTGAGTTAGGAGAAACAATGTTATGATTTGTAGATTTTTATTTCTCTCAGGCTGGCGAAGGAGATAAATAATTGGGGTGACTTATTAAATGGGTCGTTGCCTTCTGGGCTCCTACCAGGAGAAGAAGTCCTTGTAGAAGAGACTTTGCCTCCCAGATCTGCTGCCTGGTGAAGGTGTTGCTCAAAGAAGGGCCCAAGCCTGGGCCTAAGGAAGATGTGTTTTGGGGCCTGAAAGGATTTTTGCTGTTTTGCTGCAGGATACGTATAGAGGGAGCGGAGCAGGAAGATGTCTTTGTGGAACATCTTAGGTGGAGCTTCTGTGCTGGTGAGTGTGCTGGAGAGCTGGGTAGAAGTTGCTGCCTGTGGACATTGCAAAAAGTTCCCACTGTTCATCAACAAAGTATCTGAAGTTGATACTAATGGGCCAGCTATGAATTTTACTAGGTGATAAGTAATAGTAGTAGTAGATAAGTCTACTATTAGAACTCTATTTTTGCCTGCTTTTTTGTGTATCCTGTGTCCTAACCCTCTTTCATGAATGTATTATACTAAATAAACTTTTAAAACCTACTAAAGTGACCGGTGCCATTTTCCATTTACCCTACAAGAAATCAAGGATCCCACCCTGAGAACTGAAATGCTAGACCACTGAGTATCATGGGGGGTCCTCTTCAACTGCCCAGGGGTACAGAGGTTTGTGTAGGGAGTCACAATAAAACAATTTTTACTCTTCTTCATATGATCTGGGTGTTTTTCTCTGGAACCTAATATTCACATCTTACAGATTCATAGATACATGCTTGAGCAAGTCTGAGAAAATATCAAATTACCATGATTAAGGTCTTATAGCTTGATCTTTAAGTGGAACTCAAAACAGACATTGTTAACTTTGTATGACATGGGGAGCATCTGAATTCTCTCTCCAGCTTTTATTTCTGTCTGTGTTCCTCGTGAGGGTATGTGGCCAGCTGACGGGGCTTTCTGCTGCTAGCCTGCAGATCAGCAAAAGCACCAGTGAGGCAGAGGAAAGCTGGAAGGCACCCCCTGACTTCATATTGTCCAAATGCTCAGGCGCGGAGCAGCCAATCCTGGGTGAGCTGGAGGAGGTAGTGGGAGCGATCTGCGAGGAAATCCTGGGGACACGCCCCCTTCTCTCATGCTTGTGCATGAGAGAATTACGTAGTCTGTCATAAAAGAGCGGGGTGTGGCGACACAATTTTTTTTTTTGTAGTGTTTTGGCAAGACTTGGGGACAGATGGCTTCTGCTGCTTTACTGTACTAGGTAAACTGCTTATATTATTTTTGATTTTTTCAGATTTACAACCCCTTTAAGCCTGTATGGCATATTCAATTTGTTGAAATAAATACATAGCCAAGCTTCAATGATTACTTGGTTTTCTAAGATTTAGTGTTCACTAGCAAGGCCTTAATCAGGCAGTCACTCTTAACTATCGATAAGATTTACAGTAATATTTCACTGGACTGACTTCATTAAACTTAATTTTTATTGGCTTCTGTGAGTAATTGCACTTGGCATATTAGCATTGCTGTTTGTACTACCTTATTACATAAGTCAAGTTATTTTAAAAGGGTTGCTTCCCTTTAGTTTGCCCTGAGATTTGGTCAGGAAAGGGTGCTGGGTTTAACATTTTATGCAATATGTGTCAAAGATTGCTAGGGGAAGCCGAGATCAGTAAACTTATTGTACAAAGACTCTACTATGTTTTGACTCACTAATCAGTCATAACAACTACGGTACAAGCAGAAACAGAATCCATTTATGCTCTTGATATAAATTGGTACATTATGAAATAAGACTTGTGTGGTTTTCCCCCACATTGGCTCAGTCCAGATATGCTGGCAGCAATTTGAAATAGTCCACTTGGGGACAGGAACAAGGCAAAACTGTGAGTTCTGTTTAGAGTCAAAAGCACATTGTCCAGCTTTTCTGATTAATTCCATTTGTGATTCATAACTGAATCATCTGGTCTGCTTTCAAAATTAATTTTTTTTTACTGTTACTTTCAATTGAAGCATATAAATAGAAAATACTTGAATTTGGGATTGCTGTCCCTAGTTTATGTCTTGGACTGCATTAAATGCCTGACTTGTTTTGATGTATTCAAAGCTGCAAACAGCTTGTGTACTTTTATTCATTCTTTACATTCTGTAGTCAGTACACATGTGGTTATCACAACAGACTCACGTACACATTGAACTAAATGAAATGCTCTCCATTTGCTCAAATAGAAGTGTTATTATATATGGGTATAATTAAATTGGGCATTTCTCAATGAATGATAAAAAGAATACAGTTCTATTCAAGTATGCGGTACTAAGCATTTCAGAGCAGACCATTGTGCTCCAAATAACACATTAAATAATACCTCGCCCACCACTGCTACAGAACAGAATTTGTATTTCAAGTTTCCACTGTATCCACAATTCTGATATCATGTCTGCAACTCTGTGCAGATTTTATATCTGGGGTCTTACAATAATTGACCACTGAAAGGGAAAGGAACATTTTGGAAAACTAGGGTTGTTGGCATCACTCTTCACTGGGTATGTTGGAATAATCACCTGTTCTTAAAATCAATAAATCAGCTTGCTTTCTTTGGTAATTATGGGGTGTGACTTTCATATCGAATGTGTAGTGGATAGTTTGCTTCTAGATTTTAAGCTTAATTCATTGTTCCAACCTATTTCCCACCATTAAGGGTAACCTGCTGGTATCACAAGATTTATTATGTACATTTGAGACAACTTGCTCTAGGGCAATCATAAGAAAAATCCCTAAGTGCAACATTTTTTTTTAACACACAGTATGTGATTATGTCATCCATGTTTCCTGGGATGGTGCAGATATGTTTTATAGTGTGTGGGAACCAGCTTCAAATGGTAGCGCATTAGGAATATAGCCACTCACTTAAATCTTTTTTAGGGCTTTTCTTGCCCACTTTAAGAAAAAAAAAGCTCAAAGACTCACATGATTTCCCTCTTAGGGATTTTCCAGTATTTCTTTGACAAAAATGTAAATGTTCATAAGTCTCCTGGCTTTTACTTGCAGCCATCCTGCTCTGGCTTTAAGTCTCAGGCCCTTGTCTGTCTCCTCTAGACAGAAAACTCAATGCATGTACCTAACAGCTCCCTGCTGTAGTGGCTTCCACCTGTCTCTTAGGTGGAATCCTTCCAACTCCTGGTCAGAGACCTCATCTGTCTGCCGGGTGGTGAAGCCCAGAACCCTAGTCTTGTCTCTAATAAAAACACTGTATACACCTGCACAGTTAGTCCTGCTCCCAATATTGGAGACTTCATCCCTCCCAAGTCTCTAAAAAGTCTCCAGTTCTAAACCAGGTTTTTACGACTGATGAGGAAACTGAAAAAACTGAATGAAACACCCTGAAGCCCCACCTGTGTGGATGATAACCATGGGTGGCACAAAACTCTTCCTATGCAATGGCAGGGCACAGCACTGTCACAAGTGCTATATCTTTTTTTTTTTTAACCAATTTTTTTTAAACTCTATTTACTGACAACAAAGTAATGCTCTGAATAAATACATATATGCACAATAGACCATGATACACACATAGACATTGTGCAACAATAAAACATTAAAAGGCATAAAAACCCAATCGTTAGCTGACATTGTTGGCGAGAATTACAGTAGTTCTAAAGTCAGAAGTTTTTTTTTATCTTTATGCATTTTCTGCATTAAGATAAAAAAACCTTCTGTGTGCAGCAGCTCCCCTAATACTTACCTGAGCCCTCTCTCGATCCAGCAATGTTGTACTAGAGTCTCGGCTTTCCGGGACTCTCCCTCCTCATTGGCTGAGACAGCAGTGGAGAGCTATTGGCTCCTGCTGCTGTCAGACAGAGTCAGTGAGCCAATGAGAAGTGAAAGGGGGCGGAGCTGAGCCGTGGCTCTGTGTCTAAATGGACACACAGAACCGTGGCTTTGCACGGGTGCCCCATAGCAAGCTTCTTGTTGTGGGGGTACTCAGCAGGAGCGAGGCACCAGTGAGGGACCCGAAAAAAGGAAGATCTGGGCTGCTCTGTGCAAAACCACTACACAGAACAGGTAAGTATAACATATGTTATTTTTAACTGAAAAAAAGCAAGACTTCAGTATTACTTTAAGACTGAGTTTCTCCCGGAGTCCCACACATTATTAAAGTATTTCTAAAGGCTCTATTTTTAACATGTTATACTTACCTGCTCTATGCACAGAGCATCCTCGATCCGCCTCATCTTGGGTCCCCTGGATGGAGCTCCTGGCTCCTCCTCCCTCGCCCAGTGCCCCCATACCAGGCTGCTTGCTATGGGGGCACTTGTGTGTGCTCGCTCCCATGCCTTACTCTGTGTGTTCATAAGACAAAAAAAACAGGGCTCAGCACTGCCCACTGGTCCCTCCTCACTGGCTGTGATTGACAGCAGCAGGAGCCAATGGCTGTGTTTCAGCCAATGAGGAGGCAGAGAGCCAGGACAGCAGCAGCTCTTGTGCACATTGCTGGATCAGGAAAGGGCTTAGGTATGTATTTAGGGGGCTGCAGGGAAATCTGCATACTGAAGGTTTTTATATATCAAATTATTTGGTTACCCAAAATGATTAATTGGTGTAGAGTGGGTGTGGGGGGGGGGGGGGGGGTTAAGTGCATTCACCTTAAAGCAATCATCTTTTGGGACATACAAAGTTTCCCTTAAAAGTATTTGTATTAAGTATACCCATAATTTCACATCTAATATTACAAAGAGAAAAGGGGTAAAAAGTAGGGGCAAGACAATTAATGTTGAACATATCTGTCACCCGAGACCAAAAGTTGCAGAGTACAGAGCATGATCATAACAAGTTCACAAAGTCCGCTTGAGGTTGGGACATCACAGACAGTTTGTATGAGATAACAAACCCAGTGTATGCAGTTTCCTCGTGTTAGATTTGTTTGATGAAAGATATACTGTGTTGTTGGATGAGCAGGGCTTTTTCTCAGGGAATAGGTACAGGAACTCCACCCTTCCGAGTTACCCTTCGTCTCCGTCCCTACCCGTCACTGAGCACCACCATGAAAACATGAAAGATAGTAAAACGGATCCCTTGCAATGAGCAATAGACTCCACCCCAGCAACAATAGACTCCACCCCAGCAACAATAGACTCCACCCCAGCAACAATAGACTCCACCCCAGCAACAATAGACTCCACCCCAGCAACAATAGACTCCACCCCAGCAACAATAGACTCCACCCCAGCAACAATAGACTCCACCCCATAAACAAAGGACCCCCCAGAAACAACAGATTCCCCATACAATAAATGACTTTCCCCAGCAACAATGGACCCCCCAGAACAATGTACCACCCCAGCAATAGACCCCCTACAACAATGTACCACCCCAGCAACGATAGACCCTCCAGCAGCCAGCAACAATTGACACCCCAACAAACTAAGGCCCCCACCAGCAACAGTAGACTTACCCAGCAACAATAGACCCACCACACAAAAACAGATCCCCACCAGTGACAATAGATACCCCAGCAGCCAGCAACAATAGACCTTCCAGCACCCCTTGCCAGTACATACACTTAGTGCTGGAGGTGCCGGAATTGCGTTCCCCCTGCGTTCCTGCTGAAAAAAAGTGTGGATGAGTATATTAATAACTGCTGGAGCTATTCAGATATTATCCTCATCTTCAGCTGTCAGAGATGGCATTAGTGTTTAGCACCCTTAATCACCAGTGGACTTTTGCCTAGTTTGGTGTGAAGCAATATAGTGTACAAGACAGCCTCTTAGTCCCTTAAAATGTAATAATCCTGGTCAGGGGTTAATGGGTAATTTGAATGTCTAAATCTTGTATCACAGTTATTTTTAATAGGATATATTTTAAACACTCATGATTGTTACCATAAATCTTATCTTTTGCTGACCATGTAATAAAAACGGAATGAGAATAATGTGAGAACAGCAAGTCTTGTATATGTAAAAAGGATTATACTGTACAGCTTGCAGTTTTTATCTTTGAAAAGAAGAGGACCTTTCAGCAGACATTTTAACACATTTATTATCCATATAATACTATATATTCTTTATTTGTTACATTTATAAAACTTTTAATGCTTATTGTGGTTTTCAGTACTGCTGTGTTGTGAATCAAACAAAAAATATGTTTTTGGTACAAAAAGTACCTGATAGCAACAAGGCTGATAGTATGGTAATAATATCCCCATGTATTTTCTGAAATTTGATGGCCACAAACATGACACTCTATAATCAGGTTTTACCAACATCTTACCCATGACGTCCTTTTTTTTATTACGCAAGTTATGGACACATTCCTGCCCCCTCTGCCTGTGTCATAAGTGCTTTCAAATGTCAAGCATTTCCCGGACATCCTTTGGATGCTCCAGCTCTTATAATAAATTACATATGGAAAAAGGTCTTCTTAACAACAGACTATTCTGATATTGACAACTGATTTACTGGTGCACAGTGCTGTTCACACGGTGAACTCTTCTTCCTTTCCTGAAAGGTACCATGTGGACATTGCATTATAACTGTTTACTGACCCAGTACTAATTTAAGGTTGTCGAACAGATCTCCAGACTGATGCATTGTTAGTTTGTTGTCTGCAAGAGTCTTTTCTATGGTCTAAAGAGTGTTTATTTATAATTACTTGCACTTGGCACAATCCAATGTCCCATTCTTCGATTTGTAGATCTTGGAAATAATGTAATCATAATAAAGGCACACATGGAATATTGACTTATCGGTCTGATAATGTAATAATTAACACATTTTGAAAAAAAAAAGTATTAGAAGTATTTATAAGTGTTTTCATTGTGATCTGTTTTAGCAAAGATTTATGTTCCCAATCATTTGGTGACTACTGTCCCTTTGTGCCTTGCTTCTGCTTGGCCTTTTTTGACAGGATAAGACAAGGCATTAGAATGGAAAAGATACAATGGAGCCTGCATTGGGCGTTTTGGGGGATTTTTCTTCTCTTCCATAGGAGGGGGGACTCAGATCACCAGAATAGAAGAACTGGAGTGTAATTATGGATTACAGCAATTGATCTATGCAGTTGAAGGCTTAAGGACCCTTTCAAACTTGTGCAACTTATCCTGCGACTTGGGACTGTAAAGTCGCATGACAAGTTGTACCCCATGATTGTACCCCATGATTTCCAATAAGTACCATTCATATCTGTGCAATTTCAAGTTTCACCGACTTCAAAGTAGTCTCTGTACTACTTTGGTCTGACTTTGATGAGAGTTGAGGTCCATAGACCTCAAGTTTACACATGCATTCCCTGAAATCATGTTGAAATTGCAGTAAAATTGCGGCAAAATCACACAACTTTGAAGTCGCGGTAGTGTGAAATGGGCCTAAAGTGAACTTTATTCAGTTCTTAGCTTTTAAAATTACTCATCTGCTTAAGAGCAGACACCACAAGATGTGGTGTGTTACCTACAACTTTTAACTACATACAGTATAACTATATATACAGTATTTATGTACAGTTGTGCTCATAAGCTTACATACCCATAAACTCATTGACCTTTTATACACACACACTAATTTCAAGCAAACAGATTAAAGGTGAGGATGGTTACCTTTTAATAGCCATTCAAACCTCTTTGTGTCTACTTGTGTGCATGCTATTAGGCCAAAATCACTAGGGTATGTAAACTTTTGATCAGTTTCTGTCATTATGATTTATAAAGCGTAAACACGGTTGGTTGATAATAAATGGCTTCAGCCAAACCCTAACCATGAGTGAAAGAAACGTTTTTGTGTTATCATTCATATTCTCTGCAAAATGGCCAAGAAATCATAAATTCTGCCAGGGTATGTAAACTTATGAGGACAATAGTACATACAGTGTGTATATATATATATATATATATATATCTATATATATATATATATCTATATATATCTATATATATATATATATATATATATATATATATATATATAATCTCCAATTGCCAGGCGAGTCACTCATCTTGCAACTGTGTAAATCAAGGGGAGGTTTGACTGTAGGCTTGTAATTATCCACCAATTCCAGTAAAAAGAGAAGGGACACCATCTCCAATACAAAAAGTTTACTGAATATCAATTCTCCATACAAAACGTGAACAAAGTAGCTGCTTTGTTCACGTTTTATATGGAGAATTGATATTCAGTAAACTTTTTGTATTGGAGATCGTGTCCCTTCTCTTTTTCCTATATATATATATATATATATATATATATATATATATATATATATATATATATATATATATATAGATATACACATACAGTATCTCACAAAAGTGAGTACACCCCTTTTTTTTTTGTAAATATTTTATTTTATTCTATCTTTTCATGTGACAACGCTGAAGAAATTACACTTTGCTACAATGTAAAGTAGTGTTGTCACATGAAAAGAATAAAATATTTACACAAATGTGAGGGGTGTACTCACTTTTGTGAGATACTTTATATATACACACATATACAGAAAGAGAGAGAGACTGTATATATACTGTATATAAAACTGGGTCCTAGCTTTCTCTCAACAAACGACATTGTCCCCCAGGAGCAGGTTTGTATTCTAGCGATTTCTAGATTTTTACTAATGAACTGCGCAAGAATTTGGCAAAGTATTTCACTGGTGTGGGCTAATGTGTAAAATGTGCATAGTTTCCACTTTACATGAAGTCTGGCCCCAACATTCCTAAATTAAATGGCCCAAGTTACTAAATAGTTACATGCGGCAAAACAGATTACAGGAAAAATATAGCAAATATTGTAAACTCTGAATGAAAGAGCGCTATGTAATTTTACAGATATATGATAACATTTCCACACTTTCAGAAAATACATAATATATGTTTCCTTTGGTGAATCATAAAATATATTGTTTAACTAAAAAGAGTTATCCTTATATGCCTTTTTTTTCTAATTTAAACTGTCTCTGCTCTTGCCTTTTGTGAACATTACCTACGTATTAGAACAATAGACTGTTCATTCACTAACCTTTATTCAGGCATGGACATACCATAAGGATCTCCTCCTTCTATCTTGCAGTATTAGTCTCAATTTTTCATTTTTAAGCCATCAATAATCTCTCCCGTCATTCTCCCCACTCATTCTTCCATTCATCCTATACTTAGACTCTCTCCCTGTTCTACTTCCTAATTGCATACCCATACACCTTCTTCTCTGTCTGGTCCCTCCTGTCTCTTTCCTAGATCTCTATTTCCTTTATGTGCTCATGCATTCGGTTTCTTTTTTCTCACACCATTTTTTCCATATCTCATCAAATTTCTTAACACAACCCTGCCTAATATATAATGTTCTGTTCCCATTCTCTGCTGGATGGAGGGGTGGAAGACTGCCATCTGTGGGCTATAAGTTTCCTGGCTTGGAAAAGACATCTCAGGATTGCCGAGCTAGTACCTTTTGGTTTACCCTTCCCCTCTAGCCAGCCTAGTACACACGTCATAGGCTCTACTTCTATGGGTACCTCAAAGACATGGGTAATTATTTCCACCACCTCCATCCAGTATCGGAATAGTTTAGGACATCTCCAGAACATGTGGATCATGTCACCTTCTAGCCTTCCACACCTTGGACAAGTGGCATCCTGTCTCCGTCCAAACAAAAAAAGTTTTTGCGGCGTATAGTACACCCTATAAAGTAAAAATAAGTGTGACATCCTCTGGGGCGGGGACAGGGAAACCCACTGGGCAAGCTCAAGGGTTCTTTCCCACTGGGTGGGGGTTATATTTCCCACGTCCCTTTCCCATTTCCTCCTAGCGGATGGTTCCTGTTGTTTCTCTTTTCTTTTCCTATTTAAACTTAGGTAGGTTTTGGATATTAGGCCTTTCGTCGATCTTGATTCAATTATGTCCTGTAATGCCGGTATGTCGCACCATTCTATTTCTGTATCTCGAATTGTGATGTCATTGCGTGTCTAACTTGAAGATATCTAAAGAAGGAGTTTCTCGGGATTGCAAATTGCTCTCTCAACTGGAGTTGGGGCAAAAAAAATCATTTTAATTAGATAGCGGGCCCGCTTTTACAGAAATTTTTATTTTCTCTTTAAATTTAGTAAGAGTATCATAAGATATCCTTTGTGATGTACACACCAAGGTTCCTATTGGTGAATCATAGGGCAAATTCCGTATTGGTAGTTTAACTAAAAAGAGTTTGGACATCTCCAAGTAATATATGCCGCTAAAAAGAGTTATCCTTATATGCCTTTTTTTTCGAATTTAAACTGTCTCTGCTCTTGCCTTTTGTGAACATTACCTACGCATTAGAACAATAGACTGTTCATTTACTAACCTTTATTCAGGCATGGACATACCATAAGTAGTGGCAATATTGCTGGAGCTCCAAAGCAAGATCCAACCTTGAGACTCTCATTTTGCTAGTGTTCTTTCGCCTACTGACAATTCCGCTCCATGCCCAACCTCTTAATTGAAACGGAACATTTTGCCATTACTTTAAAATGAATTCCAGGCATGGTATATTTTACATAGTTGCATTGGCCCAGCTTGGACCAATGTAACCTATAGTTGTTTCTAATCCATTATATTCTCTGATCGTTCTATGATCATTGAAAGATCCCTGCACTCCACACCCTGCACAATAGTCTCTAACAAGAGAACTTTTTATAAGCACTGTGAAACTTTTTTGTGGCTAAAAAATTATTCTGGCTATGGTATATTCTTGTTTACATTGGTCAACCTTGGACCAATGTAGCTATGTACAGTATATGCCATACCTGGTCAATGTCCCTGGAAGCTGGAAATAACTGAAGTAGCTTGCTTCTGGGTCCCATGCTGAGTGGGCGGCCTGATGCATTGTGAATACCATAGATCAGGTACCATTCAGAGGATGCTTTGCAGATTTTGAATGAATGCAAAGTGTTCTATGATTGGACAAAAGGGAGAGCGTGACATCACTACTCTGCCTCATCACCTTTTGCAAAGCATTCTCTGAATGGTCCCTGTACTGAGCGACCAATCTAGCTGGCAGTAACCACCCCCCCACTGTAAGGGTTACATTTTCATTATGTCAAATGGGTACAGGAACAAACAGGTTGACTTACCCTGTTTTCCACTCTGGCTCCACCTCTGCCCTCATCTCTCGTCAGTGTCATGTATAATGCTTGACCATTAACCCTGTTTTGTATGTGGTGGATGGAAGCGAGTGACCAGGGCGGAGCACTAGAAAGGAGGCTGCAGGGGACCAGTCGCGCAGCCGGAGGCACCCTGCTAAAGTGCAGATCACTCTGACACCCCTGGGGGAAGGGGGTGGCTGCAATGGTATATTATTTTGATTTTCTCGAGTTTCATATTTTTTTCTATGATGTTTTTGGATTATGCTGATTTTGGAGACACTCATAATGCCCTACAAACCTCGAACAGTAGATAATTCAAACACAGATTGTATAGGGAAGGTCCTGGCAGAACAATAAGATGGGTTATTATAGCAGGAATTAGGCCTGTTTAACTACACAGTAGAAGATAGAATGTAATAAAAAATATATTTTCTAGCTCGCAAAGCTGAATCAAATTGATACCCGTGCTTGAAATGAACAGTTAGAATCTGAAACATTGAACTGGACTGGTGGCTACATTGTAAAAATTGAGTTTGTAGTTTGTCTGTGATTTTACTGGTAAGGCCCATCATCAGGTCACTGTGCTTCAAAGCTAAATGGCAGGCAGATATAATATACACATCCTTGCAGTTTTGTATTTAATACACCATTCTTTTTTTTTTTTAATGCAACTAGTATATGCAAATTAATTTTACTTGAAGAGTGACAACACTAAATAGACAGAAATCCAAATCCTTTAGTAGGTAAAACAACTTCCTAATACGTATGTCATCTGTGTATTTAGATGTTAGTCTAGCGCAGGGGTGCTCAACCAAATGAAGAGCGAAGGCCACTTAAGCAATTTGGTAACTGGTTGCGGGCCACAATAAAATTATATGGTTGAGAATTTTACATTTTTTATTTTGAAAAGCATAATGAAGATTTTAAAAAACAATCAGGATCACCATTTTCCATGGTACCCATACCCGTTTTATGTTTACCCACTGTTTAATCATAATCACAAAAAGGTAGAAGACGAACCCGATCAGACTGATCATGGAAAAAAGGCTGCACAGCAGATGCAGCATAATATGCCCATTGGTAAGCTGTAATGTTTAATAAACTGACCTTTTATCTTTCAGTTTCTGCTGACATCGCTGGCTGTTAAAAAGGTTCATGTCCCAGGCAGAGTGACACCAAATGCACTTTGCCTGGACCGGCCCTATAGAGGAAGCATCAACCTATGCGGCTCCTGCTCCTTCCTTAGTCGCTTGCTTCCTCCGTTACCGGCTCCCTCCATTCTGATGCTCTGGGATGGCGGGTTGGAAACCCATGATCTGGGATTGCCAACCCACCATCCCAGAGCAGCAGGTCACGGGGCAACATCATAGAGCTCCATAGGCCTCATGTGTCCCGTGAGCCACCGGTTGGCCACCCCTGGTCTATCGTTTATCGTTAACACAGATTTGGTTCATAAAAGATTTTGGCAGAGATAAGGACTTTTTTTAATCTGGTGTATTACCATTTAGTTGGGATTTCTGGAAGTGAGCTCTTGTTTACTGGTGTTCTGGTTAGGTGCCACAGTGAATTTCACACACCTACAGTATGCAGTTAGGTCCATATATATTTGGACACAGGCGCAATTGTCATACGTTTGGCTCTGTATGCCACCAGAATAAAATTAAAATGAAACAATCCTAATGAATTTGAAGTGCAGACTTTCCGCTTTAATTCAAGGGGTTGAACATAAATATCAAGTACACATTTTAGGAACTGCAACCATTTTTATACAGTATCCCACCATTTTCAGGGGCTCAAATGTAATTGAACAAATTAATATAATCATAAATAAAATGTTTTTTTTTTATATTTTGTTGAGAATCCTTTACTGGCAATGACTGCCTGAAGTCTGAAACCCATGGACATGGGTTTCCACCTTTCTTATGCTTTGCCAGGCTCTAACTGCAGCTGTCTTCGGTTGTTCTTTGTTTGTGGGTCTTTCTGCTTTTAGTTTTGTCTTTAGCAAGTGAAATGCATGCTCAATTTGGCTTGAGATCAGGTGATTGACTTGGCCATTGCAGAATATTCCACTTCTTTTCCTTCAAAAGCTCCTGGGTTGCTTTTGCAGTGTGTGTTGGATCATTGTCCATCTGTACAGTGAAGTGCCGTCTAATTAACTCTGCTGCATTTGGCTGAATCTGGGCTGACAGTATATCTGCAGAATTCATCCGGCTGCTTCTGTCTTTTGTCACTTTATCAATAAAAAACAATGACCCAGTGCCACTGGAAGCCATGCATGCCCATGCCATAACACTGCCTCCACCATGTTTTACAGGTGACATTGTGTGTTTTGGATCATGAGTTGTTCCAAGCCTTCTCCACACTTTTTTTTCTTACCGTCATTCTGGTACAGATTAATCTTTGTTTCATCTGTCCAAAGAATGCTTTTCTGGAACTGGTCTTGCTTTTTTAGATGTTTTTTGGCAAAGTCTAATCTAAGCTTTTCTATTCTTCAGGCTTATGAATGGTTTGCACCTTGATTTTAGACTTTGACAATAAGCCCACCTCCTGGAGAGTGTCTGTCACTTGTCTGGATGTTGTGAATGAGTTTTTCTTTACCATAGAGAGGATCGCGCGGTCATCCACCACTGTTGTCTTCCCTGGATGTCCAGGCCTTTTTATGTTGCTGAGCTCACCAGTGTGTTCTTCTTTCCTCAGAATGTACCAAACTGTTGATCACGACTAATGGTGCTGCTCTCTGATGTATTTGTTTCATTTTTGAAGCCTTACAATGGCCTGTTTTACTTGCATGGACAGCTTCTTCGAACACATGATGTAGGTTCACAGCAATAGATTCCAAATACTAAACCAATGCCCCGTACACACGAGCGGAATTTCTGACATAAATTTGGCTCATGCTTGGCTTGCATACACACGGTCACACAAAAGTTCTCTGAACTTTTGACTGTCAAGAACGCGTGACTTACA
Source organism: Lithobates sylvaticus (assembly GCA_028564925.1). Taxonomy (NCBI): domain Eukaryota; kingdom Metazoa; phylum Chordata; class Amphibia; order Anura; family Ranidae; genus Lithobates; species Lithobates sylvaticus. The sequence continues at coordinate 521,413,536 of CM053029.1, forward strand.
ACACTACGACAAGCCGAGAAAATTAAGTTCAATGCTTCAGAGCATGCGTCAAATTGTTTCCGAGCATGCGTAGGAATTTTGCGCATTGGAATTGGTACAGACAATTGGAGTCTGACTGAAAAATAGAGAACCTGCTCTCAATCTTTTGCTGGCGGGAATTCCACCAGCAAAAGTGCGATAGAGCATACACACGGTTGGAATTTCCGACCAAAAGCTCTCATCAGACTTTTGCAGGCGGAATTTCCGCTCGTGTGTACGGGGCATTAGAATCAACTCCAGACTTTTTACCTGCTTAATTGATGAAGAAATAACGAAGGAGTAGCCCACACCTGGCCATGAAACCGCTTTTGATTCAATTGTCCAATTACTTTTGGCCCCTTAAAGGGGAATGGCTATTCTTAATGGCTGTAATTCCTAAACCCTTCCTTCGATTTGGATACCCTCAAATTAAACCTGAGAACGTGCACTTTCAGCCCATCTCCATTATTTAACTATAGCTTGAATATGCTTTAGTAAATACCTGTAAAAAACTTAAACTGTGCGTCTAAATATATATGGAACCAACTGTATATCTATTTGGTAGGGATGGGCGAACGGTTCGGCCTGAGCATGAGTTTGGGCCGAACTTTTGCTGTTCGGACGTTCTCCGAACAACCGGATTATAGGGTCGTTCAACCGTTTGTTCAGCCCGCCGAATGACCACAATGCATTGCACCTCTGCACAGTGCATTGAAAGCCCTGATTAGCCAAAGGAATGAAAGCATTGCCAAGTCAGAGCACAGAGCACTGTCAGAGCCATGATTGGACGCTGTCATGATGACTGTATCCAATCATGGCTCATTGCTCTTTATCCCCCCCCCACACTATAAACGTATTCTTTGCATAGCGGCCATTTGTAGTGTGATAGTGGCATGGAGAGAGATAGAACAGGACCCTGTTCAGTGTTATTAGACCATGTGCTACAGTGTGCTATTCTGATTCTATTGTTCATCTTTACATTAGTGTGAATGTAGGGATAGTTTAGTTAGTGTGAGTGTAGTGACCGTTTAACACAGTATGTTTAACGCCATATATTTAAATGCGTTACGTTCCATTTAACGTAGTACATTTTTATGTGTTAGTGCACACTTAACACAATATAGTTCAGTTGCATTACAGCAAGTTTATCGCCGTGCAGTTCAGTGTGTTACTGCAAGTTTAACGCCATATAGTTATGTGCATTACTGCAAGTTTAACACTGTATATTCCATTGCATTACTGCAAGTTTAATGCCATATATGTCATTGCGTTACTGCAAGTTTAACGCCATATAGTTCTGTCCATTACTGCACGTTTGACAAAGCATATTGCAGTATATTATAGTGTATCCGTGGAGTGTGTCTTTGTAGTGAATACTCAAATTCAAGAGCACCAAACACCACTTTCCATTGATTAAAGTGCATCCACGTACACATCTACATATCTTTATTACATTTTGTTAATAAGCACCCCCCCCCATCATGTCTAGATGGACAGAAAGAAGAGGCAGACATTCCCATGTCACTGTAAGGGGGCCAGCAGTGTATGTGTCCACAGATAAAGGTGGACGTGGTCAGTCCTCAGGCAGGGCATCATTTCCTCTGTTTAGTGATGTTGTCCGTGCTATCTAGCCACAGCATGCAGAGGTGGTGGTGCACTGGCTTACTAAACCATCCTCATCCTCCTCATCCTCCGTCACTCAAGAAGAGACTAGTGCGCAGTCCCCTGCAGCTGCCAGAGTGGCAAAATGAAGGAATCGGCAGAGTTATTTGAACACAGCGTCAGCCACTTGGTCATTGACGATGCACAACCATTACTCATTTCAGATGTTGGTTCTGAGGTTGAGGAAGCCAGGAACATGAGCCTACAGAGAGGGGAGAACACTGGTACACCAGTTGGCAATCATGTTCCCCCAGCCACAGCGTATTGCCAGTTTGTCTCCAGTGGTAATGAGGATGAGGTCACTGACTCGACTTGGGTGCCAGATAGAGCAGAGGAGGAAGGTGAGGTACAAACCCAACGAGGCAGCCATCATGGAAGAGTAGAGAGCAGCAACCCTATTCCATCACATTGTGGAGCTGTTATCTCCCGGCCCACTTCCCACAGCTCAGCTGTCTGGGCCTTTTTTAGTATGTGCAGTTGATTGCACTGTTGCTATTTGCAAAACTTTGTCTCAAGCACATCAAGCATGGCAAAAACACCAACCATTTGGGTATCACATGCTTGGCAAGGCATTTAACATCCCACCACTCAGCCCATTGGTAACAGCACCTAAAAGCCACACAAAAGGGGCACAAATATGTCCCTCCTCCTTACTAACCTCACTCTGTCCTTGCTATACCTCATTACCTCTCAGCAGCCTCCAATTACAGGGATGATGGTATAGTGCAGGGTGTCCCAGGTCCTTGCAGCACATCTGCCAGCAGCACACCACCAGCTGTAGACTATAGGCAGAAAATTTCTGCTGCAGCGGATAAAAAAATACAGTACCTGTCAAACAGGTGCGGAAAAATTGTTCTTTGGGTGATAATTGTGCCCAGTGATCTATTGTCATGGCTCTTCATCTCTGTTTTCCTAGCTAATCGTCCACCATGTGATGCAGATGCTGCCGATGGGATGTGGAAGTTGACAGCCCTGGGCGGCAAGGACTAAATAAATTGAGAAAAGCATCACTTAGGCGGCCGCCTTCTCCACCGCTCCTCTCTTGACAAACAGAATCCTCAAAACTACATTTTCCACGACACTGTAACCTACTACAGTCGGGAAAGGTGTTTTATAAACTCCTCTTTAAGGTGTCCTCAAGAGATTTCATCTTCTACACTCTCTATGGCAGGGGTCTCAAACTGGCGGCCCTCCAGCTGTTGCGGAACTACAAATCCCATCATGCCTCTGCCCATGGGAGTCATGCTTGTAACTATCAGCCTTGCAATGCCTCATGGGAATTGTAGTTCTACAACAGCTGGAGGGCCACCAGTTTGAGACCCCCGCTCTATGGGGATGGGATGAGTTCTGAGACTTTCCCCTTATTTATTTATTTTTTTACCTTTTTTTTTTTTTTACCTATTAACTTCCCCCTTATAACGGTGGTCAAGGAGGGTTGCCAACCAATAGTGGTCCTTTCCCTTTATGCCATGTATTCTTGGGTCCTTTTGCAGGCTTTGAAACATGAGGGAGCCCATGCACTGCAAATTTGCAGAGGCAGGAGAAGCAGACTCCTCAGGATCACTGAGGATTGCAGTATCTGAATATGCCTCCTCCCAATCATGTACTACTCCCAAGGATTTTGGGATTGGAAAAACCTCTCTTACTGTTTGACGTATGTCTTCTTCTGCTTCAATGCCCCCAAAACTGACAGAATCTTCCTCCTCCTCCTCTCTCTCCTCTTGTGTGTTCTGTGCCATAGGAACAATGGTGTCTGCATAAAGTGGGCCTTGAGAGGAAAGGAAGTCCTCCTCTTTGTCCTGCTGTTGTGCCTTGAGTGTCCTGCCCATAATGCCACACAGAGTCTGCTCCAGCAGGAACACAACAGGGATTGTCAATGATGCATGCATCGTCACGGCTCACCATTCTTGTGACAGTACAGTGCATGCAGCCATTGGCATGGGTGAAAAAAAGCAGAGCCGGCTTGAGCCTGTCATTGTGCCATACTCACACAGGTACTCGTTGATGGCCCTCTGCTGCATGTGCAGCCGCTGCAGCATTGCCAGTCAAGTTCCACCTGGTGGCAATGTCATAAATCAGGCAGTTTACGTGTAGGTGGAATTCCCGCTGCCCCCTTGACACACCAGCTGAAGCACTGCATGGCACCTTTTAGCCTGACTCATTGAATAGCCCTTTGAACGCTTAGGGGGTACTTGAGGTTTATAGGACAATTCAGCAGAGGAGGGCATGGAGGAGGAGGAGGGGGTAGAGCTGACAAATCTTGCATCATCACCAGCTGTATGGAGACGTGGGGGTACAACAAGCTGCAGCACTGAGCCCTGTTCTGCATCCTTCCGAGTTGCAAGCAGAGTTTCCCAGTGTGCTGTGAACAAAATATATCGTCCCTACCCATGCTTGCTGGACCACGTGTCAGCAGTAACATGGACTTTGCAGCTGACTGCCTTGCCCAACGATGCTACATCATTGCCTTCCACGTGATGGTTGAGACCTGGAATGGCATTACATGAAAAGAAACAAATTTTACGCACCTGTCTGACAGGTGCATAGCATTGTAATTTTTGACAGCAAGGCCAATTCTTGCTTTTATCAAGAGTACCTCTATGGGGTTACGGTGTGAAGGCATCATGACACCCAAAGAACAATTTTTCCACACTTGTTACTTCTATCCAAAGTCTGTTGGAGAGACACCAGAATTTATCCAAAAAAATCTTTAATCTTGTTCCCAGTGCACTACATTGTGGCCTCATCATACAGACTGGCTCCGCAAGCCGTTGCTTACAAAACAAAGAAAGCTTGCAGGGGGAAAATTTCATTTTTTTTGGGCTCTATAAATGCAATTATTGCTGCAGCAGCTTCTATACACAGTAGATGTGCCACTTTACAGGTGAACTAAGGGGACCCCCCCAGGCACTACATTGAAAGGAATTTTTCATTTTTATATTTTCACTTTAAGCATCAATAAATCCCTGCTCATTTAAAAAAGTTTTTTTACAAACTTTTTTTTCATTGATACATGTCCCCCAGGTCAGTACCCAGAAGCCCATAACCATTGCATGCCCAATTACTTGCATATACGCCTTCAAAATGGACACTTTTAATTTTTCATGTTCGGGTCCCATAGACTTCAATGGGGTTCGTTATTCGGTTATAAACTTTTTCGATGTTCGAAAGTTCTGGTGCGAACCAAACAGGGGGTTGTTCGGCCCATCCCTACTGTTTGGAAATTGCTTTAAGAAGAAATGGATAAGTCATTTCCCAGATATGACTCTTACTACTAAACCTGCCTTAAAGCTGTCATTATAATGTTCAGTTTTCATTATGCCCGAATTATGCACTGATTTATATGGCCATTAGTTCATTCATTCTTGGCAAGTTTCTTATGTTAATCATGAGCTGAGTTAAAATATGAATCATTTCCAACGTATTAGTCTACATTTTTCAACAAACACTTAAATAGGGCACCATAATGTGCTAATTAGGAAAGTGACTGTTCTTGTGTTTATGGATAATGGTAATAATGACTAACTACTCTGTCATTGTAAAGCTGGTGAGACATTTCCCATTTCTCCAGCTTCTCTTGAAACCCAGGATCAATACAGTCTCAGAACCGCCTGAAATTCTAATCTGTGATAACGGGGCTTTAGGGATCCAGCACTTGGCTGACGTTACACCATATAATAAAAAAAGTGGATATGTCATTTTATATGAACAAGGGGTTTCCTCTCCATTGTCTTGTAAGTGTGTTTAATAAATGCAATAGGCTCTTGGCCTAGACGGAAGGCATTATAAATCTGAGTGTTCAATGAGGTTTTATAGTGCAATGTACTCTAGTTAACTTTTTTACTTAGTAAAGATACATGCAGCAGTGCATTCTCAATACAGTTTCATTTTATCTTGATAACTATACATGCCAGCAAGACATTTGTCTCCAATCTCATTCACCTCACAGCTATTTAGAAAGGTCATGTAAGAGACTGTTAGCATGATACTGTCGTTTCTTTGACTACCTTTGTGAGACCCTACTTCATTATAACATCCAAAATGTCAAGCAGAAGCTGTTTAGTTGATGTTACAACGAAAATGTTTAACATTATTAACCACTTCAATACCAGGCACTTAAACACCTTCCTGCCCAGACCAATTTTGAGCTTTCAGCGCTGTCGCACTTTGAATGACAATTGCGTGGTCATGCTACACTGTACCCAAATGACATTTTTATCATTTTTTTCCCACAAATAGAGCTTTCTTTTGGTGGTATTTGATCACCTCTTCGTTTTTTATTTTTTGCTAAACAAATAAAAAAAGTCTGAAAATTTTGAAAAAAAATATTTTTTTTTTTGTTTCAGTTTCAAAACTTTGTAAATACCGTATTTATCGGCGTATAACACGCACCCCAAGTTTAGGAGAGCATTTTAAGGAAAAAAAGTTTTAGGAGGGAAGTTTAGGGAAAAAAAACACTTACATTTAAGCGTCATTTGCAGCTTGCCCAGCGTCATTTGCAGCTTGCCCAGCGTCATTTGCAGCTTGCCCAGCGTCATTTGCAGCTTGCCCAGCGTCATTTGCAGCTTGCCCAGCGTCATTTGCAGCTTGTCAGGTTCATTTGCAGCTTGTCAGCGTCATTTGCAGCTTGTCAGCGTCATTTGCAGCTTGCCCAGTGTCATTTGCAGCTTTGCCCAGTGTGATCTGCAGCTTGCCCAGCGTCATTTGCAGCTTGTCAGCGTCATTTGCAGCTTGTCAGCGTCATTTGCAGCTTGCCCAGTGTCATTTGCAGCTTTGCCAAGTGTGATCTGCAGCTTGCCCAGCGTCATTTGCAGCTTGCCCAGCGTCATTTGCAGCTTGCCCAGCGTCATTTGCAGCTTGTCAGCGTCATTTGCAGCTTGCCCAGTGTCATTTGCAGCTTGCCCAGTGTGATCTGTTGCTTGCCCAGTGTGATCTGCAGCTTGCCCAGTGTTATCTGCAGCTTGCCCAGTGTGATCTGCAGCTTGTCAGTGTCAGTTGCAGCTTGCCAGCGTCATTTCCATCTTTTGCACATTTAAAATTGCCGCCTAGAAAGACCGCGCGGCCGAAAAAGAGCGAGCGTCGGCGGAAAAGCCCGAGCCGTCTGTTCGGCTCCTGCTCTCAGTCCCGCCTCCCTGCTGTTTCGGAAGTGAACGCAGGGAGGCGGGACTGCGAGTGGAGCCGGAAAAGCCAGAGCTCTGCTCGCAGTCCCGCCTCCCTGCTGTTTCGGAAGCAAGCGCAGGGAGGCGGGACTGCGAGCAGAGCGGAACAGACAGATCGGTCTTTTTCGGCGGCGCTCGTTTTTTTCCGGTGGCACTCGTTTTTTTTCGGCGGCGGACGTTTTTTTTTCGGCGCCGTTTTAATTTTTTGGGCACTTTTTTGGGGTATCAGCGTATAACACGCACCCACGACTTTCCCCCGATTTTAAGGGGGGAAAAGTGCGTGTTATACGCCGATAAATACGGTAAGTACGTTTTCTACTTCACTGATGGGCACTGACGGGGCTGCACTGATAAGGTGGCACTGATGGGCACCGATGAGGTGGCACCAATGAAGTGGCATTGATGGGCACTGATAGGCGGCATGGATGGGCACTGATAGGTGGCACAAATTGGCACTGATAGCTGGCATGGATTGGCATGGATGGGCATGGATAGGCGGCATGGATGGGCATGGATAGGCGGCACAGATGGGCATGGATAGGCGACACGGATGCGCATTGATGGGCACTGATAGGTGGCACGGATAGGCACTGATAGGCAGCATTGTTTTGTACTGATGGATGCCTATCAGTGCCAAACAATAATGCATGCCAATCAGTGATGCCCATTGTGGGCACTGATTGGCATACATTGTGGGCACTGATTGGCATCCATTTTGGGCACTGTGTGTCATCCCTGGTGGTCTAGGGTGGCATACCTTGTGATGGGCATCCCTGGTGGTCTGGTGGCGTCACTGGTGGTCCAGTGTGGGCATCCTCTGGGAGGCTGCGCTGATAATCGATCAGCACAGACCCCCCCTGTGAGAGGAGCAGCCGATCAGCTCTCCTCTACTCGCGTCTGACAGACGCGAGTGAGGAAAAGCCGATCACCGGCTCTTCCTATTTACACTGTGATCAGCCGTGATTGGACACGGCTGATCATGTGGTAAAGAGTCTCTGTCGGAGACTCTTTACCAAGATCGTAGTTGTCGTAGTCGTCAGACTGACACCCCGCAACAACGATCACTGCGATGCGCACCCTCGGGGGCGCGCAGCGGCTCAAAATCCTGAGGACGTCCTATGACGTCCGCTCAGGATTTTACAACCACTTTGCCAATGTCTTTTTACAATAGGGCGGGCAGCAAGTGGTTAAAAAAAAAAAAAGCTGGTCCTTGTTCACCATAATTTACTAAAGTGCAAAGTGAAAAGATTACATTATGTGTGCTGTAACTAGGGATGAGCATAATTGAGAGTGTTAATTTCTTTGAAATGTTGCCGTATAATGCTGCCTATTCACTTTAAATGGGCCTTTAACAAGCCTCAAGGTATAATATATCATGCCTGCACTATTTGTGGCCCACTTAGCCGCACAGCAACACACAGTACATTTACATCTGTTCTTATTCACATGGGCAAAGAGAGCAATACACCACATGGGCAAAGAGAGCAATACACAATGAAAAATGTATGCATCTTCCCAGGAGTGACAGGTGTTTGTACAAATCAATGACAGGCTGTGACTGTATACTGGTAACTGTACAACCAATCATTTGCTTTTGTACAGGGCAGATGTGGGCCCCTAGATGCAGATAGTTAATGTCCTGGGACTATCTCTGTTAATAAGCAAACGATTGGATGTTCGGTGACCAGCATATACTGTACCTGCAATGTAACCACCACAGCCAGGAGCATAACCACCCCATGCCTGTAAAAGCTGCAGCCTGTCATTGATTTGTACAGGCTGCTATATGCAAATACCTGCCACTCCCAGGTGCAGAGATATGCACATTTTTACAGCTCTCTGCGCCCCTGTGAATGAGCCCTTATGGCAGTGTTTCTCTACCTTTTGTCAGATGAGGCATCCTTTAAAATTATGCTCAATCTCGGGGCATCCCATTACACCCCATTTGAAAATATAAAAAGCTAAACTTAGTTTTACTTAAGGTAGCAGTATCCACATATGGGGTATACCCAATATTAGAGTTTTTTTCTCTTGTCCCCTCAGTTTCTTTCGCTCATTCAGCCAGAGGAACCCCAGTGCTGATGGAGAGAGGTAGGGAAGGGACACACAAGGATGTATTCAGGCTGGCAGCTGGTCCGCACAGTGCATCAGTCCTGTGGTGGTGTGCAGCCAATTTTTCTTTATCCTGGTCCGCACGGTGCCCAGGGTTGTAATTCTGCAAAATAAAAACATTTGGCTTTGTGTAACAAAAAAAAAGGTTGGCTTCATTGACCCCCTGACTCGTTGCCTAATGTACATTTCGTTTTGGGCTATTTGGGGCAATTTTTAGGCACCCCTAAAGAATCCTGAAGGCACCCCAAAGTGCCACCACACCCTGTTTGAATAAGGTTGCTTTATGTTGCGCCTGCAAGCAGGTGTATGATTTTTCCACTGTATATGTTCATTGAGGTGTAGTTCAAAATGACTGCGTGCAGTGGTGAACATCATAACCATTCTTAACAAATGCATAGCTGTAAAGGGAACCTAAATGAACATTAGGCAGGGTTTCATATAATGTACCAACAATATAAACTTTAAAACAGTAAAATAGGTTATGATGAGTAAATAGATCACAACAACTAAAAAAGATATTGTATGGATTGACATGAAAATGTATTTACTTTACTGATTTAGCACTAACACTTTGCAGCTCTTTAGAAAGAATGCACCGACTTGTTAGATTGTTAAAAATATACTGAGAAAGATTTACTAAAACTAGTGCACACAGACTTTGGTGCAGCTGTACCTAGTAACCAATCAGCTTCCAGATTTAAGCCTTCGTTCACACTGAACACGGCTTTGAAATCGTGCGACTTCATCTAAACTCGCACGATTTCAAAGCTGCATTTCAGTCTGACTTCAGGGGGGACTTGAAAAACATCTGTGTGGGTTCATGCACAGATGTCTATTGAAGTTTTCCCCGAAGTCGCCAAAAGTAGTGCAGGAACTACTTTTGGAAATCAGTGCAGCGCCGCAGGGTTGGCATTGCACCGGTTGGAAAGGTGCCATTGCAGTCAATGCATGTCAAATTGTGCCAATGTGAACGGGGGCTTATTGTCAAAGCTTAATCAAACAAGCTGACGTTGGAAGTTGATTGGCTACCATACACGGTTGCACCAGATTTAGCACTCCAGTTTTAGTAAATCAACCCCAGTTCTGGGGTGCACCCAGTTTTAGTAAATCTCCCCCTCTGTAACACAGTTTTTTAAATTTATTTTTTTAAGAGTTATTAAAATAGAAAATACAATTGTACAGTGTGTGAATGTTATATTTTTTAATTTCATAATATGAGGATTTACACTAAAACACCAATTAGCTGGTTTTATTTAACTATTATGCCCCGTACACAAGAGCGGATTTTCCATCGGAAAAATCTTGGATGGTTTTTCCGACGGATCCGCTCAAGCTTGGCTTGCATATACATGGTCACAGAAAAGTTCTCTGAACTTTCGGCTGTCAAGAACACGGTGACGTACAACACCACGATGAGCCGAGAAAATGAAGTTCAATGCTTCCGAGCATGCGTCAAATTGTTTCTGAGCATGCGTAGGAATTTTGCGCGTCGGAAATTGCTACAGACAATCAGAATTTCCGATCGGAACTTTTTCTGACCGAAAAAATTGAGAACATGCTCTCAAACTTTTGCTGGCGGAAATTCGGCCAGCAAAAGTCCGATGGAGCATACACACGGTCGCATTTTCCGACGAAAAGCTCTCATCTGTCTTTTGCTGGCCGAAATTCCGATCGTGTGTATGCGGCATTAGAACTAGTGGTAAACCAAAAATGCTTGGACATAGTTTTACATCACAAGCAGGAATAAACACCTGCAGGATCAACTTTCCATTTCAAGATCTTACTGACCTTACTGAAGCATATTCTATGTAACTTCTGGTCTCTCCTTCCATTTTGGATAGAGTTAAGAAAGGGTTTTAACTTCACTTCCTGTCCTATAGCCACAATAGGAAATTAGAAGAAATTCCTGGTAATCACCAGAATTAGTGTCCCAATTGGAAGATTTCCTCCTCTAATTCTGTTCTGGTAATCACTCAAAGTTTGGTATTTTCTTTCACTTTGAGTTAGAAAAGTTACGAGTACAAATAAATAGGGTGAATCTCCCTAACAGGGGCACAGGCAGCAATAACAACGTATTAGATGTTCTAATCCCTCTGCACTCTCCAGAACTAGGCAAGCATGAATCTAATTGGTGGACTGTGAGAAACTTTTGAGAAAATACTTATTTTTTTTATTTTTTTTACCAAAAGCAACAAGACTTTCTGTATGGGAGAGATAGAAATAAACCTGCAATGGATATACAGTATTTGTAAATTCTATTCAAGCATCTCTTGCAAGGGTGCTCAGGTCACTGCATTACTGACAATAGGAGATGATATGTTATGGTGCAGTATAGCTATATGTAGAAAAAAATGTATATGCTGGGCGAACTGCCAGTATTCCCTGTGTGCATCTCAATACGTATGTTTTATTATGGACTGGAGTGGATTGATAAATCAGAAGACCTGCATTTCATAATCCGCTATTTAAATCCACTAAAAAAGAAAAATTACCCCTAACAATCTCCATACTGACTTTTGAAAAACACTTGCAGCTGAGAGTAAATTCATAATTTATACATAAGTACTCTATTTTATTGCTTGTTATTACACAGTAATTATGATGTTCAACTTAACATAATGCATATAATGTATATAAATAGCTTCTGCAATAATGAATGGTTTAACAAGAGATCTGCATTCTGTCTTTATGAGAACAATTTCTCCTTAAAAAAATAATATATCTGTACAAATAAGGACATCTGAAAACATTTCCTTGAATTGACCTATTATTAAATTAAATTACCTTATAACTTCCCCCTTATAATGGTGGTCAAGGAGGGTTGCCAACCAATAGTGGTCCTTTCCCTTTATGCCATGTATTATTGGGTCCTTTTGCAGGCTTTGAAACATGAGGGAGCCCGCGCACCGCAAATTTGCAGAGGCAGGAGAAGCAGACTCCTCAGGATCACTGAGGATTACAGTATCTGAATCTGCCTCCTCCCAATCATGTACTACTCCCAAGGATTTTGGGATTGGAAAAACATCTCTTACTGTTTGACGTATGTCTTCTTCTGCTTCATTGCCCCCAAAACTGCCAGAATCTTCCTCCTCCTCCTCTCTCTCCTCTTGTGTGTTCTGTGCCATAGGAACAAGGGTGTCTGCATAAAGTGGGCCTTGAGAGGAAAGGAAGTCCTCCTCTCTGTCCTGCTGTTGTGCCTTGAGTGCCCTGTCCATAATGCCACACAGCTCCAGCAGGAACACAACAGGGATTGTCACTGATGCATGCATCGTCACGGCTCACCATCCTTGTGACAGTACAGTGCATGCAGCCATTGGCATGGGTGAAAAAAAGCAGAGCCGGTTTGAGCCTGTCATTGTGCCATAATCACACAGGTACTTGTTGATGGCCCTCTGCTGCATGTGCAGCCGCTGCAGCATTGCCAAAGTCAAGTTCCACCTGGTGGCAATGTCATAAATCAGGCAGTTTACGTGCAGGTGGAATTCCCACTGAATTTCAGCCAATTACAGAATCTTCTGGCCTGCTCTAGTAGATCTTCCAACCCTGGGTACCTATTTAGGAAATGCTGCACCACCAAATTGAGGACATGTGCCAGGCATGGCACATGTGTCAACCTTCCTTGTCTAAGGGCATACAGGAGGTTTGTGCCACTATCACAGGCCACCATTCCTGGCTCCAGCTAGCGTGGCGTGAACCACCTCTGGGGCTGTCCCCACAGAGCTGCAAAAATCTCTGCTCTGGTGTGGTTCCTGCCCCCTTGACACACCAGCTGAAGCACTGCATGTCACCTTTTAGCCTGACTCATTGAATAGCCCTTTGAACGCTTAGGGGGTACTTGAGGTTTATAGGACAATATAGCAGAGGAGGGCATGGAGGAGGAGGAGGGGGTAGAGCTGACAAATCTTGCATCATCACCAGCTGTATGGAGACGTGGGGGTACAACAAGCTGCAGCACTGAGCCCTGTCCTGCATCCTTTCGAGTTGCAAGCAGAGTTTCCCAGTGTGCTGTGAACAAAATATATCGTCCCTACCCATGCTTGCTGGACCACGTGTCAGCAGTAACATGGACTTTGCGGCTGATTGCCTTGCCCAACGATGCTACAACATTGCCTTTCACGTGATGGTTGAGACCTGGAATGGCATTACATGAAAAGAAACAAATTTTACCCACCTGTCTGACAGGTGCATAGCATTGTAATTTTTGACAGCAAGGCCAATTCTTGCTTTTATCAAGAGTACCTCTATGGGGTTACGGTGTGAAGGCGCCACGACACCCAAAGAAAAATTTTTCCACACCTGTTGCTTCTATCCAAAGTCTGTGGGAGAGACACCAGAATTTATCCCAAAAAATCTCTAATCTTGTTCCCAGTGCACTACATTGTGGTCTCATCATACAGACTGGCTCCGCAAGCCGTTGCTTAGAAAATAAAGAAAGCTTGCAGGGGGAAAATTTCATTTTTTTTGGGCTTTATAAATGTAATTATTGCTGCAGCAGCAGCTTCTATACACAGTAGATGTGCCACTTTACAGGTGAACTAAGGGGACCCCCCCCCAGGCACTACATTGAAAGGAATTTTTCATTTTTATGTTTTCACTTTAAGCATCAATAAATCCCTGCTCATTTAAAAATGTTTTTACAAACTTTTTTTTCATTGATACATGTCCCCCAGGTCAGTACCCAGAAGCCCATAACCATTGTATGCCCAATTACTTGCATATACGCCTTCAAAATGGACACTTTTAATTTTTCATGTTCGGGTCCCATAGACTTCAATGGGGTTCGCTATTCGGTTCCAAACTTTTTCGATGTTCGAAAGTTCTGGTGCGAACCAAACAGGGGGTTGTTCGGCCCATCCCTACTGTTTGGCAATTGCTTTAAGAAGAAATGGATAAGTCATTTCCCAGATATGACTCTTACTACTAAACCTGCCTTAAAGCTGTCATTATAATGTTCAGTTTTCATTATGCCCAAATTATGCACTGATTTATATGGCCATTAGTTCATTCATTCTTGGCAAGTTTCTTATGTTAATCATGAGCTGAGTTAAAATATGAATCATTTCCAACGTATTAGTCTACATTTTTCAACAAACACTTAAATAGGGCACCATAATGTGCTAATTAGGAAAGTGACTGTTCTTGTGTTTATGGATAATGGTAATAATGACTAACTACTCTGTCATTGTAAAGCTGGTGAGACATTTCCCATTTCTCCAGCTTCTCTTGAAACCCAGGATCAATACAGTCTCAGAACCGCCTGAAATTCTAATCTGTGATAACGGGGCTTTAGGGATCCAGCACTTGGCTGACGTTACACCATATAATAAAAAAAGTGGATATGTCATTTTATATGAACAAGGGGTTTCCTCTCCATTGTCTTGTAAGTGTGTTTAATAAATGCAATAGGCTCTTGGCCTAGACGGAAGGCATTATAAATCTGAGTGTTCAATGAGGTTTTATAGTGCAATGTACTCTAGTTAACTTTTTTACTTAGTAAAGATACATGCAGCAGTGCATTCTCAATACAGTTTCATTTTATCTTGATAACTATACATGCCAGCAAGACATTTGTCTCCAATCTCATTCACCTCACAGCTATTTAGAAAGGTCATGTAAGAGACTGTTAGCATGATACTGTCGTTTCTTTGACTACCTTTGTGAGACCCTACTTCATTATAACATCCAAAATGTCAAGCAGAAGCTGTTTAGTTGATGTTACAACAAAAATGTTTAACATTATTAACCACTTCAATACAGGGCACTTAAACACCTTCCTGCCCAGACCAATTTTGAGCTTTCAGCGCTGTCGCACTTTGAATGACAATTGCGTGGTCATGCTACACTGTACCCAAATGACATTTTTATCATTTATTTCCCACAAATAGAGCTTTCTTTTGGTGGTATTTGATCACCTCTTCGTTTTTTATTTTTTGCTAAACAAATAAAGTCTGAAAATTTTGAAAAAAAATATTTTTTTTTTGTTTCAGTTTCAAAACTTTGTAAATACCGTATTTATCGGTGTATAACACGCACCCCAAGTTTAGGAGGGCATTTTAAGGAAAAAAAGTTTTAGGAGGGAAGTTTAGGGAAAAAAAACACTTACATTTAAGCGTCATTTGCAGCTTGCCCAGCGTCATTTGCAGCTTGCCCAGCGTCATTTGCAGCTTGCCCAGCGTCATTTGCAGCTTGTCAGCGTCATTTGCAGCTTGTCAGCGTCATTTGCAGCTTGCCCAGTGTCATTTGCAGCTTTGCCCAGTGTGATCTGTTGCTTGCCCAGTGTGATCTGCAGCTTGCCCAGTGTTATCTGCAGCTTGCCCAGTGTGATCTGCAGCTTGCCCAGTGTGATCTGCAGCTTGTCAGTGTCAGTTGCAGCTTGCCAGCGTCATTTCCATCTTTTGCACATTTAAAATTGCCGCCTAGAAAGACCGCGCGGCCGAAAAAGAGCGAGCGTCGGCGGAAAAGCCCGAGCCGTCTGTTCGGCTCCTGCTCTCAGTCCCGCCTCCCTGCTGTTTCGGAAGTGAACGGAGGGAGGCGGGACTGCGAGTGGAGCCGGAAAAGCCAGAGCTCTGCTCGCAGTCCCGCCTCCCTGCTGTTTCGGAAGCAAGCGCTGGGAGGCGGGACTGCGAGCAGAGCGGAACAGACAGATCGGTCTTTTTCGGCGGCGCTCGTTTTTCTGTATGGGAGAGATAGAAATAAACCTGCAGTGGATATACAGTATTTGTAAATTATATTCAAGCATCTCTTGCAAGGGTGCTCAGGTCACTGCATTACTGACAATAGGAGATGATATGTTATGGTGCAGTATAGCTATATGTAGAAAAAAAATGTATATAATGGGCGAACTGCCAGTATTCCCTGTGTGCATCTCAATACGTATGTTTTATTATGGACTGGAGTGGATTGATAAATCAGAAGACCTGCATTTCATAATCCGCTATTTAAATCCACTAAAAAAGAAAAATTACCCCTAACAATCTCCATACTGACTTTTGAAAAACACTTGCAGCTGAGAGTAAATTCATAATCTATACATAAGTACTCTATTTTATTTCTTGTTATTACACAGTAATTATGATGTTCAACTTAACATAATGCATATAATGTATATAAATAGCTTCTGCAATAATGAATGGTTTAACAAGAGATCTGCATTCTGTCTTTATGAGAACACTTTCTCCTTAAAAAAATAATATATCTGTACAAATTAGGACATCTGAAAACATTTTCTTGGATTGACCTATTATTAAATTAAAGTAGAAAGGAAAAACCTATTATTAAAAGAGAAGTACGTTTTTTTTTTTTTTTCTTGTTATTCATACTTACCTAGCATGGACCGACTCTGTAACATCTTCATCCCGCTATCTGCTGAAAACAGGTCACAGGAGTGAAAAACGAACTGCACTCATGTGATCCACAGGAGAAGTACAGCCAAACAAGCTTTGGCTGTACTTCTCCTTTAAATTAAAGTAGAAAGAAAACCCCTGTGTTTTTTTTTGGCCATCTGTGCCCTTGCTGAGATTTTCCTTTGTTTCCTGTCCCGTAACCAAAACAGGAGGTGAGAGGTAATCATTCCAAAGTGAGGGAATCCCTGGTTGTCACCAAGGTCACTAAAACTAGTGTCTGCGTTGAAAGAATTCCCCTCTTACTGTTCTGATGACAACCCAGTATTTGGGATATTCCTTTACTCCTTGCCCCCTCTTCCGGTTGAGTGCTCCCACAGAAAGCAGCTTGCTATGGGGGGACCCAAGCCGAGCTGCAGCTCCCTGTGTCCATTCAGACACGGAGCTGCCGTTCGGCCCTGCCCCCTCTCCTGATTGGCTAACTGACTTTGATTGACAGCAGCGGAAGCCAATGGAGCCGCTGCTGTGTCTTGGCCAATCAGAAGGGAGAGTCTCTGATGGATTGGACATCGCTGGAGAGACATGGGGCTCAGTTAAGTACAGTACCTTGAAAATGTTACAACCAAAAACGTAAATATATTTTATTTTGATTTTATTTGATAGACGAACACAAAGTGGCACATAGTTGTGAAGTGGAAGTAAAATGATAAATGTTTTTAAAAGTTGTGGCGTGCACTTGTATTAAGCTCCCTTTTCTCTGATACCCCTAACTAAAAATCTAGTGGAACCAATTGCCTTCAGAAGTCACCTAATTAGTAAATAGAGACCACCTGTGTATAATTTAATCTCAGTATAAAAAAGGCTGTTCTGTGAAGCCCTCATAGGATTGTTAGAGAACCTTAGTGAACAAACATTATGACGGGCCAAGGAACACACCAGACAGGTCAGGGATAAAGTTGTAGAGATGTTTAAAGCTGGGTAAGGTTATAAAAGAAATCCCAAGCTTTGAACATCTCACAAAGCACTGTTCAATACATCAGTCAAAAATGGAAAGAGTATGGCACAAGTGCAAACCTACCAAGACATGGCTGTCCACCTAAACTGACAGGCCGGGTAAGGAGAGCATTAATCAGAGAAGCATTAAAGAGGCCCATGGTAACTCTGGAGGAGCTGCAGAGATCCACAGCTCAGGTGGGAGAATCTGTCCACAGGACAACTATTAGTCGTGCACTCCACAAATCTGGCCTTTATGGAAGAGTGGCGAGAAGAAAATCATTGTTGAAAGAAAGCCATAAGAAGTCCAATTTTCAGTTTGCGAGAAGCCATGTGGGGGACACAGCAAACATGTGGAAGAAGGTGCTCTGGTCAGATGAGACCAAAATTTTACTTTTTGGCCTAAAAGCAAAACGCTATGTGTGGCAGAAAACTAATGCCGCGTAAACACGGTCGGAATTCTCGTCGGAAAAAGCTCTGATGGTTTTCCCGTCGGAATTCTGACGGAATTTCGCTGAAACTGTCTTGCCTACGCATGGTCACACCAAATTCCGACCGTCAATAACACCACGCCTTAAAAAATGTTCGACTGCACTATAAAAGGAAAGTTTAATGCTTCTGAGCATGCGTCAAATTGTTTCTGAGCATGCGTCAGAATTTTGCGTGTCGGAATTGCATACACACGATCGGAAAATCCGATAGAAAGGTTTTCCGTCGGAAAAATTAAGAACAGGTTCTTAATCCAAAGTCCATCGGAAATTCCGACAGAAAAAGACCGATGGGCATACACACAGTCGGAAAATCCGATGAAAAGCTCCCATCGGACTGTTTCCATTGGAAATTCCGACCGTGTGTACGCGGCATAACACTGCACATCACCCTGAACACACCATCCCCACCGTGAAACATGGTGGTGGCAGCATCATGTTGTGGGGATGCTTTTCTTCATCAGGGACAGAGAAGCTGGTCAGAGTTGATGGGAAGATGGATGGAGCCAAATAAAAGGCAATCTTAGAAGAAAACCTGTTTCTGCAAAAGACTGGGGTGAAAGTTCACCTTCCAGGGGGACAACGACCCTAAACATAGAGCCAGGGCTACAATGGAATGGTTTAGATCAAAGCATGATCATGTGTTAGAATGGCCCAGTCAAAGTCCAGACCTAAATCCAATTGAGAATCTGTGGCAAGACTTGAAAATTGCTGTTCACAGATGCTCTTTATCCAATCTGACAGAGCTTCAGCTATTTTACAAAGAAGAATGGGCAAAAATGTCCCTCCTAGATGTGCAAAGCTGGTAGAGACATCCCCAAAAAGTCTTGCAGCTGTAATTGCGGCGAAAGGTAGATCTACAAAGTATTGACTCAGGAGGGTTGAATACAAATGCACGCCACATTTTTTCAGATATTTATTTGTAAAAAATGTTCCTTCTACTTTACAATTATGTGCCACTTTGTGTTGGTCTATCACATAAAATCCCAATAAAAGACATTTATGTTTGACAGGATTCCTAGTACCTTTCCACGCTAAAAAAATAAAAAAATAAAGTTTTGCCTTTAGTTATACTTTGGGAAAATTTTCAGAAGAAACTTGATTTTACCAGAAATGCACATTCACTGGTCTGTCCATGTCTGGTATGAAGATTTGCAATATTATTGGAAGAGAAGATTTGAAATAATTTGAACATGAAATATGAACAAAGCATATATACAAGTTTTCCTGACACTTAGAGAAATAAGGTGACAGGGAAGAGACTGCCAGCACATTGGCAGCCTCGGCTTTGTTCCTGTGAGGAGTGGTGTGCAGAGGGGTGTTATCTCTTCCTTCCAATCAGCTCTCAGAGCTCTCCTCACTGAGCTCTGCAGAGTGTAACTTCAGCTCCCCATCCCCTTTTTTTCTGATCTCTCAGACAAGCTGTATAAATTCAGCATTTTGAAGGGGTGTAAAGAAGAGAATCCTACAGATAAACAGTAACAACTCATATAGGAGGATCTGTTTCATCTCTGTGTATCACTTGAAGCCTGTCACTTCACTGGGTTTATGTGAGCGTTTAAAACCACTTTAAGGGTTAGTAATTTACCTACATATGCATTATCTGCTTGAAATTAGCTGAAAATGGGATTTCATATGCACATTTCTAGTACAGTAACTCATTTTTAGCTGATGCCGTACCTTAAAATGACAGTACAGTAGTCTGTCCAAAAACCCTGTTTTTATTTGCTATCACTTTGTAGTTATTTATCAGCATATAAACAGAACACGGCTTGGAATACATTGTTTAGTTACTTTTTGGATTGTTTGGATCTCCCAGTAATATAATCTCATATTTCTCTTAACATCCCTTTGAACTTGAACACCCCCTTAAGCCTCTAAATAAATACTATTTAATTGTCTGCACTTTAATGTAGCATCTGTTTTATGTAGCCAGGACATAAAAAGCAGCAAATGGGGTAAAAGGGTTTGAGAAATGCACATGCCATCCAGCTGTTTTACAGAAAAACAAGAGGTGTAGTTAAGATTATATAGCGATCAAGCAGATGCTTTCGTTAAAGGGACTTAGCAGGGAACACAGATAATACATAAGTAAATATACAGTTTCCAAAATTACGTAAACACGGATCTATGTTTTAAAACTTCACATTTGGTAATGAATTGATGAACGTAATCAAACAGAACTACTTTTCAACTTTTCATTTCCTGACTACTTGAGGTCCACTTGCTACATATGGAGAAAAGTCTCTCTTTCCTTTTAATCATCTGTAATGTGAGGCTGCTCATTCTTCCTTGGAAAATAAGTGTGCCTGGCAGAAATACTGTTCATCATTGTTTGTTATGAAGGACCAGTACTAGTTTTGGCTTCATAACCTCTGCTGCTTTTCACCTATTAGCATCTACCACTTGATGCTTCACAAGCTTTTACTTGGGTGCCCCAGGAACTTGTGGTGAACCAGCAATCTAGAGAATGGTCAGGACAGACAGAAATACTGGGGTTGATTTACTAAAACTGGAGAGTGCCAAATGTGGTGCGGCTCTGCATAGAAACCAATCGGCCTCCAGTTTTTTTTTTTTTGTCAAAGCGTAATTGAACAAGCTGAATTGGCTGCCATGCAGAGCTTCACCAGATTTTGCACTCTCCGGTTTTAGCAAAAAATATATATAATATAAAGCCAGAGGATTGTCATAACCTAACCGGGTCAGAACAAGTCAGACTTGGATGGTGTCAAAGGACGATACAGCAGCTTATTCATGAGTGTAGACAGAGGTGGCTGTGGAGTTTACAAGACTCAAAGAGTGAAAAGCAAACACATGGTCAGGAGTCACATGGCAGGCAGAGTACAAAGGAGGTCAGAATAAATGAGGTCAACGACAAAGGTCAATATGAGTGTTGCAAGGAGGCCTCACTTGTGGGCTGACAAACTCTCTGATGGGCAACCTTAGAGTAGGACAAGTTGTTCTTAAAACAGAGCTTAGACAATAAGTTAATATGGGAAAAATTTGCTAGGCCACTCCAGGTGATCTGAAAGCATAAAAGAAACATGTGTCTGGAGTGTGGGAGACCTAATGGAGGTTACTGAAAAGAAACAGAAAATAGCATGAAGCACAACAGAGGAAACCAGCATCCAGTGCCTGAGACATTTTATATTAGACTACTTTTTTCATCTATTGATGTAGACATTATTAGCAAACTGACATGTTAATGGGTAAAACATTTTAACTAAAAGAGGTTATCTATGCAAAATTAAAACATTTTCTGTGCCAGCAATGCCTGTTTTGTACTGGAGCCCACTTTACTTTTCATTCTCTCCGGTCCAAACACTTTGATAGCCAGCTAAGCCATCTTGGTTGCTTCACTCCAGAAATGCTCCTAGGACTGAAGGGTAACCGCTGCATAAGACCTCTTTAAAGCTAAACTCTAGGAAAGCATAACTGAAATGCATTAATGGGAGTTGTTTTACTGGCAAGTTTTGTATTCCTGTCTATCTATTCCTAGGATGTACAGCATAGCCAAGCTGGTAACCTACCGTTAAAGCAATATTAAAACCTTGTTTATTTTGTTTAAAAATAACAAACATGTTATACTTGCCTGCTCTGTGCAGTGTTTTGCACAGAGCAGCCCTGGTCCTCCTATTATCGGGTCCCTTGCCAGCGCTCCTGGCCCCTCCCTCCTGCAAACAGCTTGCTATGGGGGCACCCAAGCCAAGCCGCTGCTCTGCCACTGCTCTTTGAGTTCATTTAGACACAAAGCTGCTCCTCGCCCCCCACCCTCTCTCCGCATTGGCTCACTGACTTTGAGTGGCTCCCACTGCTGTCTCAGCCAATGAGGAGGGAGAGTTCCAGACAGCCAATGCTCTTGTGCGATTGAGATTGGGCTCAGGTAAGTATTAGGGGGGGGGCTGAGGGCGTCTTCTGCACACAAGTTTTTTTTTTTTTATTGTAATGCATAAAATGCATTAAGATGACAACCTTCTGCCTTTAGAACCACTTTAAGCAACACATATGGGTAACCTAGCTGCCCCTAACCTCTAATTAGACAGTGAAGAAATAGCAACAAATTGATAACGTCATATTTCTGCTCTCTCATCCGGTCACTATGGAAATGCAGTAAACCTGATTGGTCCCAAGTGCTGCTGATCAGGAAATGACATGTCAAATTCAGGTATTTACAAAATGTATTTCAAGATTTTATAATAAACCATCACAGAATTCATTGGTATTTTGGTAATAATTTCCCTTAGGATTAATAAAGTATTCTGAACTGGAATGTTTATATATCTGTCTGGCATTCAGCATATACAATGGAGTTTGACAAAGTATGTCTGGTCTCAGTACTGGGTCCAGATTTCACACAATACCTATTCTTACCCTAGAAGCTAAAGAACATGTGTTAGTATTAAATGGCCATTCCGCGGCATGTATGCGTAACCAAACTATAATGTTATAGGAGACCTCTCATCTATGATGCTGAAGGCAAGATATTTTCTCAATATACTAACAGTCATCAAACACCCAACACCATGTTTTTTTTTTCTTTACATTTGCACAGCAAAATTAATCATTCTTCATTTGAAGATAAATTTACTTGCATGTGTTCTTGCTTGTGGTTGATGCCAAATCCTACCACCTCGCTCTATGGTTTTCTAGGTTGATGAGGGAGGCTTAGGAGCTGAGAGCGGCCAGACTAAGATCAACTTTTTCAGGAAAGTGTTGACATTTGCATGACATTTTAGCTGTATGTGTGTCTGGAAAAGCAATTTTTAGTGAAGGTACCCTCTGCTCATGTATTGTTTGATCATATGCAGAGTTTACATTTCTAGGATTATACCAGGTTTATTTAAAAACCACTCTATCACTTAAAAAAACAAAAAAAAAACAAAGTGTCTGTTGCAAAGGAAAGATTAATGCTTAAAGTTGTTGTAAGGGCATGCAGCTCTCCCCCCACCCCACCCTCATACTTACCGTGAGCCCGATCTTGATACAGCAATGTGCACATGGGCTGAGGCTCTCTGGGCTCTCTCCCTCCTCATCGGTTCAGATACAGCAGTGGGAGCCACAGGATACAGGCTCCTGCTGCTGTCAATCAAAGCCAGTGAGGAGGGAGCAGAGACAGGGCTGAGCCACGCTCTGTGTGTCTTATGGGCAAACAGAGCAGGGCTCTGGAGTGAGCACGCACAAGTGGCCCCATAGCAAGCGGCTTGCTATGGGGGCACTCGTGGGGGGAAGGAGCAACCTGTTCTGCAGATCTTCACTCTCTAAAGCTACTAAAAATTTTGTGTATGTGTCTCAAATAACTTGTCTCCTGCTGAGTGCTGTGGATCCTTGTGGCAATTAGCCCTGTATTTATATAGTAGCAAAGCATACTACAGCGTTCAGAGGGGCACAAGGCAGCTGAAACACCTGGAAGTGTGTATCATAAAGATTTTCTAGCAAGTGTAACTCTGAAAATCTATGATGTAACACTGTGACAGGTATTCACACTCTCCTTTACAGTTAATGCAAAATTAGTCACTTTTAAGAAGAGCTTTATTTGAGTGTTTACATTTAAAATGGTAGAAGTGTACACCATTTTTCTTATTTTATAAGACTCTATGGTGCACAGACTTATTTAGGGATGCTTTTCTTGTGGAACTTTGGTTATATATAGTTTTTTATTGAATGTTTCTGCTATCGTGAAATATATCAGCTCCACCACAGTGATTACAGATCAGAGCAATATAGGTCCCCTCTGACATTCGACAGATGTTTGTTATTATAAAAAGGGGAACCAAAAGCTGTTTTGTACACACACACACACACACACATACATATATATATATATATATATATATATATATATATATATATATATATATATATATATATATATATATACATTTTGTGGACTGAGATGGCCTGTGAACTGTGATGTGGTACTTTTACTTTGGACTGTGAAGAAAAAAAAGGTAGTCCCTAGACATTTCCCACCCTCCTGACTTGCTGATTGGTATCTAAACCCCTACAATTCATTGATAAAGCCCATATCTGGATCAAACATAACCCCCTATCACCCTATCTCACCCATTCAGTGTTTTTTTTTTTTTTAAACCCTCTAAAACAGTATTTTACTTACCTAGGTCTTTGTCCCTTGCCGGCACTGTTTCCCGATGCAGGGGACCAATAATCCAGTGATGCAGATGTTCCCTCAACCACTGGTCTTCCCCAGGCCCCTCCTGTTGATGCTATTACTGCAGGCTCCACTTCTGGATCTTGAAAGAACCCCACCATTAGATGGCTAATATGAAGTGTCCTCATCACACAGGCAGTGGCTGAGACACCTTCAATTTTCACGTTGAAGGATGTTAGACAGTGGAGTACCAACAGGGCCACCTACTTTTTGAATTTTATCTCTTTCATCATTAACTGACTGAAATTCAATCAGTGTACACCCAGTTATACACTGTCACTGGATCCTTTTAATGTCAACCATGAATTGACGTTAGCACATGTGTAATGTTTGGCATAATAGCCATAGTTGCCCATTGTTAGGTTTCTCTTGTTGCCAGGATTTTCTCTAATATTGTTATGCCTTTGAATTATGACTTCAATATACTGAATGTCAAACAATTCCAAGTAGCTTGAAGTTTTGTATCTATTATTACTTATAAAGTCATATTAAAAAAACATTAAACCATATATTTATGGCAATTATTTTCAGTGTTCCTCTTTTTTATTCGATTTGCATAACAGGGCACATTTGTTATAATAAACTGATTGTTATATATGAATATTTTAAAACCTTTTACCATGCTTGTTTATAAGCATGCCTTTTCCCACCTCCCAGTGGTTTCCCTTTTGACTGTATCAAGTCTTTGTTGATTTATGTACATCAAATACCTTCAACTAAATGTTCCAATGTCACAGAAATTTTATTCAACTCTTACCATACATTTATAAATTCATAAAAAAACAACAATTCAGCAGAATGATATTTTGAAATACTTATGGTTATAGTCTGATGTATACAACATTTTTACAGGAAAAATAACAAGATGTTCCTGTCATTGAGAATTTCCTCTGGCAGTAAACTCTTTTCTAATGATGTAAATTTAGCAATTTTATGTTATTTCTTTAGTAGCAATCTTGTTTTATTTAAATTGAGATATGCAAATATGTCTACCTGTTCTTATTTTGTGACTTACAAATAAGAATTAAATCTACTTTTGATATTAGAAAAATGGAACATTGTCCTATTATTTATATGGACGTTTGGACAATAAATATCCAGCGTTTGCCATAAAACAATTAAAAACCATAGCAAGTGCTGATGCAACTCCACTGTATTATATAATAATTCCACGTATTGGATAATTATCACTGCTGTAATGCACAGCCTAGTACGATGTTCTTCCTAAAGTAAGTCTAACATTGACGTGGGCAATTTAAATTGAGTACATTATGAAAATTGTACACGTAATCCCATGTCAGAACAACTAAAGGATCCTGACATACAGAAAGCAGAAATTATGTAAATATCTGGACATTTTTTTTTTCATTTGCCCCACTCTCTGCTGCCTTACATGCCTTCATATAGTTCTGTTAAATGGTCTATTCTTTTTTTTTTTTGGGGGGAAGAGGTGGGGCTTTTTTTAACCACTTCACCCCCGGGAGGTTTTACCTGCTTAATGACCAGGCCATTTTTTGCACTGCATAACTTTCACTGACAATTGCCCGGTCGTGCGATGTACCCAAACAAAATTGATATCCTTTTTTCACACAAATAGAGCTTTCTTTTGGTGGTATTTGATCATCTCTGTGTTTTTTATTTTTTTGCGCTAAAAATAAAAAATGAGCAACAATTTTGAAAAAAAAAAACAATATTTTTTAATTTCTGCTATAAAACATACCCAATAAAAAAAAGTTAAAAAAACAATTTCTTCTTCAATTTAGGCCAATTTGTATTCTGCTACATATTTTTGGTATAACTGCGGCGGCTGGTTGGCTTATGGATATTAATGTATTTATAAATACAGAATGCCCTTGTTTGGGTCTTTTTTTTATGTATCTATAGTTGAGCTTTAAAGGGTTTGTTAACCCATATATATAAAACTATGCCAGTCCCTCTATTAGAGGCTGGCATAGCACACTGTGTCACTAGTTTTACAAAACAAGTGCTGTAAATCCCTAACGTCAGCTGTCTTCAGGCCGGTGACATGACTCACGGCCGCTTTACAGCTCTGATGAATAGCTTCTGAGGGAGGGGCCATGATCTCCCTCTGAGGCCAGCCAGGGAGATCACGTGACCGCTCGTCTCCTCCACAGAAGCCATCCACTGGAGCTGGAAAGCAGCCGTGAGTCATGTGACCGGCCTAAAGACAGCTGATATTAGGTATTTACAGCCCTCGTTTTGTAAAACAAATGACCTAGTGTGCTATGCCAGCCTCTAATAGAGGGGCTGGCAGTGAAAATTTTATGAATTTAATTTACAATCAATAGCGGTGGGGGGTTGGGGCTGGGCCAGAGACAGACACAGAGGCAGATGACAGGGAGGAAGGATGGGGTGAGGTGGAGAGAGGAGAGCAGAGGGGACAGCGTATGATGGAGGAATGCACTTAGACCACGGTAATCAGGGCGGAGCTACCCTGGTTATCGTGGTCTATTTAGAGGGGGCATACAGGAAGTGCAATATTCTTTTTTTTTTTTTTTTTTTGTTTTACAGTTTAGAGGGGGGCAGATTACACAGCACAAGCGCTGTGCTAGATAATCTGCTTTTTCTAGATTTTTTCTGGGGGGTTAATAAACACTTTAACCACATGTGAGTGGAGTCAAAGAAATTATCTATTCTGCATATAAAAAAAACAAAAAGTGCACAGGCAAGAGGCACAGAATAGACTTATTTCCCAGTAGCGATTTTCCATAGGTAGCCCAAAAAAGCATATCTATACTAAAAGCTAGCGCAAAATAAACTTACCGTATATACTCGAGTATAAGCCGAGATTTTCAGCCCTTTTTTTAGGGCTGAAAGTCCCCCCCTCGGCTTATACTCGAGTCAGCACCGTCTGTCTGCATGAACAGCATGGCATGCAGACAGACGGCAGTGTCCACTGTTCAAAAGCCGCCCCTCCGCCTCCTCCAAATTTAAAAGCCGCGCCTCCTCCTCCTCCTTGTCCGTGATAGGCGGACACTAATTTTCCCAGCAGTAAGTCAGTGTGCAGTGTTCCGCCTATCACGGACATCCTCTCATTCTCATCTCATGGACGAGGATGAGAGGATGTCCGTGATAGGCGGAACACTGCACACTGACTGCTGGGAAAACAGAGTGTTCCTCCTATCACGGACGAGGAGGAGGAGGAGGCGCGGCTTTTGAATCTGTAATGGCGCCGTACACGCTGATCGCCAGGATCAGCATGGGGGGACACAGGACATCCAGCGATCGTGCCGACAAGGAGGCATTAACGATCGCAAGCCTGCAATGGTGGACAGATCGGAGGTGACAGATCGGCACAGGTAGGCTGCAATGGGGACACGGGGGGGGGGGGGGGGGTTGTGCAGGACACAGGGGACATGCAGCTGCAAATGGGCATTTGCTGACCCTCTTTTCCACTTACAGTAGCTGTTGCATTTTTCACCCTCGGCTTATACACGGGTCAATAACTTTTCCCAGTTTTTTTGTGGTAAATTAGGGGCCTCGGCTTATACTCGGGGACGGCCTATACTCGAGTATATATGGTATACAAGCTTTCAATTAGGGACACCTAGAGTTGCCTACATGTGTTATCTTCCAAGTGTCCATGGAGAGCCAATTAATTACAAAGTGAGTTTTGTTGATGAAATTGGAGTTTCTCCCCCTCCTGCACTATTTGAGAATAATAAGAATGCCTTTTAACACTGGATGCTCAACTATTTACATGCCATGTTCAGTAAATGGAGGTCTGTTCTGCCTTCCTTTAGTCTTCTGTATCTCACTGTCAATTCTCTTATGTGAAGAGCTGTATTACTGTCCAATAGTAAGTCACTTAAGGCCAGCAAAACTTCAACTTCACAAACTGAAGGTGACATTTTCACCAGGTATCTGGGCTCCTAGGAACATGAATGTATCGTTTATCTTTTCGTTTTTTGTAGTTCAATGCTTGAGTCAGCTTTCTACTTTATCTAAACATTCAAATAAAGGCAGATATCTCAGTTTTACACATTCTCAAATATGAATGACACCTACTTCTGTCAAGATGCCTCTGAAAGTCTGATCAGTACCAGCACAAGGACATATTATAAAGATGACTAAATTGACATTTGAAAAGTTTTATAAAGTAATGGCTCAATCACTTGAAAAGAAAGAAGCAAGCATGATTAGGAGACCTATAGATTCCTTAGAAAGACATTTTTAAGCTTAATGAGTTTTAACATTTTTGAAAATTTACACATTTGTAAATCGATTTCTATATATAATTTTTAACTGGTTTACATTTTAATTTTACATTAAAGCTTTTGTTGTAGAATTTGTCCAAGGTGGGCCTTTTGCAAAGCATGCTGGGCTTTCAATAAAAAAAAAAATAGCCTTGCACTACTTGCTGACTGTTGCTATCTGAAACAAACATACAAACTGCATCTGCTAGAAAAGAAGAGGTGT
This sequence comes from Lithobates sylvaticus, assembly GCA_028564925.1. NCBI lineage: Eukaryota > Metazoa > Chordata > Amphibia > Anura > Ranidae > Lithobates > Lithobates sylvaticus. Next base: position 521,441,917 of record CM053029.1, read on the forward strand.
ATTCTCCAGGTATCAGGTCTATATACAACACAGGGTTTTCAGGCTATTCACAGTATAGCAGTGAATCTGTATGGTAGCAGGTTTTTACTCTGTAGATTTCTATCTGCATACAGTAAATATTTAATATTTTCTTGGAAAAAAAAAATTATTATTTATACACATTATACATTTTTGTTAAACCCTACAAAGTAAACACAGCATTGAAATCACACAAGCTAATGTATAATGAGTTATATATATTCTTATAACTAGTAACATGCAAAATTAAGTTAAGTTGAAGAATAGCTAATGCTAAATGCACTAAACATACAATTTGTCATGCACTTTTGCTTGTAAGAAAAGCAGACTATAGCCTCGTACACACGATTGGATTTTACGCTGACAAAACCTCTGACTTTTCTCTGAAAGCATGTGCCTGGATTTTGTCTTGCATACAAATGGCAAGGAATTGTCGGCCAACAAACACGAACATGGTGACCTACTACGTGTTTTTTCAGCTCTTTAGCGCCACCCTTTGGGATCCTTCTGCTAATTTCGTGTTAGTAGAAGCTTGGTGAGTGTTGATTCGCGCTTTTCATTTTGCGATGTTCAATTTGTTTCTGAACGGTCGTTCGTCAACCAGGCGTGTTGCGGAATCGGACGAGATGTGTTATTTATTATTGGCCTTGGAGTTATTGCTTTGACCCAAGTCCAGGAACAGGAGGAGGAGGATTTCTTGGACTAAAAATTGGTTGCTTTATTAATCGTGACCAATTATGTCATATTCCTTTGCTGTAGGAGCTCCAGGAGAATAATCCGGTTGATTTTCAGAATCATCTTTGGATGACGGACCCCTGCTTTCACCAACTCTTGGCATTGCTGATCCCCTATATTAAGAAGCAGGGCACATGCTTTTATTTTATTTTTTGGTTGAATAATAATGATTTGATTTGTTATATTTTCTATATTTTTGGATGCATAGACAGTTGTATCTTTGATCTTAAAAACTAAGGGATAACTTGCCCAAAAAAAAAAAAAAAAAAGCATAATAATCTTATTCTTGATATCACTAGAAAAAAAAAAGCCTTTCAAAATTTGTTTGCAATAACTCCATCAGTATCACCAGCAAAGCAGCTCCATTATTATCCAATTAAAGAAGAAGAGAATTGTGCGCTGCATTTTGAGATTTCATAATTTGCCACATCACGAATGTTAATTCTCCATTACAAACGCTAGTTTACAAGACCAACCACTTCTGGCTCGTCCTTGCTTCCAAGCATGTGTGTTTGTACTTTGGACTTTTGTCCGACGTACTTGTATACACACGCTCGGAAAATCCGACAACAGACATTTGTCGGAGGAAAATTTTAAAACCTGCCATCCAACATTTGTCCGCGGAAAATCCGACAACCATTGTCCGATGGAGCGTACAAACGGTCGGATCTTCCACCAACAGCCTGTCATCACACATTTCCCGTCGGAAAATGTGATCGTGTGTACGCGGCTTAAGGCTTCCAAATATCCATGTGTGCTAATTCTTCATTTTACAAACAGGTTTTGCATAATATATTCTTTCGATTTTATAATGTGCCATTAAGGCCTGTAAATTCTTTTGGTTGTGGTTTGTAGGGAACGCCAGAGAATGCTGTAATTTTGACAACCAGAATGTATTCTAGTAATATAAGATCTCTGTATTGAAAGACAAAATATTACCATTGTTTTATATGCAGTGTTTGCTGTGGGGGTAACTCGGCAGGAGGGAGGGGCCAGGAACATCGGCGTGGAACCCGAAAAGAGGAGCCTCCGGCTGCTCTGTGCAAAACCACTACACAGAGCAGGTAAGTATGACATGTTTGTTATTTTAATGTAAAAAAAAAAAACGTGAGTTTAGTAAGGTAATATGACACAACTAATATTTGAGGTGAGGAAGGTGAAGGTGACTTGGGTATCACCCATGGTCAATGATCATTTTAGTTCTTCAGTTGATTACGACTTTTGGCCTAAAATATGGTTTAATCCATATTTAAATTGGAAGTTCAGACCTTTTTTTTTTTTTCTTTTATATCAATCTTTACCCAAAATCAATATGCCTTTCTCTTATTCTTTACAGTAGTGCGCTGCAACTAGCATTTATCATACATTGAGCACCTTGTCTTCATCCATAGAAGTTTAGAGAAAGCATATGTCCTTGTGTCAAGCCTTTTAGGTATATAGCAGAGCAGATTTCCTCTAAATCCATTACAGGATACAGTAGTGACATGGAGTACCAGTGAATAATGATGCCAAGGGAACCAGGAGAATAATGCCAAGGGACCCTTGGAAATCTGAGCTTCTCTGTGCATGTACAGGGAAAATTTCCAGTTTTGGTGGTATGGAAAATGAAATGGGTAAGCACTCTCTCTTATTTTGCACATACCCTTATTTAAGACCGTTTTATTTCATGACAGGGTTGCTTTAAATAGGTTTCTTCTGTTAATAGTTTAGGACAACTATGAATATATACTAATAATTATGTATTTAAGATCATGATAATGTTTTAGTAATGAAAAATCTAATAAAGCAAACACTAAGCACAGTCATTTCACGCATGGTATCACACTCGCTTGTAACCTTTAAATACATACTACTTTGTTATACCAAATTGTAACCTAGTTTGAATTATTTAATGATAACCTCAATGATAACTACAAAATATAGAGGCCAAATGTGAATTGGCAAAGAATATATTTTATCTGTAAAGTCACATTGGCAAACTAGTGATATTCATTTCGAGTAAGTGAAACAAGTATATACTCATTAAATGTATTAGCCAGTCTGATGAATGCAGATGATCACCAGTGTTCTTCCAGCTTCTGGTGGGAACAGCAGCAGTTTTATGTTCCCTCTGCTTTATAAATCCCACAAGAAGCCAACATTTGTGCTTTTCCATTAGTGACATCTGCAGCAGCTGTTTTACACAGACCTCTTACACTGCCAGTTTACTCAGTGCTTAACGTATCTCTTAGGTCAAGGGTGAAGAAGAGAGTCCAGAAAACTTGTCTGTTTGTAAAAAAAAAAAGGTTTCATCCACTGTGAAGAGTATGATATACACTTTAAAACCATTCACTTTTCAAATTCTTCACGTTTCAAATTTTTTTGAAATTTCGAAAATTCTATGGGGATAAGCTGAGTTAAAGCATAGGCTCACCTTTAAGTGCACTTTACGAGTTCACCTCTGCCCTCCACAGCAGGTTTCCTTATGTAACCACATTCCTTAGAAGTTGCGAATAGGTATTTCTACACTTATAAGTGTGCCCAGGTATTTGTTATACTCTTTAATAGAGTTATAGATAACATCTTCCTTGTAGATGTCAGTAATTACTAAAAGATAAATAGCAAACGCAAAAAAGGTTAAAGAAACTTGATCTTTTTTATTTCTTTTTTGTAGGATAAACTGTAGGTATCATTAGTGGACATTTGTGGTACTGGTCACCATGATGGAGATGCCTTCTATCTATTTACGCATACTCGAAGAACCCTGTACATATGTCAGTTATGCATTAGCTGAGTAGATGTACTCTTTGTTATAGAGCTGCCCGATAAGATGGATAGAGGGTTGGAGAACCCAGTCCCCACCCTCTTTCCCAGTCCCCAGGCAGAACATTTTGAGAATCCTGGCCCCCAATGAGAAACTTGAAAACAAACTTTAAAAGCCACCCTTTATGTCCATGTCACTTAGTCAAAGGGGTCATTTGTGTATTGAAAGCTTTGGCTGTTTACTGTGACCATTATTGATTAGGTAAAGAGGTTTCTCAAGCTCTCTGGGGAATTGTAACCTTTTCTAAATGGTTGCTTGTACAGTGCATTGTTATTCACCGCACACAAATCTCCAATAGGCTGCAGAGGACTTGTGTGGGATTGTGTCATATACTGTAAGTAACAACACCCAAGGATACAATACTTTTTCACATCCCTCCCTCCACACCGACCTTCTGTTGGCAAACAATTTTTCTTTCTCGTTCATTCTCATTCATTAAAGGGACACAGTTTTCAGAGAATATTGGGTTATACTGTGACCTGCAGTAACCAGTAACTCAACATGCCTCAGTTTTTTGCTAGTGACCTGGGAGGATGGAAGCCTTTCTCTACTGAAAACCTCTTAACTATTTTTGCTAGCCATTTTTCATGCTTTTAAAATAATTTTTCACTGCTTGAGCTGACCCCTTTACCCAGCTGTCTGGATGGGTGTATCCTCCGCAGTAGTTTTGGTAGCTGTATCCAGACCAGACTAGACTTGACAACTGTGGCTCATATAGAATGTGACATTAAGGCATTCAGCTCACTCACAGTGTACTGTGTTCGTTAGCCGTTGAGTTTGTTCCTGTCAGGGCTTGGACCTGATCCTGGGAACTCTGCTTTGTCTGGCGATGACTCTTCTCGCTGAGCTACATGAGATGCTGGACAGTGCCCTGCATGATCCATTAAACAACCCTGCCGTGACTTTTGCTGAACCCTGAACTTCCTCATTTAAGCCATGTCTTTGCACTTCCTGTTTGCCAGATTATTGTACTCTCTTCAGCTAGTATCTCACTCTCGTCTTTACTGCTGCCATCCATATTGTGCTACCACTCGATATCGACCCTTGGCTTGTATTACTGACTACGCTTCTGTTCAATCATTACTTGCTTATCCACTTCTAGACCCCGGCTTGCTCATCACGATCCTGAGGAACGCGACTTGGTACTACTAACATGCAGCAAAATATATCGCCACCATCAGGAGCTCTGGTTAGTACTTAGACTCCATACCTCAGGTGAGTCGGGTCATCCACAAGATTACTGCGTGTTTACCTATCCTGCTGGTCAGTGGTAGTCCCACTACTCCTATAACAACTGGTCTTCAAGCCTAACCCCTGATTGTGACAGTTCCAGGTGCAGAGGCAGTGTGCACTGGATGATTTACCTATCAGACTGTGAGTTTTAAGCTGTACAAATGCCTCCTGTATGGACTCTGATCTATGTGCTTAAGTAAGAAGGACCTTGTTGTTTTGTTGGCTCCTCTCAGCTTTCTCTGATTCTGACATCAGCCTGCTTTTGCATCTGTCAATTTGGCTTTCACTTGGTTGCCCATTTGACCCAGACTGATTCTGGTACCAGACCTTAACCTAGACTTGACTTTGCATCCTCCTTTTTCCGTGTAACTTGGGTTGACATGTTCTATTGGCCCTTTGTTCCTTAAATTAATGGCATTCAAGCATCAAAAAATGTGTTTGCCATATGCACCTGTGTATCAGGATGGCAACATAAGAATCTTCAAAACTGTAACAAAAAGGAGCACACTCAAGCATAGCCAGGGTATGTCTTCACTTAGCCTGCACTGTACGGTCTGCTTAAAAGTTGTCAAATCTACACTAACATTAAGTTTGATACTTTGACATCTTTGTTCCTGTTTTTGCAGAAGTTAAAATAATTGGCAAACATAGTGTGTGATAGATATAACCATCTTCAAATGTGCCATTGTACTGTAAGCAAGAATGAGATTTCTAATGCTGCTCAGAATACATTACAATTGTTCTAGGTGATGGTAAATTTGATACTTGTCAACATCACAGCTATTTCTGAAAGAGTCCCAGAAGCTAGTATTTGGCAGCATTGGGTTCAGTTATATTACAATGCCAAAAGACTGAACAAGTGTAGGTCACATTGCACGCGACGTGCTTCATTCTGTTCAAAAGGTTTCACTGTTACTGTGTAGCATTTTTGGAATGTTTTATCTTGAGTGGTTCTATTTTCCTATATTAGTTACTAATTTTAGAGATTATTTTATGTCAATTTTTTTAGCATAGACCTTGGACGATTCAAATGTAGACATAAATATGTAATTGTTAATAATATAATGCTTGTATTAATAGGCTTTTCTCCATTTCTACAGCAGAACTACAAAATGCTTGAATGTCTTTTTCATAACCTCCCCTGCATTACTGTTGCATTACTGTTTTTTTCTATTAATATGCTCCACAGCACCTTAAAAAGCAGTCATAAACGGTGATTCTCATCAAGCGATCTGTGGTGTTATCACATCACACTATAAAAGGGTGCCACTTATCTTGACTCCATTGTTCCTGTAGTCATAGCTATTTTGTGAATAGAGTTACTGCTACTCGGTGGCTTACATTGCCTCTATTTATGTCCATGGTGAAGAGGACCAATGGGTGTGTGTATTACAGCTAGGCCACTGTTGCCGATGTGGTATGACTTTGGGCATCACACAGACTGGAAGTGTAACAGGGAGGGTGAAGAAGCAGAGAAGCAGACATACCTGTACAAGAACTACATTACAGTATTGGACTGCAAATAAGTGAACAGAAGTGGCTGCACACTTGTATGAATTGCATGTTATTATTGTTACTTTTGACAAGTTTTTGGGACAATTGGCATTTATACAGCGATCAGTGCAATGCACTGATTACTGTAAAAATGTCACTGGCAGGGAAGTGGTTAACACTAGGGGGCGATCAAGGGGTTAACGGTGTTCCCTGCTACGTGTTTCTAACTGAAGGGGGAGTGAACTGACCAGAGGAAGTGACGGATCGTGGTTCCTAGCTAATGGGAACACACGATCTGTCACTCCTCTCAGAACAGGGATTTGTGTGTTTACACACACACTTCCCTGTTCTGCCTCTCGTGCTCGTGATCGCTCGTGGCCGGTGGTCATCACGACTGTCGACCATGAGCATCGGCACCCCCGCAGTGCAGCGCGCGCCTGCTATCCCAAACCCACGAGACGATGTATAGCTACGGCGGTTCACGGGACGGTGCCGACTTGCCGCAGTTAAATGACGGCGGTTGGTCGGCAAGCGGTTAAAATAATCTACATTTTTTCCTTATGATAACTTATTAATGCTGAGCAGAGTTTGATCACCTGAGGAAAGATAATGGAATGACTGTAAGTGGCAGTACATCTTATTTTGCCATTTTAAAGCTTTGCTAAATTAGTCTTGAGCACATTGTTGATTTATGAAATAAGCTTTGGAATTTAGGTGACCTTATTTTGCTTTAGCAAGCCAGCTATTTCAATAAATGTCTATCACAAATGAGTATTACTTTAACCAGCACATTATTTTACTTCTAATTTAAATTTGTTATTCTCTCACTTATGTCTTTATACATCCAGTTAGTTGAAAAGGTCCATCTGTTTTAATAGTTTTGCTTTCATAAGTGTTCTTAATGGGACACATTATGCATTGGTCATGAGTTTATATCTGCTAATAAGGTTGATATATTCAGCTACTAATATTTGATATTTGAGCCAAAATCAATAGACTAAAGTAAACTTGTCACAAACTTTGCATATTCGGGGTATATGAAAAAAATTGAAAAAAGTTACCTTCAGTAAAAACAGCTTGTTAAGTTACTAGTCGGAAGTTGTATGTATATTTAGAATTTTCCTTTTAAATGTTTACTTTGGCCTCATCCATGTTCCCCTGTAATTTCCCCTGTTGTTCTGGTATTGGGCTTAATGGGCTTGCTGGGATAATGAGAAGGATGAGGTAAGAGACTTTTACAGAAAACACTTAGATTTACATTGAAATTCCAACTCTTGGCAAATAAACAAATCGTCCCTTGCAGAGGGGTTGAGCCTACACTGCAAGGGTTAACTCTTCATTTATGTCTAGGGGAACAATTACAGGAGATTTAATTACCTGATCCTCTGCTTCTCCAGCTGCAGCTAGACTGGTCCTTGCAGCTTCTGCATTCTCACACTCCACTGGTCTAGGGTCCTGACATCATGAAGACCAGAGCAGGACTATGCCCTGCACTGGACATGAGAACACCAAAGGACAGTCCACCAGAAGATCATAGGAGAGCGCTGCCTGACGGGGAGGAGAGGATAAGTAAAACTTATTATAACTTAAGTAAGCAGGACCTTGTTTTGTTGGCTCATCTTAGCTTTCTCTGGTTCTGACATCAGCCTGCTCCTGTATATATCAGTTTGGCTTCCATCTGGTGCCCCATTTGACCCAGACTGATCGTGGTGCCTGACCTCGACCTAGCCTTGATGTTGCATTCTTCTTTTTCCATGTAACCTGGGTTGGCATGCTCCATTAACCTTTTGTCCTTTAAATTAATGGCACTCAAGCATCAACAATGTGTTTGCTACTGTATATGCAACTGTGCATTAGGAAGGCTACATAAGACTATTCAAATCTGTAAATCTGTTTCTCCTCTTCTCTAGACAAAATTAGCAATTTACCCTTGCCGTGTTGATGCAGTCCCACTGAATAGCCTATTAAGAATGCAGTGAATTTCCTTGGATGTACGCCCTGGTTTCTCTCCACCTGGCAGGTTTTGAAACCTGTCAGAATTAGGTTTGACTCTCATAAAACTGTTACAATACTGGACTTGCAGACACTGCCAATACAGAAAAATAGCTGTTAATCATACATGAAATTGCAGTCAGCTCATTTCCCCCTGTAGGGGGTGCTGGCCGCCAGTGGGCCTCTTCTGCTGTAATCCTTCATCTGCGGGTTCTGGGCTCTCGATGTCCTCCGGCACCCGCCAATCATTGGTAAACAACACCGAATGATGATCTGCCAATGTAAACAAGGCAGCTCGCCGTTCTAGCAGGGGGAAGAATGAATTATATGTTCCAATTTCTTCCCCTAGTAAAAACAGCACACAGTGTACACCAAAACACTGGCTAAGTACACAATTAACCCTTTGATTTCACTAGATATTTAACTACTTCCCAGCCAGTGTCATTAGTACAGTGACGGAGCATATTTTAAGCACTGATCACTGTATTAGTGTCACTGGTTCCCACAAAGTGTCAGAAGTGTCAGTCCGTGTCCGATTGCCTGCCAACAACATGTAGTGGAATACATATTGGCCTGAATTTATGAAAACATTTGATTTTTGAATTTTTTTTTATTGGATATGTTTTATATCAGAAAGTGAAAAATATCTGTATTTTCCACATTTTTTTGTTGACAGTGCAACAAATAAAAAACACAGTGGTGATAAAATACCACCAAAAGAAATCTCTATTTGTGGAAAGAAAGGATATTGAATTTTGTTTGTGTACAGCGTTGCATGACCAGGCAATTGTCAGTTAAATAAAAAGGTAGTGCTGTATCGCAAATCGGAAATCTTTTGGAGGTCAAGTGGTTAACTTCCTGTAGTAAACTGACCACACAGTGCCTTTGCTGCACTGAAATCCTAAGCAGTGTTATCAGCCTTGCCTGAATTCTCCACAATTTAACTAAAAAGCACATCACCCTTTCCTCATCTTTATAGCATCAGAGGGGGGTGTTTTCTATCGGAGCAGCTGGACAGGGCTGACGATGCCATTTGGGATACCTGTGCTACAGAGACAACATTGTTAGCTTAAACAATATTTCTGGCAGAATTGTGCCCTGTACACATAATATGATTTTCCGACAACAAAACCGTGGATTTTTTTTCCGAAGGATGTTGGCTCAAACTTGTCTTGCATACACACAGTCACACAAATGTTGTCGAAAATTCCGAACGTCAAGAACGCGGTGACGCACAACACGTACGACAAGCCAAGAAAAATTCAGTTCAATAGCCAGTGCGGCTCCTTCTGCTTGATTCCGAGCATGCGTGAACTTTTGTGCATCAGACTTATGTACACACGCTCGGAATTTCCGACAACAAAACTTGTTGTCGGAAAATTTGAGAACCTGCTCTCAAACATTTGTTGTCGGAAATTCTGACAACAAATGTTCTATGGAGCATACACATGGTCGGACTTCACGACAACAAGCTCACATCGAACATTTGTTGTCAGAAAATCCTATCCTGTGTACAGGGCATAACAGTTATTTTTTCTGTAAATGCAACGTCAAAACATGGGGAAGCATGCATGCATTGCAGAGATTTACCTATTTTTTTTATTTTTATTTTATTTTGTCCTGACATGCAGTACACTTTAAGTTGTCTAAATCTGTGTGTCCTCTGATCATTGTGTTCATGTAGTTTTCACTTGCTTATGCATTGTTCATCATAAGCTAAATTTGAGTTCCCCAGCTATGTGACAGGTTTGCCTTAAAGAAACAAGAAAATAAACAACACTTGTAATAACTTATTAGAGTACTTTATAGTTAGTTCAAGTTAAAGTACTGTTTTCTATTACAAAACCCAACGCATGGCGAGGATGTTGGGTTTGTAAGAGGTCAAAGAAAGGCAGTATATTACACTGATAAAATAAAACAAATAAAATACAATGTAACGCTGACATTCCTAAATATTTGTCCCCAAATATACAACAAAGCACATAGGATTGCTCATGCTTGGTATGATTTCTTGCGGCAGTAATTTATTTCTCTTTTTTTTAAATTTCCTGGGCTGTTATAACATATTATTTTCCAATGTAATGCAAAAGATCTTGATCCAGAATAATGCTTTTAATTGCTTTTGAACTTGTGTATGTAAAGCCACTGATTTTTTTTTTTCAATTTTGAGTGGAATGTAGATGGGTTAGAACCTCTATCAGGTTTTTAGCTGTCTTTGTCCCCACTGCGGTGATTCCCCTTCTATAATCTCCTTGGTGACTATTGTTTCCGGTACAGAAGGTTATGGAAAACGACAAAAAGTTGTCACAGGAAGAGGAGGTGAGGGGAAACCTTCCAATGGGTAAACTTGTTCTGGTGACCATTGTCTGTGAGGTGAGATCTCCATGATTTGCAGAGGAATAGCTCTGTAATGGCAGGATACCGGAATCTAGAGATCTTTATCAGCATCATTTTAAATAAACGGTGTAATGCATGTACAGTACCAGCATATATGTTGGCCCAATACTGAAAAAAACGAAATTTAAATAAGGGCAGGGTGGTCTTCTTCTTGGATACTACTCCAATGGCGACTGGTGCTAAACCTTTTTTGGGGGGGGATAAACCCCCACCAGGTCCGCACTCAGCCCTCCACGGTTCCCCGCACTCAGCCCCTCCACAACCAGAATTTGGGATATTCCTTATAAAAATATCAAGGCTGCATACTTAAATCTCATTCTGGCACACTGGCTTTTTCTCTCAAGTTGCAGTGCTGCGTTTCTAATCTAGCCCCTTGGCCCTGTGTCATACAGTATGTGGTATGGACTCTGTTTGTTCTTTTGAACAGAGATGGTAGATGGTCTTTTAATTACTTATCTCCTTCTGTTGAAGATCAAAGCAGGGCTTTAGAGTATATATGTGGGATGGGTTGCAAATGTGACATCTTTATATAAATAAAATAATCTCGAATGTGTAGCATGAGCTTAGACTTAATAAGAATTTTTGTGTGTAATAATAACCAACTATAGTAATATTTATGTTTTGAAATAGAATAAAATAGTTAAAACCTATAAACTGATACAGGCTGTCTCTGTTTACTGCCTACAGTGCAGTCATCCTGAATGTTTTTCAGAGGTAATTTCTGGTATGTCAATAGTACACATACACATTGTGTTAATATGTTATTTCTGGAGATACCATAAATGTGCACTAGTATGTACTAAGCAGGTGTTACACTCGACTAGTTACTTGTATAGACAAGGCTGAGTAAGCTCATCGTAAAACCTGAGATGGCCCAAACTGCCATGGAAAGTCTGTCTTGTTTTACCCTCAGATTTTATGGCGTGTAGAATATCTTTTAGGCTCACAGCAATCATGAAAGAACATGCTGGGACACGTAGTGCTTTCAAAACCATTTGCTGTCACAGATGTCAGTTTAACTAAAATTAAGAACCGTTTCTCTGAGCAGAAAATTATTATTATATGAAAATATGGCATTATTTTAAGATTAATGGCACCATTTTATTTTTATTGTGACATACTGTATAGAGAAAAAAGCATTTCACCTAGTTTGTATGGTGTATTATGTGCTATATCAGAATTCGGTATAAAATAGGTATTGCTGCTGATTTACAACTTCTATGTGTTTTTTGGATGCATTTCATGGTAAGAAACGGTATTGGTTTACAAACTGTGTGGTCATTTGCAGATAATAAAAACTTAGGCAGAATTATTGTGTAGGTCTGTGGAAATTAAAGATTCATTCCTCGATTAATCGATTAATTATTTTGATCGATCAAAATTCTTTTGATCAGTACTCACCTCTCCGCCATCTTCCGGGTCTTCAGGGAGTTCCGTCGGAGATCCGGTGATGTCACGGACATCTACGTCACCGGACTCCTCCCCCCTTCCTCAAGTGCCTCTGTCTACTAACGAAGGGAAGAGGGGAGGAGTCCGGTGACTTTGAAGTTCTGATTGAATGTAACGCGTACGGGGGAGGAGCTGCGCATGACGTCACCCGCTGCTGCCCTACGGAACTAACACGATTGTCGGCTTTACAGGTTGTGTTTTTATCATCTTTATGTGAGTAGTTTGTGTTTGAACACAAAAATTAAATCTTATACTTAAGCGGTGAGCACTTGGATCTTTTCTTTCGACCCATGACCTGGCGTCCTTGCTGAGATCTAAGGAGACGTGAGAGAAGTTTATGGTCCGTGTTAACCCTTTTGATACCCACTTGCATGACCACCTGTTTGTGAGAGTGATTAGTTAGACTGGAGGTGGAGGGATTGTCACGCTACTGTGGAAAAAAAAAAATTACTTATGTCAGTGCTACAGTTTGAATTTAAAACGTATTTGTGAACTATGAAGTCATGGATTGTGGAAACTAACTAGCGTCGGGTGATTGTATATAGTGTATACCACATTTACCACTGACTAATGCAGAGTTGCAATGCAAGGAGATCAGCTAAAAGTAGTTGGATCTGTATGTGCGTTAAAATTTATCAAAATGAGTCGATTAATCGATTAAAAAAAAATCGATTAATCGATCATGAAAATTTTAATCAGTAACAGCCCTATTATTTTGTATGTGTGTTTAACTGCTTCCCGCCTGGCAAATGTCGGCTGGGCGGCACGACTCTCGTTCTGGGATGCCGTCATATGACGTCGACCCAGAACGACCGTTCTCGCGCGCCCGTGGGGGGGGGGGCACGTATCATGGCAATCGGTGGTGCGGCGTGTCAGTCTGACACACCGATCTCGGTAAAGAGCCTCTAATTATCTTTATCACGTGATCAGCTGTGTCCGATAACGGCTGATCATGATGTAAACAGGAAGAGCCATTGATCGGCTTTTCCTCACTCGCGTCTGACAGATCGGCTGCTCACCTGACGGGGGGGGGGGTCTGTGCTGATTGTTTTCCACCGCAGCCCCACCTCGGATGCCCAACCAGGATGCCGCCAGGACCACCATGGATGGCCACCACACTGGATCACCAGGTATGCCACCCTAGACCACCAGGGAAATGCCAGTCAGTGCCCAGGAAGCTGACAATCAGTGCCCATCCCCAATGCCTGTCAGTGCCATCAGTGATGACTAACAATGCCATCTATCAGTGCTGCATGTCAGTGCCCATCAGTGCCATGTATCAGTGCCCAGCAGTGCCGCCTATCAATGCCCATCAGTGCCCAGCAGTGTCGCCTATTAGTGCCACCCATAAGTAACCATCAGTGCCCACCAGTGCCACACATGAGTGCCCATCAGTGCCGCCTATCAATGCGCATCAGTGCTGCATATCAGTGCCACCCATCAGTGCAGCCTACCAGTGCCCATCGTCAGTGCCAATTAGTGCCACCTCAGTGGTGCCACCTTATCAGTGCCCGTCAGTGCCGTCTTATCAGTTCCCATCAGTGAAGGAGAAAAAGTACTTATTTACAAAATTTTATAACAGAAACAAAAGAAAAACTTTTTTTTTATTTTTTTTATTTTTAGGTCTTTTTTTATTTGTTTAGCAACAAATAAAAACGCAGAGGTGATCAAATGCCACCAAAAGAAATCTCTATTTGTGGGAACAAAATTATAAAAATTCTGTTTGGGTACAGTGTAGCATGACCACGCAATTGTCATTTAAACAGCGAAAGCGCTGAAAGCTGAAAATTGGCTTGGGCAGGAAGGGGGTGTAAGTGCCCTGTATTGAGGTGGTTAATTTATGATCATATATTGTTCCATGTGGTTCCATTAAAGCAAACCTTGCAGTAAATTATTTCTAATAATTTTTTCACTACAATTTGTTTTCTTTTTTTACTGTGAGTTGCTTTTTGTGATGGGATAGGGAGATCTAATGTAGCAATGCGAAAATAGACTAAATTCAAAATGTTGGGCCCCAGGAGGTTTTTACCATTATGTGCAAGTATGCACATTATATTACATTATGGAATATTTTCCCAGCACAGTGATTTCTTCCAGCGCTGCAATGTCAGTGGTCCCCTCCGTTACCAGCACTTCTATCTAATCCCAGTCTTCTTCCGAGTATGGAGTTTTCGGCCCGTTGATTGAATGAGCCTGGATGACGTAAATCCTGCATATGCTGCTTGGGGGTAACTTCATCCTGGCATAGAAATGTGCCATGCATGCTCATTTGTGCTCATGCATGGCTCAGTGTTAGAGGAGCCAGCCTCCTTCAGAAAAAAGTTAATGTCAGCAGCTACAATTACTGTACCTGCTGACTTTTAATATTAGGGCACTTACCTGTCGAGGAATCCAGCATTTCAATTGGCCATCGGGTGATCGCGCCGCCATCTTGACTTGAGGGAAACTGCCAGTGAAGCCTTGCGGCTTCACAGACAGTTTCCTACTACACATGTGCGAGGCGCGCTGCGCTTTGTGAATGAGCCGGCTGCGGCGGAAGGAGGAGGGCGCCAAACTTCCGGCTCAGTTCGCTGCAGTAAGCTAATTAATTATTTAATTGAATTAATTGTTTAAACTACAGGGCTACCTATGTCAGGGTTATATACAGAATTAACCGCTTCAGGTCCACTCTTTAGCAGTTTTACTGCTACAGGGTGACACCTGTGCACCAGATCACGTACAGTACATATACGTGATCCAACACTTCCAGGTAGGGCAGCTCCCTTCTGCTGTGAGTATACACAGCAGAAGTATACACATATCAGGGGGGGCAGGGTACTCAATGTCCTCCAGCACCCACTGATCGTCAGGCAGACACACAGAACTATGTAAACAAGGCAGATCGCTGTTCTGACAGGAGGGAAGGGATGGAGTTTGTCTCTGCAAAGCGGGAATAAATTCCATCTCTTCCCCTAGTAAAAGTACCTCACACAGTATAGTAAAACAATGGATAGGCACACAGTTAACCCTCTGATCAAACCTGATAATAACCCCCTTCCCAGCCAGTCTCATAAGTACAGTGACAGTGCATATTTTTAGCACTGATCACTGTATTAGTGTCACTGGTCCCCAAAAAGTGTCAAGAGTCGGTCAGTGTCAAAATGTCTGCTGCAATATCGCAGTTCCATTATAAGTCACTGATCACCACCATTACTAGTAAAAAAATAAAAATAAAAAGAAATATCCCGTGATTTGTAGATGCTATAACTTTTGCACAAACCAATCAATATACGCTGTGACGGACCTAGCCGGGACACGGGCTGTTGGAGGGGACTGAGTGCGAGCCTGTTGCCTTGCGACTATGGGCCCTGGCATTTGGGGGAACAGTGCTCTTTGAGCTGCAAGCCTGGGACCCCTGAGCTGGTGATACTTGGATTCAGGTCCATGCTGGCCCCCCAATACACATAGAATCTGTATGTGTATTTGGCATATTAGCAAGAGACGCTAATGTCATGACTCATGAACTCCAGCCACCTGTCTGTTGTGTTAATGAGTATAGTCTGGCTTGTAGAAGCTTTTCACCTATTGTTGTGTGTGCTAATTAACCCTGCAATTGAATGAAGGAGTCCAGTGTTGATTAAGATAATTAGCTCATGCTAATTAGGTTAGGTGTGAGTCATCTAGCTGTATATAAGTGTGACATGTCAAATAAAGATTCATTCCTGATGTAGCCTACACTGGTGTTGTCTGGTGACTGGGTGAGCTAAAGGGGTCTTGGATTGTGTGGTACCGGACAGAGGAAGCATTTACGGCGGACATCTTGGGTACGAGGTCCGTCACATACGCTTATTGTGATTTTTTTTAATTACATCACCAGAACTGGAGGGAGTCGCACAGGAACACTGTATAAGGAGCTGATGCTCCAAGCATGTAGTTTATCAATTACAGTGGATGCTATTGTTATTAAATTGTTTTACTAATACTACACACAGGTTGCGCTTCCTACTTTTTCCCCTTTATGCATGGGACATTGATCTGCCTACAGATCATTCATATTTTGAAACCTATCTAAATCTCCCACTTATGTTGGAGGCGATTCAGTTCGCATTGGCAGCGCTATACAAATCATTCATTCATTCATTCATGTTACTATTGTTAAGAATCCTTATCTTTACTTATATTTGTTTGCACCTGTCATCATGTGTCTTCTCTGTTTTTAAACATAGACTATATTACCAAAAGTATCGGGACGCCTGCCTCGACATGTACAAAGCAAGGTCCATAAAGACATGGATGAGCGAGTTTGGGGTGGAGAAACTTGACTAGCCTGCACAGAGGCCTGACCTCAACCTGATAGAACAACTTTGGGATGGATTATAGCGGAGACTGTGAGCCAGGCCCTCTCCTCCACACCAGTGCCTGACCTCACAAATGTGCTTCTGGAAGAATGGTCAAACATTCCCATAGACACACTCCTAAACCTTGTGGACAGCCTTTCCAGAAGAGTTGAAGCTGTTATAGCAGCAAAGGGTGGGCCAACTCAATATTGAACGCTACAAACTAAGACTGGGATGCCATTAATGTTCATGTGTGTGTAAAGGCAGGCTTACCAATACTTTTGGTAATATAGGGTATATACCTTCTCTGTGATGTCCTGCATTTTGCACTTCTGTGATCCTCTATCCAGCTAATATTAATATTATTGTTATCCAGGATTTATATAGCGCTAATAGTTTGCACAGCACTTTAGAACATGAGGATAGACAGTACAGTTACAATACAATTCAATACAGGAGGAATCAGAGGGCCCTGCTCGTTAGAGCTTACATTATGAAAAAAAAGAGGATCAAGTGATACAAAAGGTAATAACTGTGGGGGATGAGCTGATGGATGAAATAAAAGTACAGTTGTTAGGTGAAGGCTGGATAGGCTTCTCTAAAGAGAAGGGTTTTCAGGGATCACCTTAAAGTGGACAGAGCAGGAGATAGTTGGACAGATCGAGGTAGGGAGTTCCAGAGGATGGAAGGAGCATGGAGTAAGGGGGTCTTGGGAGGATTGAAAATAACAATTTGGTTGATATTTTGAGACTAGATTAGTGATGTAGCAGAGGGCAGAGTTGCAGGTGCCTTTGTAAGTTATTAGTATTTAGAATTTCATGTGTTGGGTGAGCAGAAGCCAGTGGAGGAATGGGCAGGGGGGCAGACACTGAACGATTGACAAGGTGGTTTAGTCTGGCAGCAGCATCTCTGATGGACTGCAGGGAGGGTAGCCTATGTCAAGGTAACCCAATGAGGAGTTATTTGTATTAGTCTAGGTGAAAGATAACCAGGGAGTGGATTAGAAGCTTTGTAGTGTAATTGCTTTAGGCCTGATTCACACCTATGCATTTTTACACGTTCTGTAGTGCAAATCTGCAAAATGCACTAAAATGCATAGGTGTCCTTTTTTTTAGTGCATTTGGGAGCAAACCATACATCACAGCACACTCTTGCAGTTCAAAGTAGCCCTAACATATTCTCAGTGTGATGATTTTTGGAATTTCCTATTGGCTGCACGTTATAAAGACTCTTTAGATTTTGTGAACGGTAAAACATGCAGAGTCTGTACATTGCCACACAGAGAACATTTTCAGACTCCCTCATTGGCTGAACCAAGGTAAACTATAATCAACTGCAGGGGGCAGAGTTATATTTGGCAAGCCTCACACACACACACCAGTCCCTAGGCTTGTGCTTAGGTCGACTAGTGGGTAATGCAGCTCTGAATACAAATCATAAAATATATTTCAGAGAGGCATAAGGGAAAAAGGAAAGCATGCAAGATGAAGTAAAAGGATCCTGATCCACTTGCTATATAAGGATTTTTATGTCGATGGGATCCTGGTATACTTGCTAAATGATGAAATTCCAATAAAGACATGAGTTTTAAAGGATAAGTCCACCCTAACACTAAAATATCTACATCTACATCTACAGACATCCACTTAATGCCCCGTACATACGGTTGGACTTTCCGATGGAAAATGTGCGATCAGAGCTTGTTGACGGAAATTCTAACGGTGTGTAGGCTCCATTGGACAGTTTCCATCGGAATTTCCGTCGCCCAAAATTTGAGATCTGGTTCTCAAATTTTCCAACATCAAAATCCGTTCAAGCAAATTCCAGTCGTGTGTTGATGTTCGGAATTTTCGACCAACTTTGTGTGACCGTGTGTATGCAAGACATCCGTTGGAAAAAAAAACATGGGATTTTGTTGTCGGAATGTCCGATCGTGTGTACAGGGCATAACACTAACCTATCTAGCCCTGTAAAGAAGAAATCAGTATACAGTACATACTGCAGCGGAAGCTCTGCTTGGGAAATGAATGGGGAGTGACGTCACCCATAACGTTACTATGGGGCTTCCGTTGTCAGATGTGTCCCCTGCACCCGCCTCCACAGCAAAGCCGCAGCTCATCATGGGATCATGTCGGATCAGCTTCAGAAAAGGTATGTATACTGATTTCTTCTTTACAGGGTTAGATAGGTTAGTGTTAGATCGTCGATGTAGAGATTTTAGTGTTGGGGTGCACTTATCCTTTAAGGCTGTCATTTCAAAAAAGGGTAGTTGTGTAAGTCATATACAACTGTGCAATATAACTATATTTTTCAGTTGTTCATGATATATTCGGTAGGCAATTTACTTTCATAGTTCCTATTTGAACCAGTAGAACTATACTATGGGTAACTCCCAGCGTGTATATTTTTCATCTAATGCCAGTTCTTTAAAAACAATATATTTTCTGCGTCTGTAAAGGAAACATGTTTGTAAAATAATACGAAGCAACATGATGATTTTGTTCTGTTTTTCTTGTACTCGAGATGCAAACTGAAGAAATCTGTAGGAAAGCATTTTATCCCACAAAGATTTGTATCCTTGCCAGTACTGATAGGTGTAGCCGTGTTTTTATAGCTGCAAGAGGTATGGAGAACATTGTGAATTTGTTTCTATAAAACCTTGGGCAAACCTTGGACTGGTTTTTAGGTATGAGAATCTGATATTTGAAAAACAGATGTATTATTTTTCAAAATTCAAAATAGACAGATATACTACTGAGGGTGCCTGAAGAAAAAGGACCATATCTCTAGGCATTCAGCTTGGAGTATGAATAACTTATACAGAATTTCAAATGTTCTTAGGCGATATGTATTAGAGAATTTATTTGTAACAGCTACTTACTGTAGCTTCCTTGTTCCAGGAGCATATCTTCTAGGGCACCTAGCCACACACTGACACATAAGGTTTAACCTAATGTGCTGCAACCACAGCCAGTCAGGCTTGCCGTGTCACTTGGCCGTTCTGTTAAAGGGCCGGTATATGCTGTGGACAGACACCAGTGCAACTTTTGTCCACATTGTCTCCATGCGTGTTCTAACTTAAATGTGTGCTTTTTTTAGCTACTTAGCCTTTCAGGGTCTCCTACACTGTCGGGTCCACGCAGTCTGTAGCTGCTACCCCAGGTACCCTTCAGCTTTCTCTCCTTGCCACTGATATTGCTTACAGAAAATTATTAGAGGGCTAAATGACCATTGCATAGTTTGACTTTTCAATGGTGGCTATTGCCAATTTCAAAGGTGTACAATGAATGGAGGAAAGTGCAGGACACAACATTACACAATAGGTGGCCTAAAAATATATCTATAAACAGAGTTGGGAATGGTGAGCTATTTATCATCTGTGTCCTGTTGAGGAAATTCCACTTTCTGAGTTAACAATAAGAAACCTCTCAAAATTTAGGGAAAATCCTTTCCTTCATAGTTGACAGTAGAGCGGATATACCCATTGGAAGAATTCCCTTCAGCTGATGTTTTCATGACAACCATAAAATGTTGGATTTTTTTGTTTTCACTGTCAAGGTGGCCCCCAGGACCAATAGAAAGGGTCAAACTCCTCCTCAATAAAAACAAAAAGATGCTCCAAACCTTAAACTTCCAATAAAAAAGTGTTTGGCTAGAGATACACTTACTAGATGTACAAGGTTTATTGCGGTTGGGTCATAATAATCTTTGGTATAATAATTAAAGCTGATAGACAAATGCAAAAGCTTAGTTATACTAAAATTGTCATAAAACTAACATCTTGGTATTGGCTTTCTATAATCCCTACGCAACAGCACTTGCTCTGAATGAATGAATGATTTGTATAGCGCTGCAACTGCGAACTGAATCGCCTCGAGGCGCTTGACTGCTCATGTTGGGATGCCATGTATTAGAAGAGGTGGGTCTTGAGTTTTTTCCTGAAGGCCTGATGGTTTTCTTCCATGCGGATGTTGTTTGGTAGAGCATTCCATAGCCGGGGTCCCTGTACTGCGAATCTTCGTTCTCCCTTCGATTTGTAGCGGGCTTTGGGGATGAGAAGGCGATTTTGGTTTGTTGATCGAAGTCTGCGATTCGGTATGTATTTTTCTATTTTCTCACAAAGGTATTGAGGCGCATTTCCTTGTGTACATTTGTGGGTGAGGCAGAGGGTCTTGAATGTGATCCTGTCTTTTACCTTGAGCCAATGGAGCATCCTTAGGGATGGGGAGATGGATTCCCAGGGTTTCTTTCCGGTGACTATTCTTGCTGCTGTGTTTTGGACAATTTGAAGGCGCGCAATCTGGTAATCCGGTAATCCTATGTAGAGTGAGTTTGCGTAGTCGAGCCGTGAATTGATGATCGTTCCTACTACTACCGCTTTTTCCTTTTCCGGGATGAAGGGGATGAGTCTGCGTAGCATGCGAAGGAGATGGTGGGATCCGCTGATTACGGATCCTATTTGTGCCTCCATTGTCATCTCTGAATCAAAGATTACTCCGAGGCTTTTGGCTTTGTTGCTTGGAAGGATGGTCTGTCCCAAGATGGTTGGTGGTGTCCAAGGGGTCTTCGTCTTTTTCCTTGAGTTTGCGTCGAGGAGCAGTAATTCTGTTTTTGATCCATTTAGTTTGAGGGAGCTAGTGGTCATCCAGTCATCTATCAATGTGAGACATTTTCCTAGTTCCTGGTATTGGTCTTTTTGTCCGGTGATCCGGAAGTACAGTTGAGTGTCGTCCGCGTATGAGTGGAAGCACAGATCCAATTTGCTAATAATTTTGAAGAGTGGTCGGATGTAAATGTTGAACAGTACTGGTGACAATGGTGATCCTTGAGGGACTCCATAAGTGATTGCCCGAGTTTCCGAAGTGAAGGCTCCCAGTTTCACTGTTTGTGACCGGTTTCCTAAGAAGGAAGCGAACCATGGCAGATCTCCATCTGTAACTCCTGCCACTTCCTTGAGGCGGCTTAGAAGCATGTTGCTCTGAGAATGAAGTGGGTTTGTAGGCAGTTGTTTTTTTTTTTTTTTTACAATAGTGGAGAGCATATGGATGACCCAAGCAATGTGCTGGGCATTTAGTAGACCTGGCAGGTTTACTTAGCTGCATGCTAGTCTCCATGATCCATTAAAGTGGTTGTAAACACTTACAAACCACTTTGGCCTACAGGTAAGCCTAGATTAAGGCTTACCTGTAGGTCCAATAAATATCTCCTAAACCTACACGGTTTAGGAGATATTTACAAAAAGACAGGCACCGCTGTCTATGGCGCATGCGCCGTAGACATCGGCGTGCAGGCGCACTGAGCAAGCCGCAGATCACGGCGATATGCCGCTCTTGGCAGCTCCCGTGCACATGCGTGGGAGTGATGTCATTGCGACTTCGGCGAATCACAGCGCCGGAGCAGCGAGACCCGGAAGTCACTCCGGGATTGATGGCGATGGAGGAGGACGTGGACGAGGGTCGCTGCGGGGGCTTCGTTCTCAGGTAAGTTATTCATAATGAGCTAGTATGCTATGCATACTAGCTCATTATGCCTTTGCCTTGCAGGTTCCATTTAACCACTTTAAGACCTGCCTCGTTTTGGATTTTAGGTGTTTACATGTTTAAAACATTTTTTTTTGCTAGAAAATTACTTAGAACCCCCAAACATTATATATTGTTTTTTTTTCTAACACCCTAGAGAATAAAATGGCGGTTGTTGCAATACTTTTTTTCACACCGTATTTGCACAGCGGTCTAACGAGCGCACTTTTTTTGGAAAAAATTTAGTTTTGGATTAAAAACATAAGACAACAGTAAAGTTAGTCCAATTTTTGTATATATCTTGAAAGATAATGTTACGCCGAGTAAATTGATACCCAACATGTCATGCTTTAAAATTGCGCCCGCTCGTGGAATGGCGTCAAACTTTTACTCTCAAAAATCTCCATAGGCGACGTTTAAAAAATTCTACAGGTTGCATGTTTTGCGTTACAGAGGAGGTCTTGGGCTAGAATTATTGCTCTCCCTCTACCGATCGCACCGATACCTCACATGTGTGGTTTGACCACCGTTTTAATATGCAGGCGCTACTCACGTTTGCGTTCGCTTCTGCACGCAAGCTCGTCGGGACGGGGCGCTTTAAAAAATGTTTTAAAAAAAAAAAATTGCCTCACTTTTATTCCTATTACAAGGAATGTAAACATCCCTTGTAATCGAAAAAAAGCATGACAGGTCCTCTTAAATATGAGATCTGGGGTCAAAAAGTCCTCAGATCTCATATTTGGACTTAAATGCAAAAAAAAAAAAAAAAAGTCATTTAAAAAAATGACATTTTTTGAAAATGTGCCTTTAAGACGCATGGGCGGAAGTGACGTTTTGACGTCGCTTCCTCCCTGTTATGGTATAGAGACGGGTGGGGGCCATCTTAGCCTCACTCGTCTCTATAACCATCACGGAGCAGGACCCGATCGCTTCCGCCGCTGCCGATGGCTCCGGTAAGCGGTGGTAACGGTGATCTCGCGGCGAATACGCCGCGATGACCACCATTATCGGAATTACGACCGGCGCCTGAAGAGATGGATATCTCGGTTGTGCCCGCCGGGTCACTGGGGACCCGATGCGCGTGCCCGGCGGCCGCGATGTCCGCCGGGCACCCGCGATTGACCAGTAACTGAGCAGGACGTGGATCTGTGTATGTAAACACACAGATCCACGTCCTGTCACTGGAGAGGAGACCGATGGTGTGTCCCTTGTACATAGAGACACCGATCGGTCCCCTCCCCCAGTCAGTCCCCTCCCCCCACAGTTAAAATCACTAACATAGGGAACACATTAACCCCTGCAGCGCCCCCTAGTGTTAACCCCTTTCCTGCCAGTCACATTTATACAGTAATCAATGCATTTTTATAGCACGGATCGCTGTATAAATGTGAATGGTCCCAAAAATGTGTCAAAAGTGTCCGATATGTCCGCCGCAATGTCGCAGTCATGATAAAAATCGCAGATCGCCGACATTACTAGTAAAAATAAAATAATAATAAAAATGCTATAAATCTATCCCCTATTTTGTAGACGCTATAACTTTTGCGCAAACCAATCAATATATGCTTATTGCGATTTTTTTACCAAAAATATGTAGAAGAATACGTATCGGCCTAAACTGAGGAAAAAATTTGTTTAAAAAACCAAAAAATTGGATATTTATTATAATAAAAAGTAAAAAAATATTATGTTTTTTAAAACTTGTAGCTCTTCTTTTGTTTATAGCGCAAGAAATAAAAACCGCAGAGGTGATCAAATACCACCAAAAAAAAGCTCTATCTGTGGGGAAAAAATGATAAAAAATGTATTTGGGTACAGCATTGCATGACCGCGCAATTGTCATTCAAACTGCGACAGCGCTGAAAGCTGAAAAATGGCCTGGTCAGGAAGGAGGTGTTCGTGCCTGGTAGGCAAGTAGTTAATGTCAGGGGAGAAGACCTTAACACAGAAACACTAAAAGAGACAACCTTTTAAAGAAACAGTAAACTTTATTGTGTATTCTGTTGTTTGTTAGTTTTTAACATATGAAAATAAAATCTTAAAAGACATTAAAATAAACAAATTATGAAATTCCTAAACAGTTTTTTGCTCAGCCTTATGTGTGCTTTCCTTATTTATGTAAGACAGTGGTGGTCAACTTTCTTTAAAAGGAGGGCCTTAAATGCCGCCCCATTATCACCGAAGGGCCGCACATAAAATTAAGTTATTATTCACTGTCAGGGACCGCAGACACACAACAGGATATAGTCAAGATCTATGTATATAATATAAGAGATTGTCAGAGAATGTGGACATGATACAGGATATGGTCAGAGGCCGCAGACATGATACACAAGATAGTCAGAAACTGCAGACATGATACACGAGATGGTCAGAGAATGCAGGCATGATAAAGGAGAAGGACAAATGCTATGCACATAATACAGGAGATGGTCAGAGACTGTGGACATTATACCAGAGATGGTCAGAGACTGCAGACATGATACCAGAGATGTTCAGAGACAACATGCTGTAGGAGTTTGACATGCTTCTGGAGACACATTACATTTTTTCCTTCTTTTTTCCTTCTCTGGACTCTCTTTAGCTCCAGCACATCTTTCCTGAGGATTGGTGACCAGAACAAGACAGAATACTTTAGATATGACTGAACCAGGGTTTTAAAAAGTGGCAGGATTATTGTTTTATCTCTGGAGTAAATTTTTAATGCATGCTAAAATTCTGCTTGCTTTGCATTCTGCAACTTGACATTGCATGCTATTGCTCAGTATATGTTCTACTAGGACCCCCAGATCTTTCGCTGTCCTGGATTCCCCCAGAGGATCTCCCCTAGCGAGTAAGTTCTGTTAATTATTTTAGCCACCAAGTGCATTGCTATACATTTTTCAGCATAAAACCTCATTTGCCATGTACCCCACAATTTTATTCATAGATTAGTGTCTAGAGGAGCCCCAAGAGCTGCACACAAAGTGCCAAAGGGTCACATGAAGCCCTTAGGCTGTAGGTTGGGCACCAGGGATCTAGGCTATGGAAGTAATAGCTCCATTCCCAATTTCTCTATTGGACTGAGATGTAATAGGGTTCAAAAACGTATTAGGATTTCCTCTCCTCCATAGGTGCATAAGGAAACCTCTACTCAGTTGCAGCTGTGACATACGGTTATCCCTCTGGTGTATTTTCTATTGGAATATATGGCTCATGAAAAAATGCAGACTTTTTAATTATGTCCTTTCATGTCACAATATCATGAGGAAGGGCAGTTGTATGCCCACTGGACTTTTGGAAGCAGTAAGACCTATTTGAGATATGACCTATTCCACCCAAAATGGAAAAACAGTTTTGGATATATATCTTTTATTATGCTCTTACTTTGATTTGCATATAAATAAATAAGTCAACAAAGTGCAGCCAAAACTAGCCTTTTAGTTTAAGATGAATACTGGAAGCTAAATTATACCCCAACATCTTAAACCTTTTTCAGAATCTCAGCAGCCAGATCTGCCAATTTAATTACTATTGAAGATATATTCTTCTTGCTCAACTTGAGCCCAAATTGGTTTACCTTACTAGGGTCCCTTACTAGGGTCTTCATATGTATAACTGATGACTGATTACAGCTCTAATGCCGCGTACAAACTGTCTTGCCTACACACGGTCACACCAAATTCCGATGGTCAATAACACTGCGACATACAACAGGTTCGACGGCACTATAAAAGGGAAGTTTAATGCTTCTGAGAATGCATTGAATTGTTTCTGAGCATGCGTCTGAATTTTGCATGTCGGAATTGCGTACACATGAACGGAATTTCCGTCGGGAAAATTGAGAACATGCTATCAATTTTTGGCTGGCATAAATTCGGAAAGCTAAATTCCGATGAAGCCTACACACGGTCGCATTTTCTGATGAAAAGCTCTCATCGGTCTTTTTCTGGCCGTAATTCTGATCGTGTGTACGCGGCATCAGTATTAAAACCAGTTGAGGGTAAGGCACAGCAGGAATATCGTGTTACTATATTCTCCAGTAGGTGTAAAAAGTCAGCAGGTGATTTAAGCATTCTGTTTTCTCCCAAAAAATTGAAAAAACAAGGTTGGGTTATTTACCTTTAAAACCACTTTGAGGGAAAAAAGACTATTCATGAAATAAGCAAAAACTTGGGTTATGACATTATTAATCACTGACACTCAGATGAAAGTTGGAATGAAAGAATATCCTTTAGACTGGAACAAAATAATGGAATTCCTTAATAGTAAAGGGGTAACACAGTTTGAATGTGTAATAATGTGCATATATACGAATAATGTTTTCTTAAAGACCATGTGTCTCACGCTCTTTTTACTTATGGTGTTTTAAGTCTTTATGATAAATCACATAAAAAAAAACATTCTTCACGGTTTTGCAAACCAAATGTATAAGGATTGCTGGAAAACTACTTAAAATGAACTTGTGTCTCATGAAAAGTTGAGTAATATATAAATATGAACTTTTAAATTGACTAGCGCTTCAGATGTAACACAGGCATTTTATAACTTAAATCATTTTTGAAGTTCAGCTTTTTTATCCTCTTTCGCTAACTTAAGACTGTTTCCTGCGGAAATTATTGTGCCAGCAAATGTATTTCCATGGTGCTGTTTCTTAATGCCTTTGTGAAATTGTTCCTATGTAAAAGTATCGTTGATCTTACAATGCTGTTATAGTAATTACGTCAAAGTTGTTGACACTGTAATTAAAAGTTGAAAAAGACAGACCTTCTGTTTAGAGGCAAGAAGTCAATTTGACAGTCAAAACCATATACCACTCTGTACCACGTTGCTCTGGGTTAACCAATTTAGACAGCCTTATAACATATTTATTGGTGTACACTATACAACAAATGGAGAACACACTGGCATCAATACAACTTTATTAAAAAGGGTGTGATGTACTCAAAGATGCTTGACCAAAACACATATAATACAAAAATGTCAAACCCATTCAGTAACACATATTTACTGCCTCAAACATGCATTCAAGGGTCCACTCCCCTCCTTGCCAGCTACCAGCATACATACTTAACCTTTTAGATATCACTTTCCTTGATAATCTAGTATCACTAAGGCACCCCCCACTAATTAGTGTATATATATATATATATATATGTATATATATATATATATATATATATATATAGTTGCACTAAAAAGGTACTACAAGTTCAAAGGAGATAAGAACAATATAATAGATGTGAAGATAATTTAGCAAAATTTCCTATAGTATCGAAATTGCAGATATATCAGCCCTAAAATATTTGGAGGTGAGATAATGCATACTAATTTTAGGTTCAAAATTATCTTTAACCCACTGTGGGAAAATAGCAATTTATTTTATTCCTTTGAGGGACACAGGGATGACATTCATTCAGAGATGTGTGGGTTATGCTGCTGGTTTTAGGTGATTGACACTGGCAAACAAAAACAAAAAAAAGGCAAAAGCCTTTCCACTATTACCCTGTCCCCAACCACCATGCTTAATTTGTTTGCTTGTGTCCTAGTTGGCTGGACACTTTTTCTGCTGACGTAGAGCCCTTTTAAATGTATTTTTCACATCTATCAACATTATTGACACTTTGTGGATGTTTATTCTCTTCAATCAAGACATCTCTAAGCCACTTTAGCTAATCTGCACACAGCAGACTGGCTGATCTTCAGAGCAGCCTCCAAGGCCATACATGGATCCTGGAGGACTGATCATTGCAGGCTTTGCCTAAGCCACTCCCCAGTCACTCAGTGTACTCTTTTTGGAACATTTTAAAGGTCCGGGACGGTGACTCTCTCACTGGGGAGTAATGTCCATGGGCTAGGGGGGCCAAGAGATACTTGAATGTAACTTTGGGCACCAGGCTCTGCTTGGTGCTTTTCACATTTATCCCAGATTAATTAGCTGCAGAGCGCTCTCCAGATCAGAGCTGAGGTATAACCTTGAGTATAACCCTGTCTCTGTTGTTTTTTTGTGTATGCTGTGTATACCTTTGTATCTGGTATTTCTGCTGTAGGCTCCACACTTTGAAACTTTAATACATGAATGTACTGTGCCAGCTAAATCAGAGGGTTTTCCAATTAGAGCAGTGATACTGTGTCACCCAGTTTCTGACTCTGTGATGCAGAAACATTGCTGTGTAATATTTGTACTATTAGCTCTGCATAGATGATTTTCAGACTTTTCTGTACAGGTCTGTTGGTTGCAGTGTGCTACCCAGTATTAGAACAGTGGTACTGCTGTCAGTGTATCCCAGTCTCTAATACGTTCCTGACTTGTTTTCCTCGGAAATCACTAACGCTGGCCATAGATTGATTGAAATTCTGCCGGTTCAGCAGGCACTGGACAAATTTCATCAATCTATTGCCATTTCCATTCATGAGAAGTTGATCAAATGATTGACCCATGAACGGGCTTGTTGGAAAATGTGTGTCAGATCAGCACAGCAGCCAATTGGCTACAACGCTGATCAATGTTTTCTGACAGAGGAGTCGCCGCTGTGGTAAGACTACTATAAAACAGCAGAGAGTATTCCTCCATCCACCTTGATTGTGTAGCTGGGGGAATTTTGTTCAGTCTTTTTCAATTAGCCCACTGGCTGATCCAAAAAAATTATTAATTTATGGCCAGCTTTAGGTACTGTTTTATTTAGTTTGAGTACTATGCTCTACAAAAAACAGAATCCTTAGCATTATGAGTTCAGTATACCCAGTCTCTGTTCTTTTTTATTTCTGTATAAAAATAACTCAGGAATTGAGGAAGGCATCTCAGTATGTTCCAAAAAGTATATAAAAGTTACTGTATATATACACACTAAACTTCTAAGGTGTAATATCAGATATGAACTATGATAAACCAAAAGAACCTTTTATTAACATCTTTAACATCATTTAACATGATTAACATCATTAAAATCACAAACGGAGGGAAACCTGGCCACAAACCTGTCTGACATTCACCATAGGTGGAATCCCTGCATCATTCAGCACCATCTGATAAAAGCCCACCCTGACCACAGCTGCCATGACAATAGGGGGAAGACAAAGAACAAAATGAGACAGTGTTACATGACCAACATATGGAAATATGCATGTCCTCAGGATCCACATCTACATCATCCCCCTTTATAAAAGTAACGAGAGAGAGAGAACTATAGAAGTGAATGACTTCTATAGGTTGACAAACAGCATAGGGGCTGTTGCCCATTGGTGTATACAATCTTACAACATACATTTGCTTACACATGTTTATGCTAGGACCGGCATATATTTGCATACAGCTGTAAAATATCACTGTCTGTGTCCATGTCCTTACATCTGTATTCTTATGCATGTTAAAGAAGTTGTAAACTCTCTAAAAAAAAAAAAAAAAAAAACAGCCTGCAAGACAAAGGCATAATGAGCTAGTATGCATCGCCAAGTATGTTGTTGCAATGGTTTAATATGCCCCCTAGCACATAAGGTTATAAGGTTGACTGACATTGTCATGTGTTCTTCACTAGCTTAGCCTACCCAATATATAAGAAATAATAAATAGTGTTTAGGGATACAAATATAACACGGTACTGCTATTGATTGTGGGATAAAGTAATTGCTATTCACATAGTATATTCCTGAACAATTTGTTCTAAAATTCTTCTTGTTGGATTGACCTACCAGCAATTTCTTTTTCACTTTGATAATTTTTTTAAATAGTAACATAACATTTTACATTTTGACTTATTTTTTTACTTGATACTTAGCTGCGCTGATCTTTTCTGAAAAGCCCAAGTAATTTGCATGGAAAAGTTGAATGAGAACTTCAAGTGCTACTAGTTCTGAGTGCCAATGAAAATATAGTGTGACTAATAAAGTTAATCTTCAGATTAGGATAGAACACTGTTGGTTAGAACAGTCACAAATCGTTAGTATTTATTTTCATAGCCTCAAATATATTAAGGTGACTACTTGCCAGCAGTCATAACTTAACGTATTCATTTTATTTCAAATAATTGAATTATTGTTACAGATTCTACATTGAGATTCCGAACAGTTTAAATGATAAATAGAATGAATGCCGTTAACGTTTTGGGGTAAATAGACAATGTTTACCCTTTAAGGAAGGAGTATCCATCCAGCCTTTAACCACCAGAAACATTTTTGGAAGGCAATGTGCTTTCAGTCTGTGGTGGTTCTTGGACTGTT
Source organism: Lithobates sylvaticus (assembly GCA_028564925.1). NCBI lineage: Eukaryota > Metazoa > Chordata > Amphibia > Anura > Ranidae > Lithobates > Lithobates sylvaticus. Next base: position 521,472,069 of record CM053029.1, read on the forward strand.
ATTCAAACCTCTGTTTCTGCCAGGGGTTTCTTAAAAGTGGATTTTTGATGAGAAATGTACTTTTGGACTTGTACAGAACCATCAAATTGATGTTGACTTATATTGTGTAACCCAATAATACATCAACTTGCCTTAAGTTGTCATACAACACACAGGCAGAGAATGTTTTGTAGCACTCGCAAACAAAAAATAGTCATGTCATCATAAAACATGAGCTGAATAGGTCTGACCGCTCCTGCATCTACTATTAACTTCAAAGTAATCATAAACTACAGAGGTTAGTGGAAAACCTAAGTATTCCATAAAAAGTCTCTGTTCACAGGGAGCTTCCATATTTGGTCCCAAATACATGCATCGTGCTGAAAACTTCTTATGATTAATAATGTCCACACTGTGTTCTAATATGTATAAATGTCTGATTTCCACTGCATATGTGATGACTGAGATGCTGATAAATGCTTAAAGTAGATGTAAACCCAATTACTAACATCTCATATAAGCTTCAATATGATATCATTTCAAAAGTTGTTTTCAGTCTCTCCAAAGTTGCTGTTTTCATTAAAATAATATCTGATGATCTTTCAATGAAAGTAGTTTTTCGGACACTTTCTGTTGTGTTGACACCCTGCACTGTCACATGCACCTCTAGAGGAGACTACACCTGGCCATGCTGATATACATTTTGTACACACGGTTCACCAATATCACTGTCATAAAGTTGTTCTTGAGAAGTGACGTGCAGCCAATGCTGGAGCAAACACATATAGAAGGAAGTGACTAAAATAGGCTGGATGTGATCAGCAGCACTGAGATGCAAATCAGAATGAAAAAAGATGACATCAGTATGTCATAGGGGAAAAAATGGTTACCCTTTAAACACAGTCTTTTAACAAATTTTGTGTCATCCAGTTAAGAGTTTACATGTACTTTAAAAGGAAAGTATATGTGTTGCCCCTCCAGTCCAGATAGTTTCCTTTTTATTATGTGTTAGAATTGTATTAGAGTTGTGTATAACAAACCACTTGGAGGAGGTGTTCTGTAATACTAATACACTTCCTATCCTAGGGTGACAACACTGTTCCTCCATAGATACAGTACTGAGAGTGATCATTTTCATATCAGGATAGGGAGTGTGTTACTAACAGAATCACCAGGTTAAAATACTGGGAAAAGCCTGAAAATGCAGCCACTAAATACAAGGGTTTAGATAAACTTTAAAGTGTAAACCTAAAAACGAAAAAAACAATAACAATAAAACATTACATTGTATTTTTAATGAATTTGTACTTGATTTTTCATATTGCTTTTATTATTGCCTGCTGTTCTTCTCTATTATCTGGTTGATCCTGGCTGTGCCCTTTCTCCTGACACTAAACTGACCATGTTAAGCATGGCAGCCAATTTATGCTAGCGTGGTCAGTTTACACCCTCTGTCATCAGTCAATTGTGCAGCATGCCTGTATCTTCCATGGTCAGTGTAAACCCATCCCTCCGGCCTTCACTGACAGCAGCTTCCTCTCTAACTGCTCTGTTTTCCCCTTTGTGAAGCTGTCTCACAGATATGCCAGATGTGTCTGCCCCGCTCCATACATGCCCACCAGCAGGTCACATGATCACTGTTGACTCCTTAGCGATTCACAGACCTGCTGGTGGGTGTACAGAGCAGGGGCGGCTAAAGGGGAAGCCGCTGTCAGCTGCTCTGTACACACCAAGCAGAAAGTATGTGACACGGTCAGGAATCATCAGCGATCATGTGACCTGCACTTGAGCAGCCAAAAAATGTATAAAAGGCATTTAAAAAAAAATATATAATAATGGATTCATTAAAGGCTTATATATATTTAAATATTCAAAAATGGTTAACGACCAGCCTTTACACCATCCTGCCCTATTATTTTTATCATTATTACTTTAATTTTGTAATAAAAAAACTATTATTGCATTTTATTAAAAAATTATGCAAACCACTTGTACTCTAAAATATGATTAAAGTCAACTGAGTCATATTAACCAGCAAGACACTTGTTGTTTGACGACTAATAGAAGTGATAGCATTCCATTGTAATGCATTCATTGTAGCACCTCCCTATTTTAATACATCCACTTTACAGGCAGAGAAGTACCTTTGTGTCGCTACACCAGGAAATTCATTTTACTTTTTATTGCCAAAAAATGCAGTTTATTGAACTTGATATGCAAACTCCAATATTTAATTTAGCAGCTGTATCCAATAAGATATTATCACCATGTATTGCATAAGCATTTTAAATATCCTATATTCAAAGCAATTACAGTGCCAACAAGAATTTGAACTTTTCCCAAGTTTTCAGAAACCTGGTTCCAATTCTCGTCAAATCTGTATTTGGTATATGATGGAGATTATATTGCCAAATCTAACAGAATACAGTATATTGCAACTTTTGTAAGAGTTTTGTGACCTTTAAAGCAAGTTTTACCTTCCTTCAGATGTTGGTTGACATTGATTGCAGCCAGTGTGAAATGTACCGTAGGACAGCTGAGGGATTCAGTATAAATGATTAGTTGTCATTTCTGGAACATTTTTACACTCTTTCAACATATTCAAGATTTATTTATTGAAGTACATTAGATCATATGCTTCCCTGTAGCTAATTAACTGATAGATTTGAAAGGTCATGAAATTCGGATGAAGAATTTAATGCACACTAGCAAAATGTTCACTGTTGTTTATAGACCTATTGTTGGAGTATGGGGACTTATTTAGAAAGAGAGGGAAAGAACTTTTATGATATATATTCAAAGTAACAACTTTGGGGGATCTGAACAGCACAGATACATCCTGAGTTCTGACAAAGATCTGCAGTGCTGACCGAAACTCAATCAACTGCTGTTTTGCATGTGCTTACACATTTAATATCACACAGTAAAATATTTTTTTTAACATGGTTACAACGTTTAGGCTACCAATAGACATGAGATGACATATGCCTGATTTTCTGCAGGTGGATCAGGTTGCAGTCCTTTGGCTACAAGTACTAGTTGACACTGATGGCTGTCATTCCTCAGGGAAAATCCTGACATGTTAGAAAACCTTGCTTGATCATTGTCACCTCTGGGTTAGCTATTATCATTTGTATCTGGCTGCTCGTTTTCTCTTTTCTATGTCTTAGGAAAAAAAACATAAATGTTTGGTTTAGCTGAGTGTTCCACATAGAAGAAATTAGGTGAGAAATGGTAATAGGCATTTTAAAATTGGTGCTCTGAAAAAGCCTTCATCTTTGCAAATATCACAGTAGAAATTAAATCACAATCAGCACATTAACAAATGATTGCAAATGTAGCACAGCGCTCTATACTTTTTATTTAGCTATGTCAAATTTACAAATTAGGGCAACAGGTGTGATTCCCTGCTGGGCTCATGCTGCAAAGACTGGAGGGAACTGATGTAGCAACACTATGACAGCATATCTTTACAGTAAATCTTCACATACCGATTGTCTTTCCCACCCTTCACACAAAACTAAGGTAACAGAATTTTACTTTAAAGTGGACCTGAACTCTGGAAGCTGTGCCCAAAATAAGGCAGAGGGGAAAGAAATAGCCACTAGTATTCCCTGTAATCGCCCTGCTGCTAATCATTTCCCATCACTGATCTACCATGAGCTTTATCTCTGAGTGGAGGCACCCATCTTGGTATAGGCAGGGCTTTGCTTCCTTATTACAGAGCCTTCAGCAAGGAGAACAGTGAGTGAGCATCATATCTCTTTCCAAATCTGCTGAGGCTCGTAGACAGAGATAGTATAGTGTCTTAGATCTAACTCTGCAGATATACAACATGTCTAGGCACTCTCACGTATCGAGAAGTTCATTGCTAATTTTTAGGAAGAAATACACTTTTCATAAACTTTTCAGGGTATTGCCAATCACAATTAACATTTCAGAATGTTCCCTATAACATTGCAGATCATTAATTTAAAATCCACTTTAACCACTAGCCGACCAGCCACCGTCATTATACTGTGGCAGGTTGGCTCTTTCCCGCAAATCGCCGTAGCTGTACATCGGCCCTTGGAACAGCTATAGCAGGCGCGCGAACCGGACGGTGGGGGACCCGATGTGCGTGGCCGCAATGACCGCCGACCACGTGCGATCGCGGGCACGAGAGCCAGAGCGTGGATGTGTGTGTAAACACACATCCCTGTTCCGACAGGAGAGGAGAGACAGATGGTCTGTTCCTAATAAGTAGGAACAACGATCTGGCTCCACCTCTAGTCAGTCATTTCCCCCCACAGTAAGAAACACACACGAGGGAACACATTTAACCCTTGATCGCCCCCTAGTGTTAACCCCTTCCCTACCAGTGACATTTACACAGTAATCGGTGCATTTTTATAGCACTGATCACTTTATAAAAGTCAGTAGTTCCAAAAATTTGTCAAGTGTCCAATCTGTCTGCCGTAATGTTGCAGTCCCGCTAAAAATTGCACATTACCGCGATTACTAGTAAAAAAAAATAAAAATTATAAAAATGCCATAAATATATTCTCTATTTTGTAGACGCTATAACTTTTGCGCAAACCAATCAATATACGCTTCTTGCGTTTTTTTTTTACCAAAAATATGTAGAAGAATACAAATTGGCCTAAACTGTTGAAGTTTCTTTTTTACATTTTTTTTGGATATTTATTTATAGCAAAAAGTATAAAATATATATTTTTTTCAAAATCGTTGCTTTTTTTTGTTTATAGCGCAAAAAATTAAAACAGCAGAAGTGATCAAATACCACGAAAAGAAAGCTCTATTTGTGGGAAAAAAGGACGACAGTTTTGTTTGGGTACAGCGTCGCATTATCGCGCAATTGTCAGTTAAAGTGACGCAGTGCCATATCACAAAAAATGGCCTGGTCATTAAGGGGGCAAATCCTACCGGGGCTGAAGTGGTTAAATATTGAGTGAAATAAACTCAGTAGTATCTAGTTTTTGTGAAGGCAAACAAACATCTTTATGAGGGCTTAGTTAAAAGGTATGCATGGAGACACACACGCATAATTATATGGGTAAGCATCCCTATAGCATGAAGACAAGTAAGCTACTCAATTAAAAACAAAATCAAAAATCAAATGGGTCTTTTCGTTTTTCCCATTTTAAACTTAGACTCCTCTTCTTGTAGAAAGTGGGTATGAAAAGTCCATTTGCATTTTCACACTCTCCTATGAATAATTGGATTTTTTATAGAAATTCAATTATAATTTTAATATCTAGAACGTGGGATAATATTTAGCAAATGGGATTCTAAGCTCCAAAGAATCCTTTTCCATTTTACTGGAGGTGGGGCTTGCAATTGTAAGTTGTTCAAAACCACCCCCAAATCCCACACCATCTTTGGGACATCAGTGGTGTGAAAGACTCTGATTCTATTGAGATGCCATGGTGGTAATAAAGGGCATCAGGAGGCAGGAACCACATGCCCCCCCCCCCCACCAGTTATTGTGATATCAGCCTAGACAAGGCTTTCATTGTTACATGGGCCCTAAACAAGTAATACAAATCTAATAAAAGTTGAGTGATGATTTATGCAGACTTAATTTTGGACAGAAAACAATCACAGGCCTATAGAATGAATCCAGGGGACTGATTTGCTCATCTTTAGTTTTTACTAAAGCTTAGAAAATCCTCCAAGCTTCTGTGTTGGTGCTACTAATGGTGCAAGATATATAGTCACAATAAAATAATCCCCAATAAAGTCTAATAATTGTTAAATTGCTCCCATATTTGTCAGCTGAGAGAACTCATCATACGACCAGTATATCTGAACTAGGATGATGCATACATTCCATCATATGGTTCATTTCAACACTTTACTTTCCTGTCTTCAGTACAACATCTTGCCACCAGACAACACACAAAACAGACATTTTCTAGTAGTTGCATAAGGGTACAAATATGCACAACATAAAAACAAGTTGCCTTGTATATTTGGTCAGCATGTATTGCTTTGCTTCAAGATGTGGCTTTTTTTTAAATTATAGTGATTCTTGAGCACAGATGTAGGAATATGGTGTTGTCCTTTAATTGGTTTATGTTTGAGTTTATATAAAAAATCACTGGTATTTTTTTCTTTTAGAAATTAGAAGAGCATTGTGAATTTGTATAGAATGTTTCTTAACTCCAGTCCTCAAGGCACCCCAACAGGTCATGTTTTCAGGCTTATCACTATTTTGCACAGATGATTTGATCAGTTTCACTGCCTTATGCCACGTACAGACGGAATTTCGCTCAAACTGTCTGGCCTACACACGGTCACACCAATTTCCGAAGGTCAATAACACCGCGACATACAACACGTTCGACGCCACTATAAAAGGGAAGTTTAATGCTTCCGAGCAATGCGTCAAATTGTTTCCAAGCATGCGTCGGAATTTTGCGTGTCGGAATTGCATACACGCGATCGAAAAATCCGATAGAAAGGTTTTCCGTCGGAAAAATTAAGAACAGGTTCTCAATCCAAAGTCTGTTGGAAATGCCAACAGAAAAAGACTGATGGGCATACACACGGTCGGAAAATCCGATGAAAAGCTCCCATCGGACTGTTTCCACCCGAAATTCCGACCATGTACGCGGCATTAGTAATTACCACAGCCATTTCATCTGATGGAAATCCTGAATACATGACCTGTTGGGGGGCCTTGAGGACTGGTGTTCAGAAACACTGCTATAGCATGTAGTGTCTATAGGCCTGTTTCTGGCAAATCAAGCAGTTATTTTATATATGGCTATGCTAAGATGAAGGCAGGTATCCCTGGCTGATAGCTTTTGGTGAAATAGTTGACTACTAGCTGTGTTGGATTTTCACTTTAGATTTTTGCGGTGCCAGTATTTTTTTTTGCACAGATATGCATGCTTGGCTAGACACCATCTAATTTTTATGAACAAATTTAAAGGAAACCTGTCATTAGAGAAACATGGATGCTGCCATTGCTGACTTGTCAGTCTGCTACTCCTAGTTGCCTGGCTTACTTTTTGTAAGAACCTGTTCACGCCAGATGCAGTGGGATAGTGTAGGATATCTAAGGCAAATTGTCTTGTTTCCTACCAGGTCAGTTTATGGCATGCAATACAATTTTTTAGCTCTACTCAGTTTTTTAGAGAGTGGTATGTAAAGGCAGCCCCCATGTTCTTCTCGCAATAGGTTACATTTAATGTAAAATATACTGTACATCAGCATTGCTCTTTGTATTGCCTCACTGATAAAAGTTAATCTGTGATGCAAGAAATTGAGCTGCCATTGTGGATTCGGTTTTTAAACATGAGGTTTCAAGACTGCTATCCTTATCATAACCCCATGACTTAAGCCTCGTACACACGATCTGTTTTTCCGACGGGAATTGTGTGTCGACAGACTGTTGGCCTACAATCCCACCGTTTGTATGCTCCATAGGACAATTGTTGGATTTTCTGCAGACAAATGTTGGATGGCAGGCTTATAAATTTTCCGCGGACAAATGTCAGTTGTCAGATTTTCTGAGCGTGTGTACACAAGTCCGTCAGACAAAAGTCCAAAGTCCAAACATGCATGCTCAGAAGCAAGGATGAGCCAGAAGCGGTCGGTCTTGTAAACTAGCGTTTGTAATGGAGAATTAACATTTGTGACGTGGCAAATTACGAAATGCAGCGCACGTTCTCTTCTTCTTTAATGGGATAATAATGAAGTTGCGTTGCTGGTGATACTGATTGAGTTCCGCCAAACTTATTTTAAAAGGCTTTTATTTTCTAGTGATATCAAGAATAATATTATTATGCTTGTTTTTTTGGGGGGTTTTTTGGGCAAGTTACCACAACACCATTATCCCATCGTTTTTAAGATCCAAGATACAACTATGTTGGTGTCCCTTCTCAATTTTACATTGTATTTTTTTAAACGTAATTGCCTACTCCCAAACTGTCATTTGAAGTTAAACACATACCCAAGTATTATTGTCCACAATTTTTTTTATTGTGCTTTAAAAAAAGAAAACAAATAAAATTAGACTTGCTATCTGCCAATAGAACTTAACCAAAAAGTGCATTCTGTGTATCCAAAAATATAGAAAATATACCAAATCAAATCATTATTCAACCAAAAAATAAAATAAAAGCATGCATGTGTCCTGCTTCTTAATATAGGGGGTCAACAATGCCAAGAGTTGGTGAAAGCAGGGGTCCGTCATCCAGAGATAATTCCGAAAATCATCCGGATTATTCTCCTGGAGCTCCCGCAGCAAAAGGCATATAACATAATTGCTCACAATTAATAAACCAACCAATTTTTGGTCCAAGAAATCCTCCTCCTCCTCCTGTTCCTGGACTGGACTTGGGTCAAAGCAATAGCTTCAAGGCCAATAATAAATAACACGTTATCTCCTCCGATTCTGCAACATGTCTGATTGCCGAACGGCTGTTCAGAAACAAACTGAAAAGCGTGAAATGAAAAGCGTGAATCAACACTCACCAAACTTCTACTAACACAAAATTAGCAGAAGGAGCCCAAAGGGTGGCACCTGACAATTGAACTTCCTCTTTATTGGCTCGTAGTACATCTAGTACATCACTACGTTTGTGTTTGTTGGCTGACAATTGTGTACTGTTTGTATGCAAGACAAAATCCAGGCACACGCCCTTCGGACAAAAGTCTGACGTTTTGTCTGTGGAAAATCCGATCGTGTGCTTGAGGTTTTGGTGAATACCTGATCAAAGACAATTAGTGATGGCAGCTTCCATTTCTCTACCCTTCCAATACCTTTTTTAAGGAAATATGGAGACTGCCATTGCTGAGCTCCTGAAAACGCTAATTATTTGACTTTTTCTCTTAAGTCTCTGAGATGTTGACCCAGAGTGAATATTTAGATCCAGAAAATCCTAATCTGCCTACTAATCCTATTTTCCATATCAGTGGAAGTAGCAAACCCTGGCACCAATGAATTGGCTTGACTGTCAGGATACTAGTATTTTTGAAAGGAGAGGTCAGCAATAGCGGCTCCCATAATACCTCAGTGCAGACTTTGACAGGTCAAGTGACCAGTTCTTCTCCCAGCCTTTTTTATTCATTCATTTTAATTACATTTTTACTTGCCTAAACACATTTGTAAAGCATACCACTTTGGATGGTATGGATGCACTAAAGTCATAATGCTGGTTTATAAATGCACTAAAAGTATTTTCCAGCCTGAAATGCTAGTGGTGGCAAAAAAGTGCTTGGTGGTGTGATTGTAAAGTTTCGCTTTTTTTGCTATAAAAATAACAAACATGTTATACTTACCTGCTCTGTTTCAGTGGATTTGCACAGAGCAGCCTAGATGCTCCTCTATTCAGGTCCCTCTTCTGTGCTCCTGGCCCCTCCCTCCTGTTAAGTGCCCCCACAGCAAGCAGCTTGCTATGGAGGCATCCAAACCGAATCACAGCTCCCTGTTGTCCATTCAGACACAGAGCCCTAGTCTGGCCCCGTCCCCTCTCTCCCCTGATTGGCTAGCTGACTTGGATTGACAGCTGCGGCAGCCAATGTGTCTCAATCAGGAGGGAGAATCTCAGACGGCTGAGACACTCGTGGACATTGAGGGACCTCAGGTAAGTGTTAGGGGGGCTAAGGGGGGCTGCTGCACATAGGAGGCTTTTTATCTTAACCACTTGCCGACCGGCGCACGACGATATACGTCGACAGAATGGCACGTACAGGCAGGAGGGCGTATATATACGTCCCTCCTTTAGCCTGTCCGTGCCATCGGGAGCGCGCCGGGAGCAGCGCGCTCCCGCGCCGGTCGGGACCCCCGTGAGTCCGGCCGCGGTCCCCGCGGACTCGATCGCCGCGGGGACTCCCGCGATCGTCTCACGGAGCGGCTGAACGGGGAGATGCCGAGATAAACAGCATCTCCCCGTTCTGCCTAGCAACTAGTGATGCCGATCTCTGCTCCCTGTGATTGTAGCAGAGATCAGCATTCACTAGCTGACAGCCACGCCCCCCCACAGTAAAAAAAAACACCCCTAGGCCTACTTAACCCCTACACTGCCACCTTGTGGTTAACTCCTAAACTGCCAGTGTCATTTATACAGAAATCAATGCATTTAAATGCATTAATTGCTGTAAAAATGACAATGGTCCCAAAAATGTGTCAAAAATGTCCGATGTGTCCGCCATAATGTCGCAGTCACAAAAAAAAAATCGCAGATCTCCGCCATTAATAATAAAAAAAAAATTATTAATAAAAATGCTATAAAACTATCCCCTATCTTGTAAACGCTATAACTTCTGCGCAAACCGATCAATAATCGCTTATTGCGATTTTTTTTTACCAAAAATATGTAGAAGAATACGTATCGGCCTAAACTGAGGAAAAAAAATGTTTTTTTATATATTTTTGGGGGATATTTATTATAGCAAAAAATAAAAAATAATGCATTTTTTTCAAAATTGTCGCTCTATTTTTGTTTATAGCGCAAAAAATAAAAACCGCAGGGGCGATCAAATACCACCAAAAGAAAGCTCTATTTGTGGGAAAAAAAGGACGTCAATTTTGTTTGGGAGCCACGTCGCACGACCGCGCAATTGTCAGTTAAAGCGACGCAGTGCCGAATCGCAAAAAGGGGCCTGGTCCTTTGGCTGCAAATTGGTCCGGTCTGAAAGTGGTTAATGCATACAATGCATTAAGATAAAAAAAAAACTTCTGCCTTTACGACCCCTTTAAATTTGTGGTGTGTGTGCTGGTAATTTTGAAATATACTTCTACTGCTCACTGTTCAGGCTATGTGTGTGGGAAGTCAGCAAGTAGTGAGTGAGCAACTCTCTAGTCTCTTGAGGCTAAGCATGTGCCCAGTGAACAGGATCAGTATCTCGCCTAGAAACAGCTCTGCTGTCAAAGTTCTGCGCAAGGAAACATGTCTTATATTGCCTAGACCAAACTGAGAATATGGTCAAACACCCTTAAGTATGAACACTAAAACTAAAATGTTGGGATCAGCTGATGGAATTGCTTTACATAGACATAAAACTGCATTATTACAAAAGTTTTTTAACGGGGTGATTATAAAAGAGGTGGTGACTTTTTTTGGCTAGAAATGTAAAACTTTCAAATGTAATGAAATAATTTTTTCTCTTTTATCAGATATGGTTTCACTTAGTCTGAAATTATTTGTAGTGGATGCATATTGGATGGCTATTTAAAATAAATGAGATGTGTTGACCATTTCTGCATTTCAAAACACACACATTTATTTTATTTTTTTCAAATTGAAAGGAACAAAAACTAGACACCAAATTCCTTTGGGACACATAATAAACATGAGAGCTTGAAATTAAAAAAAAATATTGAGAATGTCTTTTACTTTTCTTTTTGGCAAACCCTTATGGCTGAAAATCTCTGCTCTTTTTATGTCACCTAGCGTCATCAAAGACCAGAATCAAAACTAAAAATAATTTAGTGTAGTGTTTACTATCTGGCATGATAATCTCAATACATTGCCAATTCCAGGTTTTACAGCAACATTATGAGAAGTCTCCTGAAATAGACCATTATTTTGTACCATAGAGAATTATTAACTGATGTGCATTGTCCCATACCAACTAATCAGACTTTAGCTTTTAGCAGGTTAGTGAAAGTATCTTAAAGAAAATGTAGTAACTGCACGGGTGAAAAATAATCATTAATCGAAAAAAAAAAAAAAAAAAAAAGCAGCTGGCAATCACACAACAGAACATTTGTATATGTAAAACAACAAAAGATTGCCGCACTAGTGTCTAATGAATAAAACGTGATAATAAATCCAGAAATGTGTCCATAAAAGTGTCCAAACACTCCTGATTCCTAGAATGAAAGATAAAAATGACATTCAAAGTGCACCTTCCACTTGAAGTATAAAAGATGTGCCCTTACCAGATAGATAGACTCCACGTTATAGGAGCATAACAAAAAGCTTGGATTCACACACCCCATTAAGAATCCAAATGGGGTTTGTAAAATCCATGCTTTGGTTAGGCTCTTATAATACTAAAAAAAACAAAAGGGACCAGAAGGCGTACACATCTAGTGCATTACCAAATTAGGTTTTAATTCAATGTAAAAGCAGATAAAAATGGATACTCACAAAATTGCAACAGGCCACACAATGTCATGCAGTGCGGACAGCAAATGTAGGCATCAAAGGGGTGTACAGATGATGCATTTGGGGGAGCACCCCTTTCCTCAGAGCTTGACTCAAGACCTGACATTGTCATGACATTGTGTGGCCTGATGCAACTTAGTGAGTATCCATTTTTATCTGCTTTTACATTGAATAAAAACCTCATTTGGTATTGCACTAGGTGCATGCGCCTTCCTGTCCCTTTGTTTGGTGTATTAGATATATGTTGAATTGCTACACTCAACCTATATGTATTATGCCATTATTTTGACAGTGTTTCTTTATTGTGAGTTACTTATGATACTACAGGGTTGTACTGCTGTCTACAGGATATTGTACACTAGCAAACACAACTGTTAGTCAGCCATGTATAACCTCTCTCACTCCCATCAGCAAATGAACACCTTCTTTCGCTAAGAGAGTGTTCACCAAGACAGCTGGTGTACTGGGTGACTGGCCTAGTTGGGCAAAGTTATTTTCTCTTCCCATGTGTTTTCCCCAAGTTTGTCTTGAGGCCTAAGGCTTTGATTCTCCTGATTTCTGCCGTTCACTTTAACCAGGACATTATGTATCTCTCTCTCCGCCCTGCACCATTACATCCCACAAGGATATTTTGCCATTGTTGGTTGTGGTGTGAGCTTTTCACATTTTCTTTTAGCTATGGCTTCCTCCAAGGGACTGGCTCCTTATTCACCATTCCCAAAGGGTCCACGGACTGGACATCCTGCCTTTTACTCCATTATTACTAGGCTATAACTTATCTGCCTATAGGCTACAAGCTTAAAGGAGAAGTATGGCCAACAAAGTTTCCCTTTTGGGTCACAGGAGTACAATTACTTTTTATCCTACGAGCCAGAGTCAGCTGATGATGGGCATTGTTATTTATTAGCTGAGGGGGCGGAGCTGCACTATCTATGGGAAGAATCCCCACAAAAATGTCAGGACCCACCCGTCTGCCTGATTGACAGATAACTTTGCCTTTCAAAGTGCACTCCCTCCCTAGCCAAGTTCTCCAATGAGAGCAGAGAGCCTCATGTGGTGAAATTATCCATCAGATCTCGATCTTATGCTATGTACACACGGTCGGACATTCTGACCACAAAATCCGTCTGATTTTTTTCTGCCGGATTTTGTCCGAAACTTGTCTTGCGCACACACACGGTCGCACAAAGTTGTCGGAAAATCCGATCGTTCTGAACGAGGTGACGTACAACACATGCGACGTGACTACGTAGAGGCCAGTAGCCAATAGCTTTCATCTCCAAATTTCTTCTGAGCATGCGTGGCACTTTGTGCGTTGGAATTCTCTACACACCATCAGAAATAGTCCGATCAGATTTTGTTGTCGGAAAATTTTAGATCCAGCTCTCAAACCCCAATAGAGCCCACACACGATCGGATTTTCCGACAACATAATCTGATCGGACTTTTTCCGTCGGAATTTCCGACCATGTATACGGGGCATTAGAGCTGGTGTGGGACAGCTGTGGTGCCTCTTGCACACTAGACAGAAAAAAACACAGCTTTTACAGGCATTTACCAATTATTTTTCAGCCTGTAACTGCACCTGTGTGTCCTATGTCTACAAGGATTTTAGATACAGGTACAGGTTGAAAAAAAAATACACGTAAATGTCTTTAGTTGCATTTGTGTGTTAATGCGATCTAATAACCAAAATAATTCACATTCTGACTAATAGAATACATTAACGCCAAACGTGTGAATGTACATAAACATACGTGGACATCTTATACCCCATTTCTTTTAAGCAGCTTTTCACCTATAAGGAGAAAAGTAATTTAGAGGAGCTTAGCAAGCGCTCGTGTGCATGAGGCCAGATGCTTCAGCATGGAGGTGAGTATGTATGTTTGTTTTTTAAACTCTCCTTTTAAGTACAAGGTTTCACCTGTTCCTGCCAAGGTCACACTCCACTAGATCAGTGAGTGCCTGTTGGGACTTTCAGCATCAGGCATCTGTTACTCATATTTGCAAGGCTTCAAACTGGTCATCTGTTCACATGTTTACTAAATTCTTTCAGGTGGGATGTTCAGGCATCTTTTGATTACAACTTCGGACATAAAGTCTTTCAGGCGGCTCTTTGAGCTGCAGACTACCCCAGTTGCACACTACTGTTTTGGAGGGCTTGTTGGCATTTTGTTTGCTGTGTTGCACACCCTTCAGTTGTATTGCTTTTGGATGTCCCTCTTGTTTTAGAATTAACCTTATGTCCCTGAATGAATGATAAGTAAAACAGGATTTTTTTGTATAAAATCCTTTTCTTGCAGTTCATTGGGGGTCACAGGTCAGACTCCTCTGCCTTTAGGATCCACTCCTACTATTGCTTTTTCACAAAACTGGAGAATGATATTATATTTGACTTACTACCAGCTGTTTGCTAGTGTCAAATCATCTGTAGGCAGCAGTGTAACCCTCTTGTATCCGAATTAAGCCTGTGTTCCCTAATGCACTCCAAGAAAAGGATTTTATGGTAATTATGCAAACCCTGTTTTTGGATTCAAAATGCAACAAAAAACAAAACAAAAGAAAACAAAGCAAAAACATGCCGCGTACACACGATCGGAAATTCTGCCAGCAAAAGACTGATGTGAGCTTTTGGTTGGAAAAATGAGACCGTGTGTATGCTACATCGGATTTTTGCTGGTGGAGTTTCTGCCAGCAAAAGATTGAGAGCAGGCTCTCTATTTTTCTGATGGAAAAAGTTTTGAAATTCCAATCGTCTGTGGCAATTCTGACGCGCAAAATTCCTACGCATGCTCGGAAATAATTTGACGCATGCTCAGAAGCATTGAGCTTCATTTTCTCTGCTCGTCGTAGTGTTGTACATCACCGCGTTCTTGACGGCCGAAAATTCAGAGAACTTTGGTGTGACCGCGTGTATGCAAGCCAAGCTTAAGTGGAATTCCGTCAGAAAACCCATCCAAGATTTTTCTGTTGGAAATTCCGCTCGTGTGTACACGGCATAAGGTAGGGGCATAACAATACAAATTATGAAAATCTGGAATTTTTTATTCATTGTGACACAATGATTATTTATGACCGAGATGTTATTGTTTTAAAGGGTTCAAGTGTCACAGTACCATTTTCCGGTCCTTCCATCCTTTGACTTTTGTACAATATCTTACAAACTTTGGGTTTTAGATACATCACTAGAATTATTCTATCTAAATAAATATTCTAAAAACCTCTTCCTTATAATATTTTTTTGCAGCAGTTCTCACTTAGAAACTGACCCTATATGACCATTTAAATAACTATTACTGTTAAACAGTGTCTTCATTCAGATATTCCCATATTTCTGCTTTGGGAAATATGTTCAGCTAAAGTTTTTTTATTTTAGTTGACATTGTGCAATGGGTCAGCATATACTGTCTTGAGATGCTTCTTTGTATCTCTTCTGTTGACATCAGCAGCATGGTGGCTATGTGTTGAGCTTTTGTGCCTTGCAGCTTTGTGTTCTGAGTTCAAGTCTTGTCCAGGACACAGTATGGAGTTGATTATTTTTTATGTATGCTTATTCCATGTGCTCAAGGTTTGCCCTACAATCTAAAAGTTGCGTGTGCCTTCCTCCCAAAACTGGCTTTTGTGTAACAATGACTGTGTTAAGGACATTAGCTTGCAAGCTCCTTTAAGGGACAGGGGCTGTTGTAAATCTTTTTGTGTTGGTACTAGAAAAATAAATAAATGCATATTAAAATGTATTTTATGTTGGCTCTGCTTAGTTTTTAATATGTGTCTTTTGGGATAAATCTTTCCAAGATTGTGGCAAGAAATAATGGAAAATATGAAACAAAAATAGTTCATTAAATTGTAGCTGTCCTCTTCTGCTTGTGTTGTGAGGCATAAAAAAGATAATTTAGTTATGTGGCCACTCATGTTCATGGATGCTTTCCAAAAGCCAATTGTCTAGGTGACTAATTGCTGTTTTCAGAATTGAGTTAAAGACCCCCTACTCTCCTAAAACACATTGACCATTGAAAATCTAATGCTACTTGAACTTGTCAGTAGTGATTTCTTTACTTTAATGTGATTTAAGACTTTCACGCCAAGTCTTCTGATCTTGCATGTTTCTACTAGAGTGTGGATATGCTGTGGGCTTTAAAAATGTTAAATGTGCCAGCATGACAGGGATTAGAATGGTAAAACATTTGTTAAAAACTTTATTTATATAATATAAATGTGTGTAGCATTGATTTAAAGTAGAAAGTAAGTAATCTAGAACCGCTTTCATCAATGGCTGCATGTTTTTAGTATAGGCTGACCATTACAATGAGACAAGCGCCTATCAGTGTAAAATCTTTAAGATCGTTTATTTCACATAGAAGGGAACAACTTACATTTTCAGTAAGATTAGAAGTTCATATGGACTGGTCGGCGTGTAGATGCCTGGGGTCTGCCAGCTGAACACTGCAATTTAGCAGGGGGAAATGCTGATCGCCTTTTTTCTGGATTGCTTCCAAGCAGGGCTCTCCGTGGAGTGCAGCGTGCAGTTTTGGCATCAACGTCACCAGAAGTCGGGAGGGAACAACGCATTTCAGAGCAAGTGCAATGTGGATCTTGAGCATGTGTGCTCCTTTCTCAAGTTGCTCAGGGATGTGAAAAAGCCTTGGTAATATACAGGAAATATTCATGAAGTAATTCATAAAACGTGATATAAAATCATGTAACTATACAATCTGATTAAAAAGCAAGGACATAAAAAGGACAATAACTGATATAGAGTAAACCTGCAATATTATGCAATAATTAATAATGGCCTGTGATCGCTTCATAGGAACTGTATATACCAGCATGTCAAAACAAATTGGAATTCTTATCTGAACGCATTGAGCATATATGTTTAAAGTCTTTTCAGGAATTCAAATGAACTGATCAGAGCAAAAGGACATTGATAAATAATAGTAGTAATGAATTAATAGATACAAGATGATTAAAAACTAATACAGGATGCTGCTAACTGTATTTTTTAATAATACTTACAGTGGTGGAAGAAACCTTAGTGGATCCCATGAATTTTTAAGACTTGTATATGAATAGTACCCCTGAAATTAATAAAGATACATTAATGGATCATCATCATACTATGCTGAAGTAATTAAAAAATATAAATAGATTCAATTGGCTATATGAAAGTCTGTATCTGGTATTCTTAAAGTAATAAATTATATAATGGTGTTAATTTCTAGATCTTCGCTCAAACCACTGGGAGACAAAATGTGTATATCCAAAATGTCTCACGTTGACATAACTTGGAAAAACCTTCCCCCTCTGAAAAGTCTCTAGAGATAGCCTCAATATTACAAACCTGTAATCCTACAGTGGATTTGTTATGGACCTCAAGAAAATGGCATGGTACGCTGTGCTTATCACAGCCATCTTCTATTAAGCAGAGATGTTTCGCCAAAGCGTTGTCTGAGAGGTCTGATGGTACATCCTACATACAACAAATTTCAGGGGCAGGTAAGGCAATAAACTACATAATCAGTAGAACAATTGAAGAATGTAGAAGAACCTATATTACAGTAAGGGAAACATATATTTAATCCCCTGCTGATTTTGTAAGTTTGCCCCCTAACAAAGAAATGATCAGTCTATAATTTTAATGGTAGGTTTATTTTAACAGTGAGAGACAGAATAACAACAACAAAAATCCAGAAAAACACATTTCAAAAGATCTACCATTAAAATTATAGACTGATCATTTCGTTATCAGTGGGGGATCAAATACATTTTCCTTCACTGTATATGTCTTTCCTTTATTAGTCAAGTGTTTTTTGCCAGAGTTTTACAGAATCACAGGTTTTACATAGTGCCTTATGGCTTTTATTGGGAACAAACACAGCAAATTTTCATATTTTTTTTAGATTTGGTCGTCTGTAATTTGCTGGGTGCTGCTTTCTTTGTTGAGTATAGGAGCCTTTCTGTAGGTGATTTTATGCTTACCCAAGATAACAGGTTTAAGATGAAGATCTTGGAGCAGAATATCCCAATGTTTAGTTAGGATTTGCTCCGTTTTCCAGTATTGACCATGGTACCTTGTTATAAACCTGGCTGGTTGATTGTTATCTTAAAGATACTACACGTAGAGGTGCTTTTCTGTTCTTTCTTTCCTTTTGGCACACAGAGTCAGCTTCTACTCTCCGAAGAGCCTGCCTTAAGCCTGCCTTAAGTGAACTTTTTCCCCATACCCTTGCTTTTGCAGACAGCCCCCATGGACTATTGTGTTCGCCAATTTACTTCATTGACTGTCTAATAGACTATTTTAAACAACCTGTTGTAACTTCTAGGCGCCTGCACTACTTCCTATTTATTACTGACCACTACAATCAACAACTTATTATTATTATGCAGGATTTTTATAGTGCCAACAGTTTGTGCAGAGCTTTTCAAAAAGGGAAACAGCACAGTTGCAATGCAACTCAGAACAAGAGGGTTCAGATGACCCTGCGCACGGGACCTTACAATCTAAAGGGATAGTGAAGTGATAGAAAAGCTAGTAGCTGTGTGGGGGTAAAAATTGGGGTATAAGTAAACAGTCAGCTGAATGCTGTTTACTACTACTGTTTACTACTACTGTATATATGCCTGGTACACACTAAAAGTTTTTTGTTTTTTTTTTACGACATCTCGACATTTGACCCTTGTGTATGAAACTTTAGGCTGAGCTTACACTGCTGTACTATAGTGACAAGTGCAAGTGAACATAATGCGTGTTGGTACATTGCATTTTCATTACCCCCTAAAGGCACCCCAATGCACCTTGCCAACAGATGTACATTTTACAATGCATGGCAACACACTGTTATGCATTGTGGTGCGCTGCGTTAGAAAAAATAGCAATTGTACCCTATCTGGGACCTTTTGGTACGTTAGGCAGCCCATTATAAGGAATAGGAAAAGGAATATTAACATACAATAATATGCAAGATAATGCGAAAGTTTGGGCACACAACAAATGCGTGAACCCAGCCTTATTAATCTTTAAACAGCAGTATTACTGGAATACTGGGGGTTATAACCAAATCAGAGCCAACCTCAGCAAACCCTAAACACTAATATTGCAATTGAACTCTTTAAAGGCTAAGTTCACCAATAAAAAAAGTGCATTTATTATATTTGTTATAGGCACTTGCAGAGAGTATTACACCTGTGATTAGCACCCAGGATCTCCACTAGCTTGTTCACACACAGAAGCTGGCCAGGGATTTGTCATTTGCGGTGGGGCACCATCACCAGCTAGCAGGTCAACAGTGAGACAACATCGTTGGGTAGCCCTCATGATGATTGATGTGGATCTACATCACTGCATGACCAGATTGAAGTTGTATTTACATTGTGGGACATTGGTTATTTAAAATAAAAACAAATTTTTTTCAAGGGGTGCTTCTTTTCTATATCTTTTTTTTTTATTTGGTTTTTTGAAAGAACAAAAAGCAGAAACAGATACAGAATAAAGAGGAAACGTGTGCGTATAACTCACTTCATACAAATAGCAATTACATGGGAAGAAACCTAAGGCAATAGAACACTGCATAATAGATCAAGAAGAGAATTGTAATATGCGGAGGTCTATTAAGTAATACATACAATAAAATACTCTGCCTCCGTAGAGGGAACAAGGTAAAAGGCAAAAAAAATATAAGGATTTGTTGGCATCAGGTAGGACATCTTCAGGTGGGGGAGAGGGGAGACTGTTACAGCATTCTCAGGTAATTTCAGTCTCCCGAGAGAGTTAGTAAGCTTTGTCTTGATATACCATTCCGTAAATTGAAATGGTTTTATAAGAAGATGGATTTCCAAGCTTGAAAGAGAATGTTCCATCAAAAGCTTCCAACGACTGAAGAAACGTTTGGTAGGTCCAAAATTCTGGGTAATGGTATCTAGTTTTTCAATGTATAGGAGATTTTTCAGCTCCTATAGCTTTTCAGCTCCTTTTTAACTGTGATAATTGAGGGAGTGGAAGAGGATGTCCAGGCTTTCCGGATAATCCAATGTGCTGTCATCTAGATCATTTTTTAAATATTTCTTGTAAATGAGTAAGAAGATGTGCAATGTATCCCATACATTCACGTAGGGGGTTCTGGTAATTACCTTCTAGATTAGAGAAGCATGACATGGTTTACTCACCCCTCCTCTCATCTAATTTATTCACAGAGTGCCTTGTATTCAGTGAAAAGAATGCAAGACATTTTGTAAATGGCTGAGGTGGTGAGTGAGTGACCCACTATCATAACTGTACTAGAGCTGGAACTGTACGTCTGAGAGGCCTAAGCTCACAGCTGATGTTAGTATCCAGTAGAATAAAACTACATTTTTTAGCATCACCTGGTGCCATCTGGACATAGTACTTTTTTTTTCCACTAGAGATCCTTTTTAACACTAGGTACTTGGCAATGAAACAAATTAATATGCAGAGTGTAAGAATTTTTTGTTGTCAGAAACAGTTACACAAATAAATATAATATTTTATATTATTTACTGTATATATCTAATGTGTTACAAATATATTACTTCCTGTAGTTTTAATTAACCGCTTCCCGACCAGCGCACGGCGATGTACGTCGGCACAATAGCATGGGTGGGCAAAAGGGCGTACCCATATGTCCCTCCGTGATGGCCACCTAGCTGGTGCGCACGAGCGCCGCGTGCCTCGGGAGCATGCCCGCAGATCCTCGAAGTCCACCGGTGGCCCGCGATTGCGCCGAGGAGAGGCAGAACGGAGAGATGTCTATGTAAACAAGGCATTTCCCTATTCTGCCTAGTGACATGACAGAGATCACTGCTCCCTGTCATCGGAAACATTGATCTCTGTCATGTCCTAGGTAGCCCATCCTCCCCTACAGTTAAAACACACTGAGGGAATACAGTTAACCCCTTGATCGCTCCCTAGTGTTTAACCCTTCCCTACCAATGTCATTTATACAGTAATCAGTGCAATTTTATAGCACTGGTCGCTGTATAAATGACAATGGTCCCAAAATAGTGTCAAAAGTGTCCGATCTGTCCGCCGCAATGTCGCAGTCCCAATAAAAATTGCAGATCACCGCCATTAGTAGTAAAAAAAAAAAAAAAAAATGCCATAAATCTATCCCTTATTTTTGTAGACTCTATAACTTTTGTGCAAAACCAATCAATATATGCTTTTTGCGTTTTTTTTATTTATTTATTTTTACCAATCGGCCTAAACAGAGGAAGAAATTTTGTTTTTTTTATATATTTTTGGGGGATATTTATTATAGCTAAAAGTGAAACATATGCTTTTTTTCCAAAATTGTAGGTCTTTTTTTGTTGATAGCACAATAAAATATTTGTTTGGGTACAGAGACCACACAATTGTCAGTTAAAGCGACGCAGTGCCGAATCGAAAAAAATGCTCTGGTCATTAAGGGGGTAAATCCTTCCGGGGCTGAAGTGGTTAACAAACTGGCAAAAAAAGAAGAAAAAAAATAGATCCTAATTAATATCCCGATGACATAACTTGAATCCTGTTTATGTGGCTTTACACGTTAATTGTTCAGTCTATGGGAGAGCAGTTTTATTTTGTGTACTCTTTGTATTTTTTACAGCATCCTTTTCCCATTACAAAAATAAACTGAATGCTCTATTAGGAGGTGTTAAGGATCAGATTTCCATCATAAGAAGTACAGCAGACCAGATGAATTCATAAAGACTGTTTGCAGACTCTGTTGGTTTGAAAAGTAAATGTTTTTTGTACCTTTTTTTCCCATGATTTACATTAGAGTTCATATTTATAAATGTCAGGGGGTGCTGGAAAACTTGTAAACTATGGCTATATAACTTTATCTAGGCAGCAGCATCATGTGACTGTGATATGACCAGTTTTGTCTCAAAACGTAAAGTAGGAATTTGGCCTCCCATAAAACAATATATACCACAGCACAGAATTCCAAGTATGGCTTTGACCAATTAGAGTATACTTTGGAAAATCCTCTATAAGCTGGAAATCGCTGTAATAGACGCTGGCACTTCAATGATCTCCACTAACTTCCAGATCTCGTTCCGAACAGGTGCCCTGTTGGATTATGAAAACAGGAGGTTGGCTGCTTGGTATGGGAGCCATTTAGGCAGTGCATTGAATTTGCTCAATGAATACAAAACATTCCCTGGATGAGGCTGTGTTCACAATGCTTCACTGGACCCAGATTCTAGTGGAGATCACTGGAGTAGCAGTTTCTACTTCAGTGATTTCCAGCTTCTACTTCAGTGATTTCCAGCTTCTACTTCAAACGGTTGTATACCCGTTTTTGGTGGGGTTATTTTTTAAACTACCTGCAAGACAAAGTCATAATGAGCTAGTATGACTAGCATACTAGCTCGTTATGCATCACTTACCTTAGATCGGGGCCCCCAACGCCATCCTCTTCTCCCCCCCAGCCGCAGCCATCTCTCCACAGATACCCTTCCGGGTATCGCCGCTCCGGCCAATCACAGCGGCGCTGTGATTGGCCAGAGCAGCGAAGACTTCGCTTCGCGCATCCGCGCAGGACACTTCAACTGCGGCGAGCCGTAGTTGTGAATGGGGATTAACCCTGTAAATGCACCGTTGTCTTTGCAAATATCTCCTAAACCGTACAGGTTTAGGAGATATTTCTTGTACCTACAGGTAAGCCTTAATCTAGGCTTGCCTGTAGGTGCAAGTTGTAATTGTGGGTATACAACCGCTTTCAGTGATTTCCAGCTTCTAGAGGGATCCTGAAGGTATGGTGTATGTATAGATACATTGGGGCAAAATGGACCACTGTAACTATGTAAAAAATACCATATTCTAAATTCTTCAATTCTAAGTGCAACTGCATTTACAGTTTTCTCTTATCCATCCTGCAATGTCCAACAAATACCTATTGAGCCTGTCAGTTTAAGTGTTATTAAACCCAGGACCTTACATTCACTATATCTGGTCTCCCAAAGTACACAGAACATGGAAATGCAATTATTTTAGTAAATATAAACTGCTAAATACTTTTCTCACCGGCAGTATATAGCAGTATATAGTCTTATGATTTCTATAAGTGTCTGGTTAAAGCTTGTAGGATAATTTTTCATACTGCACTGGCTGTCCTATTAGGATGCAGGGCCCCTGACCCTCTGTCTGGACAGTGCTGATTGGCCCTGTGCTGATCACATGCACTCCCCCAAGAAAAAAAAACAACAACTCTCTAGCAATACACACCAAATTGTGCATGTGCAGCCTGACTCCAGTAACTCTGTCTTATCCAGAAATGTTTTGGAGTCAGTGGAAGAAGGGGAAGATCTGTGCATACAGGATCAAACAGCCTTTTTACACAATGCAGAGGATTAACCCCTTAGGTTCCACAGTGAGTATAACAAGCATGCTTTAATGCATATACAGACTGATTTGATTTTACTGTTGTGGGTTTAGTAACATGTTAAGTTCACCGCATGCAGCTTCCTATAATTCTGTGGAAACAATGTTACACTGCTCCTAAATTCAGAGCCACTCTAATGTAGGCTGTGCCTACTTGCAATACAATGGGATGATAGTTGCAGTGGTGTGGCCTATCAGCATTGCCACTGCTAATTTATAAGCCTGTAGCTTGTTATTTTTCTGAGTCCCCCCAGTTTTATTACCTGTTGATCCTGGCAATAGATCTGCTATTTTACAGATCCTTTACCAGGCTAAGCCGATTAAGAAAAGTGGCAGTTCCATCGATTAGGACAAACCAAACACTGTTGGGGGTGCTTACAATAGTTGACTTGTATTCATATTGCTTAAAGCTGAGCTGCAGTCAGAAATGTCATGTCATTTTTGGAAAGGTCTTTACTCACCTTCAACCATTATCTTCCTCTTTCTATACAATTGTCCTCCTACTGATGAATCCCAAGTTGAATATTTCAGAATGATGTGTTGGTCTTCATTATTTTCAATTTTGTATGACTGGTGGCTGCTATGCCTGGTCACCAGTCATCTAACATCCCTTATGTAGTTCCTGCGGTGAGCTGAAGTGGGAGGACTCAGGAATCTCAGACTCCTAGTCTGACCTGCCCACTATAGTAGCATTGTTTAACTGACAGACCAGGAGATTTCTTGTCTGTCTCACCCATCCAGTAATGGGCAGGTAATCCAAATGGCACATTAAGGATCGGGCACAGACTCGCTCACTTTCTGGCCCAATTCCTTCACATTCATGCCCATTGCTGGCTACAATTCCCACTGCATGTGACTGCTCAAAAAGTGCTAAGCTTTTACTTGTTTGTGCTTACTTAGGGGTTGATGTAGAAATGGAAAATAACTTAGTGAATGAGGGAAGGCTCTACTGACTTTTATCATTCAATCATGTGCAAGCAAAAATACAGCTTTTTTTTTATCATTTTCCTTTTACCTGATTGGGTATCCTTTGCAAAATGAAATTTGACCACATTCACTAAGGTCTGAAGTTCAACATCCCTTGCAAAGTGAACAGCCTATTTTACCTCAACCCCTTTAAAGTCCATATAAAACTACATTTCCAGCTAATACTGTCCAGCTCACAGAGTGACAACAGCAGGTAATAAACCTTTTGTAACAGGGGGGAACTCAGAATAACAAAAAGTGCTGTGCTAATGCTAAAGATGTCTTTTTAGATGTTGCCTGTGGTTCCTTTTTAAGTAAATATAGTTTATGCCTGCCTAGGTGACAGACAAAAGGTCTTATTTGCAAATCTGGTGATTGTTCTGGTAAAGGAAACACAAAAGAATTATATAAATTATATAATTATTTCCTACCCAGTACTTTCTGGGCAGGAAATAAAAGACACAAATGAAGCAGAATATGGTAAAAATGTACTATTTTGTTTGATGCTTGTGCATCACATAGTAACTAGATTTGGTACTTCAGACTCACAGCACTGCTCCAGACTCATTTTTACACTTTATCTATAAATATACCGGGTGCTTGTTCCTGAAAAGCCCATTGTTACTCATCATTGAAAATAAGGCCAACCATACGCGGTTCAAATCTTATCCGGGATTCAGGAACCAACCAATATTTCAACATAATGGGCAGGCTGAATGTACCAAGTTGATCGATCAATCAACTTGGGCACAACCAGCCTACCAGATTCTTCTGTGATTATCGTTAGCGGCTGCTATAGTCTTCTCCCCTCCCCTCCTCTTCCCCTTCTGTCCCCTGCCGGTAGAAGACAATGGCCCAGAAGGAGGGATTCCCACATCAACACTGTGTTTTAGGCTCCTTGTATGGCCGGCCTGAACGATAAATGGGAGCCGCACACCAATCTCAGTTTTTCAGGATTCTTTCATTCAAAACATCCATGGAATATCTGCAAACCATGATCACTCCACCCAGGAAACTTCACCTCAATGCATTTAAGCACAAATGGTTTGATCACAAGGATCACGTCATTCATAGTGAAATGCTTTAATGAGATGGTGGTTCCTGGATTAAATGATCATGGTTGCAGCTATTTCATGGATGTTTTGAAATTTAGAATCCAGGAAAGCTCTCATTCATCTTTTTTATGGATTTGGTAATTGTGTATACTGTCAGACAGGTGCCTCTAGTTGTACTTAAATATAATGTGTTTCATTATTTGCATGCCAAATTGAGTGCACTGAAAAAAATGAAATGAAAATAAAATGTCCATATCTTAATCGTTTATTGAAATTGTCTAACAGCATCCAATTTCTGTTCTTTTCACAAAAAAATTATTTGTTATGTTTCATTATCTTTTATTACACTGTATTATTTGACCATGGGACATGGTTTAACAATTTACTAAATATTGAGTATCACGGAAACAAAAGAAAAACAACGATGCTAAAATTCAGTTTTTGTGGACATGGCTTATCATTTTAGATTCACTTATCACTTTTGTCTTGTTTTACATAAAAATTTCATAATTCTTTCTCTCATCCATCTGGATGGCAGAGGTGGCATAAGTTTTTATATTAGTAGTTTCCTGTTTTTAGTCAGTTGTTTGGAACACAGTTCTAGCAAGTGTTTATGGTGTATGGTGATGTACACAAGCATTTCCCGCCTTATAGTAGACATTTCTACTAAGAAAAATCCTTTTACTCTTCACTGCATGAAGAATTGTACCTAATGGAAGGGGTGGTTTTAGGCATAGAAATGTTCATGGAGGGGTAGACCACATACACGTCTACAAGGTTTGGTGATACATAACGGGCTTTAATCACTTTAAAGTTAGTGAAAATAATGTGAACCCATCCTCGTATAGGAATTTGCTGTGTTGAATGATTTTAACTGAGCATATCGTGTAAATGCAGAAAAAAAAGTGTGTTTACTTAGGACAAGTAGAAAGAACTAACAAATGAGCCTGGCCTTGTGACCTTTGTTTAACTTTTGCTTTTTATACGGCTAATGATTTGTTGCAGGTTTTTACAGATGCCTACTTTTAACAACTTGTAATGTAAATCAAATAAATGCAAGTACGAAAGTTACGCTGTGTCATCCAATCAATTAAACACGGTTCACATCAGATGACAGAAGAGCGTTCTAAAATATCTAAAATTATTCACTAGTGTTCAAACCTAATAAATTGTACAAAAAACATGAGTAACATTTTATTAAAGCGGTATTAAACCCAAACCCCCCCCCCCAAAAAAATATTGTAGATGCATTTGTCTTCTTTTTATTCCTAATTTTCACCTGGTGATCATTTCCCGTCTTATGCCCCGTACACACGGTCGGATGTTTCCGACGGAAAATGTCCTATCGGACCATGTTGTCGGAAATTCCGACCGTGTGTGGGCTCCATCGGCTTTTTCCGTCGGAATTTCCGATGGAAAAAGTTTGAGATCCTGCTATCAAATTTTCCGACAACTAAGTCCTACCGGACTTTTTCCGATCGTGTGTAGCGAATTCTGACGGACAAAGTGCCACGCAAGCTCAGATCACATTACAAGACCAAAGCTATTGGCTACTAGCCTCTACGTAGTCCCGTCGTATGCAACGAACGTCACCACGTTCAGGATGATCGAATTTTCCAACAACTTTGTCCGACCGTGTGTATGCAACACCAGTGTCGGACAAAATCCGTCGAAAAAATCAGACGGATTTTGTGGTCGGTTTTTCCGACCGTCTGTGCAATGTTTCCATTCCACTAGAAAAGCAATAGAGATACTGTTGGACAGCAGCATTGGCAGTCTGGGGAGAGGGTAGAGTTAAACTAGCAGATTTCAATGGGCTTGTCTAACAAATTAAAGCCACGCTCCAGCTAACACCTTTTAAGAAGTTTCAACACCATTTTTTTCCCCTTTTGGGATAAGAATTTTACATAAATAAAAGCTGACCATGGTTAGCACTCTTGTTAGTGTTAAATGGTTTGTCTCAACTCTCTTACTGCCACTTTTGCTGGACAGCTTGGTCTGTTAAAAGAAATTGAAAAATAACAGAATTATTGGCCGGATCAACAGGTGAAAATAAAAGGGAAGAAAAAAGGAATAAAAAATGAAACGAATGCTGCCACCACATCTACTGTAGGGATTGGTAATATCAAATATATAAATGTTGTTTTGAATGTAATACTAATTTAATGTTCCATTCAGTTAATTTAATGCTTTCTAGTTTAAATTTAGCAAATGTGGGGTTTGCATTCCCTTTTGGCATTACCTTACATTTGCGTTTTTTTTCAAATGCATTCACCCAAGGTGACATTTTCCAGTTACACCCCTTTGATTCAGCGCAATCTAACTGTTTCTTGTCCCTTCGATCTGCTATAAAGCAGTCATGAGGTCCTTGGAATGTTGAAGGTGCACAGGAAGATTTTCTAGCCTGTTGAAAACTCCTACAAGTGGACCCACTCTGTACTACATATGATCCATTGTCAGCATAAGAATAGAATACAAAAGAGCCAACACATTTCAAGGATTTTTATATTCCTCAATATTAGGATTAATTTTGGATTCTTGTTATCCTTTTAATGTTGGTCTGTGATTACATGTCACTGAAACATGATATGAAGAACACCTCTTTTGGGGCTCCTATGTTGAGGGAAGTGGTTTAGTAATTAGGCTATGTAACTACCAACCAAATGAGAAGTAAATGGCAGTTTATTATTTAGAAAAAATTATGTGATATTGAATGAAAAAAGGTGGTCAATGAATGATATGAGCTTTTTGGACAGTTTGAGTGGAAGAAAAGTTGGTAAAGAAACCAATTAGAGCTTATCAGCAATTCAAACAGGTGTGCACAGCCTATTGCATTAGGATGTGCACCCCAAAGCTCAAACACACATGCCTTTCTCTGCAGCTTCAGCTGCACTGGACAGTGAATGAATGGGAGGTGCTCTGTGCTGAGCAGCTTCCTGTTAATTCACAAAGCAAAGCATAGTAAACACAGCTTAAGGAAGGGGCCAGTAAATTACATATTGACTAACCCTTTCCCCCACTCTCCACCCTGAAACATCCCCCACAGCAGCCGAGAGGAGAGAAGCCAGCAGCACTTTGGAGGGGGTGGGGCACAGGGGAAAGCCTAGGTAGTAGGGAAAATTGGCTCCACACAGAGTGATTAGGGTGTGCCCAGGCACACCCGTGCACGTGCCTATGCCAGTAAGTCATAGCATCAGATAAATGTAATCATTCAAAGTTTTTTTTTTCTAATAACTACATATAGTAATTAGTTGCTGTTAGTGACCGTATAACATCAGTGGAAGTCAAAATGTGATGTAATTGTTATAAACTGTGCTTTCTATATAGGGTTTAACATTTGACCTAGAATTATCAATTCCAAGCATTCTGGATTAATATTTTATATATTATCCAACCTCTATCAGAATTCTCAATAGTAATAAATGTATAGAAAATCTAGATTTGGTGATTATTTTGATGAACAAAGGGAGAAATATGTAATAATGGAAGATCAAACAGTTTAAACAAGCCATTGGGTGCTCTGTCTTATAAGAGTTTATTCAGAAACAAATATTTTTTTGTGAGCTTACATTTTAAACGTTTTGCTTGAATAGGAATTTTCATTAAATCTCGTTGACTCCTAAATCCTTTATGGATTCATTTAAAAAAAAAAAAAAAATTATATTTCCTACTTTCTAGTTAATAGTTTGCATAAATTGTTAAAACCATTTATACATAATGGTTAACTGTCTGATTTTAGTAATACTAGAATCAGAATTCTGAGCGTTTCTATCAACAGTGTTTGGCCTGTTCAAGAGAACACATACCAATGGCAGTGTAGTACATTATAACCAAAAATGTTTTGTATTATTCGTTACAGCTATATTAAGAAGCGCTACTTGGTTTCTGTAAGTCACTGCACTTTGTATACCCTTATATGGAATACTTTGGCAGACTTTGAATACTTTTACATTGTTTTATGATATGGTATGTCATGATATGGTTTTCCTTATACATTTTTGCTTTTACTAGTTTATTCTGGGAAGTTTCATTAGGCACTGAGGGTAGAGAAATTTAAATATGACCAAGTGTTATACTGCTGTATGGATCTATCAATGAACCATTCAGTTTGAGTGGTTTAACTTGTGTTTATTCCAGTGGCTCCATCACCCTTAACCACTTCAGCCCCGGACGATTTTACCCCCTTCCTTACCAGAGCACTTTTTGCGATTCGGCACTGCGTCATTTCAACTGACAATTGCGCAGTCGTGCGACGTTGCACCCAAACAAAATTGACGTCCTTTTTTCCCCACAAATAGAGCTTTCTTTTGGTGGTATTTGATCACCTCTGCGGTTTTTTTATTTTTTGCGTTATAAACAAAAGAAGAGCGACAATTTTGAAAAAAACACAATATTTTTTACTTTTTGCTTTAATAAATATCCCATTTGTTTTTTTAAAAAGCTATTTTTTTACTCAGGCCGATACGTATTCTTCTACATATGTTTGGTAAAAAAAAATTGCAATAAGCGTATATAGATCGGTTTGCACAAAAGTTATAGCGTCTACAAAATAGGGGATAGATTTAGCGCAATTGATTACTTTTAAGATAAAGTAATCAACCTTATCTGGTAAGCAGCCAGCTTATTACTCACTATTGGGTGAGAGAGGATTTCTTATGGTGAAGGGTCTTACGCCACTAACAAGAGGTCATTTGGAAAAAGTGAAAACTACTTGCCACCAGAAGATTTTTGTCACAAATTTTTATTTGGAGGGGTTCACTTACCCCAATGGACTTTATATATTTCGCTAATTTGTTTTATTAGATGTGTCACTACTGAGCAATCTGTGTGTCCACACGTTTAAACATATAGAGCGATTATTTAAAGTCGCACTGCAGCGCAATTCTGATTTTTCACTATATTAGAGTGCTACGGGTCATATGAGACATTGACACACGGAAATTATCACACGGAAATTATCACCAAATACTCTGGTGTTCAACAGAGTGCTCTATATATTCTAAGATATTATATTATTTGTTTATTTTATGCACATGATCGACACTTGCATGATCATATATTTAACTAAGATATAATTAGCGCCCCTATTGCACCCACTTTCACAATCTTTAAATCTCACGATTTCCAAGGGAGCAGCTTTTTTCACTTAATTTTTTTATTTTTTTTGTTTTTATACTATAATAGAGTTCTATTTCTTAGTAGTATTAATTTTACACTTGGCGCGGTGTTTGAAACTGCTGGTTTGTAGCTGCCTTTACCCAGATCTATGTACATTGCAAGGAATTTTACAAGCTTTGCAGATTCCTACCTTTTATTATTCTGAAGAAATGGCTGTCTGTTTCCATGTGCAAAGCAAATCTGTAGGGGGTGGTTTTATCTACTATACACTGTCTTAATGTGTGCAAAAACACAATACCTTTACTGGCAATCAAAATATTTAACAAAATGGGGGTGTATACTACAGCGCACCTTTAGCCAATGGTATACAATATAACCTTTATTAGGATTCACAAATAAAATGGATATGTAAATGTATGGGAGTAGTTTTATAATTGTCAATCAGCTGCTGCAACTGCAATGAGGACAGTTGTAGGGTCTGCATGACGTGCATGACATGATTTCCCTTTGAGAGTATCACACCAAAAATTACATTTTTGTTGCAGGGGATGCTCAAAATTAGACTTGTATTTTAGTGCAGACTTCTGGGGAAATCAGTGAGCGAATCACACAAGCACAAAATTACATTCCTGGGGGGCGTTTTATACACCATCTGTGTACAGAACTCCTCCAGGTAGCCATATTGCATTGCATTTTACAGAAAATTACAGAGCTGCAGATTGAAAAGGAAAGGTATTTTTTAATAACATTCAGTTACAACATGACTTGTGTCGCAATTGTATATTGTATCCATTTTTTTCATTTGCTAATTTTTTTTTCCCATGAAAGTGTAATGCCCCGTACACACGATCGGACATTCCGACAACAAAACCGTGGGATTTTGTTTGAAAGTTGTTGGCTCCAACTTGTCTTGCATACACACGGTCACACAAATGTTGGCCAACAATTACGAATGTAGTGACGTACAAGACGTATGGCGAGCCGTGAAAAAGGAAGTTCAATAGTCATGTGATATCTCCAATAGGGACGTTAGTTTCCGGCTCGTACTTGATTCCGTGCATGCATGAACTTTTGTGCGACAGGCTTGTGTACACACGATCGGAAAGTCCGACAACAAAGTTTTGTTGGCAGAAAATTCGAGAACCTGCTAGCCAACATTTGTTGGTGGAAAGTCCGACAACAAATGCTCGATGGAGCATACACACGGTCGGACTTTCAGCCAACAAGCTCACATCCAACATTTCCCGTCGGAAAATTCGATTGTGTGTACGCGGCATAAGCCTTTATTTTTTCACTTCACTGCTGTGTTAGGGTATATTGTTGCTTGTATTTGGCATCTTCATTGGTACTGACATTTGGGTAGGGAGACATTACAGATATATTTTAAATGTGCCTGCTTTTCCAATGATAGAGCGTTATGCATTACAAACACCATCCAGTGTTTGCTCATAATTTGATCTATGTTAATTATGGTTTCCCTTGCAGTCCAGTAGATACAGTGTACTTTAGTATCTGTAATTAGTTGAAGTGCTCTTCTAATATCATAGCAAATAACCACACTGAAGAGCAAATTTTAGAGCCAAGTAGGACAAACATAAGTGCTTATAATTAGAGGATCCCTGTTTTTGTGCTGCAATGATAATGATATTACATGACAAAAAACAAACTACATCAGGGTTTCAGTGTTATCTTAAACCAGCAGCTGAATGGCAGTAGGGTAGTGAAGGAAAGGAGCGTATGTGTTGCTGGTGGGAAGGATACTAAAGAAAACCTGGACAAAATACAGATTTGCTTTATGAATGTAAAACTCTGACAAAAAGATGTCAAATCTATACATTGTATTACTATATATAGTGTTTATAACTAAGCAGATCCAGTTGCAGCACTAAATGTAATTGTGTACAGTACTGAAGGATTATAAAAGTAAAAGTGTGCAAACCCCATTAGGCTACCTTTCAAGTATTGGCAACAAAGAAGCAATAGCACAGGTCTAGAAATACATTAAAGTGAGTTTAGTAACCCATCACAAGACAGCGTTTGGGTCCAAGATCACCTTTATTGAGCAATGATTGAATGAATAAGCTCGCCTAAAATGATTCTGGGATTTGTTCTGTCACTTTTTTCATTGCCAAGAAATCTAAAATATGGAGTAGTATAAAATAGAAATATATTATAAACCATGATGTAGTTATTGAAAAATCCTGTGAATGCTACATTTGAATATGGATTTTACCAGGTGCATCTGTAAAGAAAAGGTACACTACCTGCCAAGCAAATGACATCTGTGGGATATGTGCTCAGCCGTTTTCCCCACTACATCATTTAATTTCCACAACAAAATCTAAGTGAAAATGTATCGTTTTCTTCTCATGAAAAGTAAGTAAGTAGTACCCCCTAAAAGACCATATTTTGTAATATGTTGTGTATGGGAAACCTGGACGGCATCCATAGTGTAGATTTAGTAAAAGCAGCTCTTGGCTGTGCGTTGCCCATGTAATAGAGTGATAGAGTGCTGCCAAGTCCCACCAAATCTAACTGTACTTTAAATTCATCTTTGCCTTATACAACCCCTTGTTCAATCGTTTTTGATTCTGTAGACTGTGCACTTACTCACTTTCTCATTCTTTGCTCTATAAAGTGAAAACTAATATAAATAACTTTGACTAAAAACTTTATGCAGGGTTCAGTTGATCTCTGTAGTTACTAGAAAAAAAAGTAGCTCTTAATTAGCTGTATGCACTAAAGCAAGCTTTAGAACACGGTTCACAAGTAGTTATTTTTAGTGATGAATGAATTGGGGAAAGTCCAGTTTGCTGGACATGTAACAAACTTGGTGGGAAGTTCATAAATACCAACCCTGGCACTAAAAATTGGTTGAAATCTATTGGAAACAAATGTTTTTATTTTTTGGCATTTTTCAGGGGTCATTTGAAAGTTCTTGTTAAAAAGAAAAAAGGACACAGATAGTTGGGCACTGCCAATAGGGTAGGTAGGTAAGGTTTATTGGTTATTTCACAATGAAATTACATTTTCTAATCCACACATTATTCATACACTATAATTATCAACTACACATTTGAAGAAAATGTACCAATGCAAATTTTTTTTTTAAATTGCCGTTCAGTGGGGAGAAACTTAAAGGACAGCAATTCAAATAAAAAAGATCTGTAGCCACCCTGGTTGTATGATTACAGTATGTCAGATTTTTGCATCTTAAAGCGGTACATTGTTTTGCATAGAAATTTGGCGTTTTATATTTTAGGCCTGTAATTCTTAGTAATAACACACTTAAATCTGTCCAAACAAGAGTCTAATAGACATCCCGGGTATGATAAAGTTTGAAACACGAAATCATAAATTATAATATAATTAATGTCAATAATTATAAAAAAATAGTAATATAATAATAAAAAAAATAATTTCCCCACGATTCACTATAGTTCAATTCGCTCAAGTGTTCTAATTTACTATTGCTGGACTTGGTTCAACCAAAAACAAAAGCCCATCTGTTACGTTACATAAGGATAAGCATTGTCTGTTGACAGGTCTGGTGTGTGCATGTGTAGCTATGCCTGTGCAGCTGACCAAACTGGGTAGACTGATATGCTTTGCATGTGCTGTGTGTGTCT
This sequence comes from Lithobates sylvaticus, assembly GCA_028564925.1. Taxonomy (NCBI): domain Eukaryota; kingdom Metazoa; phylum Chordata; class Amphibia; order Anura; family Ranidae; genus Lithobates; species Lithobates sylvaticus. The sequence continues at coordinate 521,506,327 of CM053029.1, forward strand.
TAAGTTGATGTGCATTGTGGGTTGAACAGAGGAGTTTTTCAATACTAAATAATCAATAGTAAATCTTGAAGATCTAAAAACTTCTGAAGTGAAGAAAGTACATTAGACATTGTTTTACTAAAGGCAAACAGACTGTGCACCTTGCAAGTGCAGTTGCCCTCTGCAGGTGTGTTTGCCTCGGAGCTTAGTGAATGAGGTGAAGCTTCAACACATGAAAGGAAAATAAATAACAGTATTTTTGCTTGCACGTAATTGGATGGTGGATCCCCTCATTTACTAAGCAAAATGCACCGTTTTTTATTAAATCAACCCTGTAGAGAATAGATAGAAATGTTATGTTGATGAAGTAAATTAATTATGACTAAGAGTATTTATGATTTAATTTTTTTGTATGTGTGTGTGTACACCTAAACCACTTCACATTATATCACTCACCAAAAACCCCTATCTCTCTAGATAAAATAAAAGTTAGGCATATACCAATTAAGCCTATTATCTATCCCTGATAACATCAGTTCTGCTACTGGCCAAAAAAAAACAAAAACGATTTTTTACTTTCTGCTATAATACATATCCAAAAAATATATATATTATATATATATATATAAAAAAAAAAAATAATATATATATATATAAAAAAAAAACTAATTTATTTATCAGTTTAGGCCAATATGTATTCTTCTACATATTTTTGGTAAAAAAAATTGCAGTAAGAGTATAAGTGATTGGTTTGCGCAAAAGTATAGTGTCTACAAAATAGGGGATAGATTTATGGACTTTTAATTTTTTAGGTGTAATGGCGGCGATCTGCGATTTTTAGCGGGACATTGAGGAGGACAAATCTGACCCTAAGCGACACTTTTAGGGGACCAGTGACACCAATACAGTGATTAGTGCTAGAAAAATGCATTGATCACTGCATAAATGACATGAGCAGGGAAGGGGTTAACACTAGGGGCGATCAAATGGTTAATTGTGTTCCCTGGGTGTGTTCTGTGTGGGGGATGGGCTCTCTGGGACAACAGAGATCACTGTTCCTTATTACTAGGAACAGACAATCTCAATGTTGTCCCCTGTCGGAACGGGGATCTGCCTTATTTACATAGACAGATCCCCATTCTGCCTCTCTGTGAAGTGATCGTTGGTGACCAGCGGACACCCAGTCCGTGGGACCCATGCTCCCCTGGCGTGCAGCAGGCATGTGCACCCACACTATCTATTGCATGACGGTATGTTGTTTTGTGCAATAGAGCCGCCTGCTGCAGTATATATGCGGCGGGCATTCTTTAACTGGTTAAAGTGGTTCTAAAGACTTAAAGTTTTTCACCTTAATGCATTCTATTCATTAAGGTGAAAAACCTTCTGTGCTGCAGCTTCTCCCCAGACCCCCCCCTTTTTTCTTACCTGAGCCCAATCTGATCCAAGGATGTGCATGAGTGCAGAAGCTCCAGCCACTGTCTCTCTCCTAAATTGAAAAGGCAGATTGATAGCAGCAAGTAGCATTGGCTCCTGTTGCTGTCAATCATATCCTGTGACACAGGAGTGGGGCAGAGTCCCATTGTCTGTGTCAATGTGACACAGCATCGGGACTTGGAAGCAAGTCTGCACAGGTACCCCCAGGGAAAGCCACCGATGAAGAGAAGGGGCCTGGAGCGCTGGCGGAGAACCCCAGAAGAAGAGGATCGGGCTGCTCTGTGCTAAACTATTGCACAGAGCAGGTAAGTATTACATGTTTGTTATTTTTATTAAAAAAAACCTGAAGGTTTACAACCACTTTAAGGAAGCTTAACAGTCCCAGAAATGTGCAAAATTTCACTGATCTCACAAGTTCTGTGAAAGAGATGATTTGAGCTTTTTATACCCAACATTATTCAATTCAAGTTACATCATTTTTTTCCATAAAAGTATTTTGCCCAAATAGCTTTCTTACCTGCCTAAATGTAAAAAAGTATTCTTTATAAATGCCAATGTGCTCCTGCAGTCCAAGTCTATTGGACTTAGTGAAAGGGCTAAGAGTGTCATATCAAACTGCCTGTTTATCAACCATGGTTAAAGATCATGGTCTAGTGGTTGAGGATGAGTTAAACTAGCCTTATTTATGTTTGGGGATGGCTGACAGTGAAGTAACAGCCTGCTTAGTAAATGACACAAACCTTCACTTTGCAAAGAATACCCAATCACATGCAAGTAAAATGAAAAAAAAAACAGCATTTTTGCTTGCACGTGATTGGATGATGGAAGTCAACAGAGCTTCTGCTCATTTACTTAAGCTCTGGAGCAACTGCTCTTGCAGAGTGCAACTGCACTTTGCAAAGTGCACAGTCAATTTGCCTTTAGTAAATCAATCCCAATGGGTGGCAACGTTGCATTTCGCATTTTCAGCTGCAGCAGTGATACCCGATTTTACAAGAAGTGAAAAAAAATGACCTTGCTGATTCACAGAAGAAAGGTATCCTTTTGGACATTTAACAGCAAGCTAGTTAAAACACAACATTACTTAACTTGTCATGCCGAATTATATATTTATATTGTTTTTTTGACCATTGTTCTTCTTTAAGGTTCGGCGGGGTCACCCAAGATGATAATGAGGTTGGGAAAGCCCAAGTACCTTTAGCTCAGAGACCTGTGCTGCTCATGTTGAGGCTTAATATATCCATCTTACATATTTCCTTCATTGACTATAGGATTACATTCTTTATCATGAAAAATAGGAGTTGATTTACTAAAGGCTAATAGACTGTTCACTTTGCAAGTGCAGTTGCAATCTGCAAGGGAATTTGCTCAGAGCTTAGTAAAGGAGATGCAAAGAATACCCAATCACATACAGGGAAGATTAAAAAATACAGCATTTTTGCTTGTATGTTATTGGATGCTGGAAATCAGCAAAGCTTCCCCTCATTTACTAAACTCCGTGAGCAAATTCTGTCGCAGAGTGCAATTGTACTTGCAAAGTGAACAGTTTATTTGCTAATAATTTAATAAATCCACCCCATTGTTTATAGGGAATGTAAAACAGAGCAGCTGTATCACGTAAGGTACAAAACCGATATACTTTTAACTAGAATCTTTTTTTTTTTTATATATACATACACATTAAATCACATTTTAGTAGCAGTAACTATATACTTTGGATATTTGGAGTATTTTTGTATTAATCAAGGCTTTCTAGGTAATTTATTAAAAATATTGTCCTTGTAATCATGGCACTTTATACAGACATATATTGATTACAAGGAAACATAATTTGTGCAGCAAATGGAACGATGTACTATTCATTAACTGCCTCTTTCCCCATTAGGAAAAGAACACTTGTGTCTTTTACATATTTTATACACTGGCTTTCTGTAATCAGCTTGTAAACAAGCCACTTGTGAACAAGACATAAACAACCAATGTTTGTTACTATACAGTGAATGGCACATGGTTCAAAGAATTTTATAGATGTCAGCTTGGTCATGTAATAAGTGTAAACTAAGAGGTCAGATAGGAGAAGTGAGTAGATCAAGAAGCATCAGTTAAAAGTTTCCATCAATGTAATCAGCATCTACTTAACAGAAATGTTCTTTGGTAAACACATGTACCCTGTTTTCAAAGGAATTGCAATCTAAATCTTGTGTCAGTTATGGGGTCCATCCAAAAAAAAAAATAATATATACAGTATGCTATACTGCACTATACTGACCTTCTCTCCGAAAAGTAATTAATCCATTATATGGGGGATCTTTGCTATTTTAGCAATGCTACATGGCTCCTTTGTTTTTGCAATTCACCTTAATTTCTTCCGATTATGTGACCGCTATGATTGGCTGGTACCACTGGCTCCCGATCATTACTAGAGACTGGGCACTGTCTTTGACAGCTTTGTCACATCTTGAAATGTAATACGCAGTGATATCTTTTTTTACTTTGAATTTTTAGGTGTAGGTCATGTAGATTGAATTTATAAATCTGTGTTATACATTTATGTGTTCAAAAGGAACTCTGTGAAATGTTTTTTTGGAAAGATGTCAGGAGGTAATCATAATACTTTAATTATAGTTTAAGCGATATTAAACCCAAAAGGAAAATGTATTTGAAACTTACCAGTCCTTGGTAAGTGGAGACTGTAATAAGTTTTTTTTTTTTTTTGAAGCTGGCAAAAATGGATTGAAAAATTTGATCCATCTCTGTCTGTTTCTGCTCAATAGAAGTTGATCTAACAACTTCTGTTGAATGGGAAAGTTGAAAAAAAATTCTCAGTCAATGGGCTGCAGCCAATCAGCTGTATTCTTCCAGAGGAGAAGTCTTGCACCCTCCTCATTTGTGTTCATTTTGGAATCCAATTTTTTTTTTTTGGGGGGGGGGGGGGGTTTGTTGGATCAGCCTGCTTGGCAATCAAAAAAAAAAAGATTAATCTGTGGCCAGCCCTAAGCTTTTTATCTGGTGATCTGACCGGTTAGTCTGTTATTTTTCAACTTTCTTTAACAGACCAAGCTGTCCTTTAAAAATAGCCTATAGAGGGTAGAGACAAACCATTTAACCCCTGGCATTGCTCCTCTAACCAGAGGGGGGGGGGGGCTCCCTAAGACAGGAAAGGAGTTAGAGTTAAAATTGGGAAGAAAAATCCTTAAAAAACAAACATGTACGAATTGATAAGCTGCAGTATATGGCATTTTTTTGTGTTTGGGTTTTATTACCACTTTAACTCCATGCTATCCTAGACGCAGCTCTCCTAAATTGGCCCAAGCGCAGCGGTACCTATAACTCTATGCTTTTAGAAAATTGCCTTTCTACTTTTGTTTTATTTCTGACAATAGTTTTCTTACCTTTTGTAAGGTAAGACTGCCCCTTTTAGCAGTTATTATAATTACCAGAACTGTTAGCAGTATGCATTTACAGCATTATTTTATAAGTATCACATTAACTGCTTCAATTTAATTATTGTGTACTATATAATTTCTTTACAAATACACAGGCCTTGTGTGACAGCTCTTCTTTTGTCTGTGTGCATTGCCCCAGGTGTTTCCATTTTGACTGTGCTTGCCAAGAGCAAGTTGTGTCTTCATACTTGTCTGATCTGTTAGTATTCTATACGTAGCTGGGCTGGATAGCATTGTCTTAAAAACAGCTGTTTCCCTGTATTCCAAATGTGCTGTACATTTGGTCAGGAAGGAAAAATTAACAGGGGTGTGAGAAAAAAATGACAGCTCTGATATTCACTGCGATGGGCAAATGTTTTATTAATTGGATGGGGAATATTGCCTAAAAAAACTCAGTTTTAGGATTAATTAGAATTTTACTTTCCTGTCACAATGTTTGAAGGTCAGACTCAAACTAAGAAAATATCCCCTGCATATAATCCATAAAGCTACACTGGATTTGAACGTACAATAGTTACCCACATTTATGGAAAGTGGTGCACTGAAGTGAGTAAACGTTTTAGGTTTTATGCATAACAAATGCATACTAAATTCTAGTGAACTCTGCCTTAATGCAATAAAAAAAAATCTAAGAAATATCAAGAAAGATTATATCAAGAAAGGTTATATAATCCAACTTAAAATGTGTAACCAATGTCAGTCAAGATAGCTGCTTCCAGTAGAATCCACAAACAGATACGTCCAACATTCATACATAAATCTTGGTGTAGCGCTATCCCTCTAAGAATAGTAAATATAATGTACATGCAATCGAAACAGTCAGTGAAAAATTGCAATAGAAACAGTCAGTGTAGAGACATAGTGGTAGCCAATTAGCGGGTCTGGCGGCCGCAAAGTTTGCCTGCCACCTGCACGCATGCCCCAGAGCCAATAACAGCGATGATGTACAGGTACGTGATTTCGCGCTTAACCCCCCTGGCGGTATTTCCGAGTGTTGCTCGGGATGGATTTTCAGTACCAAAAGTGGTAACCCCGAGCCACACTCGGGATCGCATTGCAGGATCCAGGCAGAGGTTACTTACCTTGTCCCCAGGATCCTGCAATGTCTCCCTGCACTGTGTTCGAGCCATCCTCCGCTCAATCTATCATGGAGCTGAGCTCCGTTCCCTGCGAGCGTTGCAACGCACGGGGACGGAGAACGGCGCCAAATTCAAAAAATTAAAAACACAATACATATACAGTACACTGTAATCTTACAGATTACATTACTGTATCAATTAATTTCACACCCCTTTTGTCCCTAGTGGTCTGTCCAGTACCCTGCATGCAGTTTTATATTATAAATACTGTTCTTTCTGCCTGGAAACTGGAGATTGTCCATAGCAACCAAAAAGTGTCCTTTTACATCAAAAGTGGTTTTAGACCAGCTAGAAAACAGCGATAATAAATTAGAATCACTTGCTGAATTGAGAGATAGCGATTTGCAGGGAAATCCGTCATCAAACACTAAAAGTAATGACAGCGACAATTCTGCAACTGAGAAAATTTCAGTGTTTTTGATTTGATTACATTATTGAATAATTTTTATTATTATTAAAGTATTATTTTTTATAATTATTTATAGTTATTTATTATATTATAATTTATGATTTCGTTTTTCAAACTTTATCATACCCGATGTCTACTAGACAGATTTATTCCTAATGCGGCGTACACGCGGTCGGAATTTCCGATGGAAACAGTCCGATGGGAGCTTTTCATCGGATTTTCCGACCGTGTGTATGGTCAACGGTCTTTTTCTGTCGGAATTTCCGACGGACTTTGAATTGAGAACCTGTTCTCAATTTTTCCGACTGAAAACCTTTCTATCGGATTTTCCGATCGTGTGTAGGCAATTCCGACACGCAAAATTCCGACGCATGCTTGGAAACAATTTGACGCATGCTCGGACGCATTAAACTTCCCTTTTATAGTGCTGTCGAACGTGTGTTATGCCGCTGTGTTATTGATCGTCGGAATTTGGTGTGATCGTGTGTAGGCAACACAGCTTGAGCGGAATTCCGTCGGAATTCCGTTGGAAAAACCGTCGAGAATTCCGATCGTGTGTACGCGGCATTAGAGTTATTCCTAAGAATTACAGGCCTACAATATAAAATGCCAAATTTCCATGCAAAATAATTAGACCGCTTTCAGCATCAAAAATCTGAAATAATCATACCACCAGGGAGGTTAAGGACTGCCCTGTCACAGTACATTTACGTGGAGCAGTCTTTAAGTGGTTAAGTGTTACAATGTACAGTGTTCGTAAATTTTACTATGTACTAAAGGCAAAGTGAAACAAATTAATAAACTAAGTATTTTGTATAGCAATATTACTATTGTAAACATCCTTTTTAAAATAAACAGTGTCTATAAAGAAATATCCTTCATGCATTCTAAGGTTTTCGTCAAAATCTTCTCTATGCAACAGCACCCCCCCCAATACTTACCTGAGCCCCATTACGATTCAGTGATGTGCACGAGAGCCTCGGCTCTCCAAGAACTCTCCCTCATTGGCTCCAGCTGCTGTCAATCACAGCAAGTAAGCCAATGAGGAGAAAGAGGGTCCGGGTCGATCCGTGACTCTGTGTGTGAATAGACACGCAGAGCAGCGCCCTGAGAGCGAGCCTGCTTGGGTGCCCCTATTGCAGGCTGCTTACTCGGGGGGCACTCGGCAGGAGGGCTGGTGGGGACCCGAGAAAAAGAGGATTGGGGCTGCTCTGTTCAAAACCAATTCACAGAGCTGGTAGGTTTGTTAAAGCCTTTAAATATCACTTTATGCCAATATATTTTACCTTTCATTAATAAATCATAGACTCCAAACACCATCGTTCCAGAACTGCTATACAACATAAGAAGAAAAACTATGTGGATTTTTCGATTTCTCACTCCTAGTTTATTAGGCTTTTTAAAGTGGTAGCAGTAGGTATAGCACCGAAGCCAATAGCCTGCATCACTTTCTCTGCAGTCTTCTGTGATTGTTGGAGAATGTCAAGCTAAAACAAGCTCCAGCCTTGAGCATGGATTATTCATGGATTTTAGAGCTGCTTGAAAACATCAGTTCACATAGAACGCATTGAAAGTGTGAACATGCTAATTACTTAGATGATATCACATATTGGGTTTACACAGTTATTAATACCTATGCTTTTATGAGGCTTTATAGACAACGAAGCCTGAAAATATATTTGTAATAAACATCAGTAGTTTTTTTCAGTAGTTTTTTATTTATTTTTTATATTTGTGACAACATGCAGTGCAGTGAACATTGGAATTACAACCCACATTAGCCCCTGACAAGAGTGGTTCTATTTCTTCCTCACTGTATCCAAAACTAAAATACTTTAAAGCCAGATTCACACTACAACATTCTCTGAAAATCGATCCACAGTGGATTGCTTTACAGAGAGCAGCTTCTATGTGTTTAGGAGGCAAGTCTGCCAAATGCCTGCTTTTTTGTTTTCTTTGCTGAATGGCAATTTTGAATGGAACTAACTCCCTTAACCTTAAGTCACGCACTTGGCTCATGGTTGCAAAGCGTCCCATTGGCTTGAATTGGTGAGTTTGACAGGCTGTGTTGCCTGCCAACTCGATTTGTCACATTAAATTTGCCACAGCCATGATGCTTTACTGTATATGTGTACAGACCCCTCTGGATGTATGTTGGGTTTTAGGTGGGCAGTCAGAGAGGTGTAAAACCATTGTTCCGCCTCCTGTTTTTACTGCCTCCAGTGGCTTCTGTGAAAGGGGCCTTATAGTGTAGTTTTTATTATTGTGATTGTGGGCAGTCAGGGAGCTGTAAAACCATGGTTCAGCCTTCTGTTTTTTCTGCTCCCCAGTGGCTTGTGTGAAAGGGGCCTTATAGTGTAGGTTTTTTTTATTGTGATTGTGACTTCATTCCAAAAAAGTATATTCAGTTGTAGCCTATGATGGAACCCATGTAATATGGTTCATCATTCCATATTATGTATGGAATATAAATATTAATATAGATAGAAGTAAGCTCAATATATGCTTCCAAAAATGCAAATATAGTAGAAATACTATTATATACTATTGCATAGGACAATCTGCATATATTGTACATAAGTTTTGGTAAAACACAATTTATTTCTAAATTATAAACATTCCTAACGGAAAAATTTGACAAACATTTGAAGGACACTTTCTTTTGAAGGAGATGACAAATCAAAACATTTTTAAACATGGTGATGAATCATGCTTTGATCTAATACCTCCATATGGTCCATATGTTCCATATGACACATTTTACATTAGTGACTAACACACCATCACAAATTTTGGGGGATTTCCATTTTTGCAGATTTCCACTAGATTTAGTGAAGATAAAACAACATTTTGAAAATAGTTAAGAAAAAATCTTGAATACTGGGAGGTTTTGATATTATTCAAAGTAAATAGGGACTAACTTCAAAACTATATTACTTTTAATACGGTGATTATGTCACTATTTTAAAAACCTAAAAAGAAGCTGAGACTGCAAAGACAAGTGTTACCATTTATCCTTCCTGCTCCCAAAGTGCAGAACTCTGCCAGCTTGAATAGATAATCTTGCTAAAGATCTTCACCATCCAGCACACTTCTGAGTGTGTAGGATGCCGGGTCCCCGCTGTAGCTATGAACTGTGGTTCCTTTTGGTGGCCTCCACTTTACTACTGTGTCCTTCAGTCAAGGCACCCTTTAAAATTCTGCACAACCTTGAGGCACACTTTCTGAAATGTAAAAAACTTATAGTTTTACATAATACAGCAACATCCACAAGCTTAGGTCACCCAACAGTAGTGGTGATGCAAACACACATTTGCAGGCTGGTAATGACTAGTATTCCAGTGTTTAGTTTTCCTCAGTTTCTCTCCCTCACTGAGTGCTAATGGAGAGTTTCAGGGGAGGGGTAAATCAGGAGGTGTGCAGGGACCCAATGTAGTCCTTATCAACTGATGACGTTATTGGTTGTTAGGACCCTGGTGGCTAGAAGGTTGTAATGGTGCACAATGAAAACCTATGGCTTTGTGTAACTAAAAGGCTTCATCTATCCACTAGCTTATATACATTTTTTTGGAAACTTTTAGGCATTTTGCCAAGGCACCCTGGTTAAAAAAGGCTGATATAGAGAATGGTGAATGAAACAACATATTGCAATGGGGGACACAGATATTAGACACTCCTGGAAGTGTCAAATGCAGACGATTTTCTGTCAAGTTTCTCTCTTATATGCAACAAAGTTTGGTGGAGCACAGATTTCCAGAAGACATGGGGTAGTCAACAGTAAATGAATTTAAACATGCTTAAAAAAGTAGATATGTCCTCAGATATTGCAAAAGAAAAGGCACACTTAATTGGTCTTGGTCTTGGAACTAGTTGACAAGCACCCAAAATATTCATCCATATGAAGCTAGTCTTATGTAGTTCAAGGCTTGGGAAAATAAGTGTTCATTCCAACCAGTGTTTAAATACAGGATTTAAGCTGCTGTGTTTTATTAAATAGAAATGAAATCATAAAACTGGCAGACAAGATGCAACTGATGTTCCTTTACAGTGTTCTGAAGATTTGGCACATATGTGATCCAGTAAATGTGGTGTTTCCTTGCTGTGGTGCTGTGTTCTGATTGAGAAGTACTCCAAAAACCAATCCTGAATACTTTTATTAGAAATGAACACATACACATTTTTTGAATTATCATTATAGTAGTTATTTTCATGAAGACCTCATATCCAGAATTTTTTTTTTTTAAATCATTGTAAATATTATGTTAGTATTCCTGTCAATGCCCAGCAACCAGTTAGATTGTATTGGATAATTAAGCAGGAAATCATGAAGAATATAGTTTGTTTTAGTACCCATTAACTTGCACTAATGCAATAAAACCCAGTGCAGTTAAGACTAATTTGTCTGCATTAAGGATATTTTGCAGCACAATGCTTGGCATTTAGATTACAATGCATGAGAGCTGTTTTACAGACCCCCCCCCAATGCGTTTTAATTGTCAAACATAGTCATTTTGACCAGTGCATGTGCTCTTTATCCCCATTAAAGCTAAATTTAAAATATTTTTCAGCCTTTTACAGGATTTACAAAGCTGATTGCCATAGGAAGCAAGCAAGTATTAGGTATAAGTAGCTAGTTTGCCAGTTAAGACATAGCTTGCCAGCCCAGGCCCCCCTACATTGGCTGCATTCTCTTCTGCTATAAGCTCACTTCACTTTAGTATCAATTAACTTATACTATCTTTGTCTCCTGCTGCCTCGGCTGCCCACTGTTTTCCCTTTGTGTACCCTCCTGCTGCAGTGACACTCCCCCCTCAGCCATTTTGTGCCCTTCTGCTGTTAAAATGCTTCTCCCAACCCTTATCAATGATAAGACCAGCGTCAAGACAGGCTTTATGCCAGGCTCTTTGTGGTCAACATAGTGAGTGGAAAGGTTGGTAAACATGACTTCTCACTTCTCCTTGTGAATTAACAGGGAGAGCATGTTACTGAGCTCTTCCATATTAATTCATAAGCTAAAGGAGATCATAAACAGGAGTGGCATGTGCACTGAGCTTGTGAATGAACATGCACATGCTCAGTACTGAATACTTCTGTGTTCAGTACTGTTCCAGTGACATGTGGGAAATAATAGTTTATCTATTTACCCACTTATAAGAACTGAAATATCAGTTTTGTGTATATTAAGGGTAGTCATAAATGACCCAGTAATTACAAGCCATTCTGAACTGTAAGCAAGCCCAATTATTTTCCTAGTCAGAGAGTAGTAACGGGCTGAAGGTGTGTAGGACCAGATTGGCAGTGAAAGACCTTCACTACTGAGCTTAGAGGACCAAATATGAAATGAGAGGGAAACATCTTACACAAAACATCCTCAGAGCTTAAATGACTTCAAAACATTGTGAGTTTCTAAAGCTGATTCATTGGAGTGTCTTTGAAGCGTCCATGGTCTCTGAAAGTTCCAGGGCAACCTAGTCATCTCATCTGTGTTCCTCAGAACACAGAATTGCATCCAGTGCTCACATGGAAGGCCTAGGTCCTCATTCACCCTTACGTTATAATATGCAAATTTTTGTCTATAATCATCTTTTTGACAGCAGAAATGGCTTACCCTCATATAGATGAGAGCTAGGGAATACAAAGTGTCTGGAGGGTAACAAGAATCAGAAGTCACGTGGACAGGAAGCCAAAGTTCTCCCTATTAGCTATATTTGTAGATTACATGCTGCAAAAAAATGTCTCTTTTAAAAGCCCATCATCTTTCACTTTTCATTTTTTTATACCTCCCCTTTTTCTAGATATATTTGGTCCAATTGTGTGACAACCTGGGTCTTCTTCCTTCGCCATTTATACTGCATAGACTAGTGCCATATCCCTGCAGTGTTCTCCTGTAAGTCCAGTGTGGTCTTTGTAAGGTTATCTGTTTTAGCCCCTCTTTCCCTTTGCTCGAGCTGGACTCTGATGGTCAATGGGAAAACTCTCTGTCCAGACGTGTAATCATAGACACCATACACAGTATATGGATGATCAAGAATACAGGGGTTTATTCCCTTTTTACAGAATATATGTGGTTACAAAGAAAAGGCGTTGTAGGGAATGTCCCATGAACAACCAATCACATGCAAGCATTCATGTTATACAATTAATACTGATCTTGCAAAATATTCATAGTATGTCTGCCCAGAGACAGACTCATCATCACAATTTGTCACACTGTCACAATTCTAAGACTTTAACCTTATCACTTAACCTTATCACATTGGTCGCAGTGGTCAAATGTCATTTAGCAAGCAGTATGTTCCTCACATGTTATATCTAAAAAGGTGTATCCTGTCTCACACCTCAGCACTTCTGCACAAGCTAGCTTGAGATAAAAGAAAAAAGAACTTCTTGCAGAAAATCTCTCATACAATGTTATAATTTTAAAGGGTAACTCTACATTCCCTTGCAATAACCTTAAAGAGTGATTCCACATTTCCTTACAGCCTTGATTCCCTGTTCTCACAGGATGTGTCTTAAATGATACTGGGTTCATTCAATCCAGAAAACCCAGACCTAGTGTTGATGCATAAGAGAAATTAGTGTTTCAGCAAATGGTCTTCTATTTTTTTGTCTAGTGGCGTTTTAATAGATTTGGTAATGTAAACATTTTTTATATTGAAAATAATTGTAATTAATTTGATAGTTTTAGGTAAAGACATATTGATATTTTTGTTTTTTAGTTCTTTAAAAATAAAATATACCTTTGAAACAGTGATATGATATCCTCAGTTTTTATAAGACATGAGGGAGCCATGTTTAGATTTTGCCCCAGAGCCTCATGACTTTGGATTTTCCTTGATTAAATACAATCACCAAAGATTTTAAAAAGCTGACATCATGGAATGCAAGGGGTTAACAGTAATACAATATTTGCCTTATGATGTATTCAGGTGCATAAACCTAATCCCATCTGCACAGTGACATAATATAAATTCATCACCTATGATCGGCAGACGTCTACAGTCTCCACTGTTTATGTACAAGAATATCTCGAACATTCCTCCAAGATATGCATGTGGAAAACCCATTGTGATGGGTAACATTGTGCTATCACAGCCATACACATGTCGTACAGTGGGGCCATTCATTTTACATGCTATTTCCAACAACTTTCAGTGCAGACAGAACTTGCTTTCAAATGAGTCATGGATATATATTTAAAAGCAGGGGAATTCTATAAAACTTCACACTTAGCTGTAGGGAGCAATTTTCAATTTGTCAGCAGCCAGGTGTTCTCTCCTTTTTCCTTTGCGTAATGACTGATAAGTAAAAGTATTTTGGGAAGAGAAATATTGTCAGTTTTTATTTATGGAGGGAAATGTGTCCCAAGTTTTGGACTAGTGGTTCCCTTCATGCAGAACCCCAGCCAATCAGGTGATCTTAAACTGGAAAGAAAGCATCTCCAAAACTGCTGATGTACTTGAATCTGCCTGGCCATTTTCAGCATGACGCAACTCTGGCTGAAAGGTCCATTGCTTTCAATAGCTTCCAAGTTGGAGCTTCATCTCAAAAAAAAAAAAAATATGTCTGTAACAGTCTTTAAACTGGTTATTTTCCCAGTTTTATAGTAGCTAGCTGGCAGGGATTCCCAAAGAAAGAAGCCCACTAGTCCAAACAGAGAAATGCATTTGTTTGTAATGAAAGCAAAACAACCTCTAACAACACAAACATCAAAGTGTTAAAGTAGAATAACTCATCTTGATATGACTGCAATAAAACAAAATCAGATTGCTTTGGAATTATTGCAGTTTGCCTCATCTCATTGCTACTTCTACTTCCTTTTTAAACAAAACTGTACTTGTTATTAACCACTTGACCTCTGGAATATTTACCCCCCTTCGTGACCAGATCGTTTTTTGCTATACGGCACTGCGTTACTTTAATTGACAATTTTGCAGTTTTTGTGACGCTGTACCCACATAAAATTACTGTCTTTTTTTCCCCACAAATAGAGCTTTCTTTTGGTGGTATTCAATCACCTCTGCGGTTTTTATTTTTTTGTGTTATAAACAAAAAACGACAGACAATTTTGAAAAAAAAATAAAACAACATTATTTACTTTCTGTTACAAAACACATCCAATAAAAACAATTGAAAAAAAAACAATTTTCTTTATCAATTTAGGCCAATATGTATTCTGCTGCATATTTTTGGTAAAAAAAAAATCCCAATAAGTGCATGTTGATTGGTTTGCGCACAAGTTATAGCATCTACCAACTATGGAATATTTTATTTTTTATTTTTTTTATTTTTTATTTTTTACTAGTAATGATGGCGATCAGCAACTAGCAGGACTGTGATATTGTGGTAGACAATCGGACCATAACTGACACTGTTGCCACTTTTTTGGGACCAGTGACACTAATACAGTGATCAGTGCTAAAAATATGCATTGTCACTGTACTAATGACACTGACTGGGAAGGGGTTAACATCAGGGATGATCAAGAGTTAACTGTGTGCCTAGCTAGTGTGTTTGTGTACTGTGGGAGGTGCTTTTACTAATGGGAGACATGGATCCTTGTCCTTTGCAGGAACACAGGATCCACGTCTCCCCTACTGACAGAACGGCGATCAATCTGCCTTGTTTACATAGGCAGATTGCTGTTCTTCCTCTGTGCTGAATGATCGGCGGGTGCCGGCGGACATTGAGTCAGCAGTACCCGCAGATCAGCTCCCATTGTGTATGGTAATGCATGCCCCAGACCAAGAAGTTTGGGATCACGTACTAGGTACATGGTACTAGATAGATGATTCGGTGCAGCAATTCCACCTTGCTGCAGTATAAGTATGTTACTTGTAAGTGGTTAAAGTCTTTGTAGACCCTAACAGTGAATTTCTCTTATCTTCTTCCTTTTGGTCTGTTAACTATATCCATGCATCTGTGCAAAAAGCGAAGTTCATCTCGCCAGGAATCTAGTGAGCTGAATCCTTTCTGTGCTGCATGTCCTTGCTGAGTTATTATCAGTTATTGTTGTTCCCAGTTCTCTCTGTGAACTACAACCCTCCTTCTTGTTATGGAGATGAGGAGTGGGGTCTGTAGTCCTCTTTTAGTGTGACAATGGTGCTTTTCTATAGATACAGTAAGTATTGTCACCCTAGAAATTGTGGTATTGGTAGGATCACTAGGTAAAAATAGAGACAAAAAGCCTAAAACAAGAAAATTAATGCAGCCATCACATCTAAAGACTGGTAACATTCAATATTGAATTTTTACTTTTTAATTTAAAGTTTATTAGCAATGGAGAATATGGCACCTTCCATACAGTTGGAGAACAAAGTTTTACACCAAGTATGGCAGAGGCTTTTCATTCTTCCTTAGCAAAAAGTAAGAGATGTCAGTGTTACGTAATTAGAGGGAGACTCCATCTGTTTTGCAAGTCTTTCACAATCCCATAAACATTCTCTTTACCAAGGTACTTCAGAAATGATGTTTAAGTCAGTAAATATGAGCAGAAAATAACACGGCAACCTTGTCATGACTAGTAAGTGGAACAGATTTGTCAGCAACATTTGATGACCTTTTTTTGGAGAAATGTAGGACCAAATGTGAGCTTTCAATGTCAGTCATGTTAACATTCAAATACGAGTTGTCACCGTCCGGCAACTCTCTTCATTTTTTTTTAGTACTGAATGTATTTGGGTAATAAATAAGAAAATTTAAAAACAATTCTTGGAAATAAAATATACATATCACACCAGGAGGTGATTTAACAACAATCTTGTATGGACACTTTAGATGTTCTTTTACTTTACCTAAACTTACTATTGATTTAGTATTTGGCTGCCAGCCAGTACAGCCAGAGGAAATTTTGCTCAGTGCTTCTCCTCTCATCACTACCAGATTTAGGCTTTGGGCATTATTCTGAATACATCCACTAAAGACTTTTGATGGCTTTGTTTAGCATTCTGAACAACACTGGTCTTAAACTATTTGGTGCAAATACTGTTTGGTTGTTATTGTGGTAGCATTTTTTTCATAACTTGTTTATTCTGAGAAGATCATATGAAGAAGTGCATATGAAGTTGGGTAAACTCAGACTTATTTTGGAGAGTAATTGCATGTAGATATGCAACATGCACTTTGTCTCTAAATATAGGGGCTACACGCTTCCTATAATTGAACACTAAAGATTGGTGGTTATTTTGTAGATGGCATACCAAAATTCTATTTACAGCCACATGAACAATTCAGTGAACCCCCAACAGTGCCTACAGAAAAAGTAATATGCTTGAATAAGAGCACAGGAAATATTGCCCACCAGTTTCTGATTTCAACTCAGTGAAACATTTGACCGCTTCTCAAAAAACAATTTCCTCAGAAGCGAGATGTTTGCGTGTTTCTATGTGCGAACTGCCTGTTTCAAGAATCCCCAGTACTCAATGGCTTCTTTTTGAAAAATTCCCTGGTATATATGCTAGTGTGCTTAAGGTCATTAAAATATTGAGACTCATTACCACTTCAACTTTTTGACAGTTGACCTCATATTCAGATACAGAATGTATAGTTGATTCAATGGGGTTAATTTACTAAAAATAAACAGTCTGTTTATTTTGCAAGGACATTTTCACTTGTTAAGGAACATTTCCCTTAGCTTAAAGAGGTTGTAAAGTCTGAAGGTTATTCTATGCATTAAGATAAAAAGTTGTATGTGTGCAGCAGCCCCCCTCAGCCACCTTAATACTTACCTGAGCCCCATCTCTGTCCAGCGTTGTTCACGAGTGTCTCGGCCGTCTGAGACTCTCCTTCCTGAGACACAGCAGCAGCACCATTGGCTCCCACTGCTGTCAATCAAAGTCAGTCAGCCAATCAGGAGAGAGAGAGCAGGGCCGGACTGCAGCTCCGTGTCTGAATGTACACAGGGAGCTGTGACTCGGCTTGGTAACCCCTTTGCAAGCTGCTTGCTGTGGGGGCACTCAACAGCAGGGAGTGGCCAGAAGCACTTAAGAGGGACCCAAGAAGAGGAGGATCTGGACTGCTCTGTACAAAACCACAGAGCAGGTAAGTATAACATGTTTGTTATTTTTATTGAAAAAAAAACAATACTTTACAATCACTTTAATCACTGAGATGCACCCAGTCATGTGCAAGCAAAAATATTTTTTTCCACTTATATGGGTATTCTTTGCAATGTAATTTACTGTATGTGTCAATCTATAGTCACTATTGGATCTAATGTTTGACTGTTCAAATATGTTGAAAAAGTCAACAATTTCCATGGGGTATACTTACTTTTTCACATGACTGCATGTTGTCTGCTAGAGTGTGAGGCTGGGTTCACACTGAAGACAGCTGTGGATCGCAGCAGGGGTCTGGTGCAGCCCTGTTCTCCATTTCAGGGAGAAACGGAGCCAAAGATGTACAGGACCCCTGTGCAATCCACTCCGGAGATATGTGAACCGGCTCCATAGTGAGCTGGTCACAATCTCCTGTTATGCGAATTGGATACGGGGAAACCTCCACATTTAATTCACACTAGTGTGAACCCAGCCTGATGGATTGTCACATATTTGAACATAACGATCATATTAAAGCGGAAGTAAACCCATCGATTTAACAGTCTAAAAAAAAAGGCATGCCGTGAATGCTAACTGCACATTGGCTGTGCTCTCAACCAAACAGTCAAACCATCCAATGGCTGGTGTCATAATGGATCACATGTGCAGCACTGTGGCAGTTGAAGATTAAACAGAGGCAAAGATGGCAGCTTCCTTGGCTGAAACAGATAGGGGGGTTTACTTCCACTTTAAGTTAGTTCTAATTTGCAGATTCATTTACGTTTAGAAGCAGTGGTAAGGACCACATGTGTAAACCCCCATACACACGGTAGGAAATTCTGACCACAAAATCTGTAGGATTTTTTCAGATGGATTTTGTCCCACACTGGTGTTGCATACACACGGTCGGACAAAATTGTCGGAAAATGTACGACGGAACTACGTAGAGGCTAGTAGCCAATAGCTTTGGTCTCATGATTTGATCTGAGCATGCGTGGCATTTTGTCCTTCAGAATTCTCTACACGCTTTTGGAAAAAGTTCCGACAACATGGTCCGATCTGACATTCTCTGTCGGAATTTCTGACCGTGTGTACGGGGGCCAACAGTTGCACAATTAAGATCGATTGGCGGGGGAAATAGTATTATGTGTCTGTTAAAGATAAACTATAGTGTTTTTTATTTATTTTTTATTTAGATATTCATGTAAAAGTGATCAGCTTTATATAAATAGTCTTTTCAGAGTGTGTAATCCTTTCAAAATCTTGTTTCTGTGTATAGTTTGTAATTCTAAACTGTATGTTTTGTAGGGTTGCAATATCTGTTCAATTAATTTGCAGAGTCTACCTCTTAGGTTCCATTCACATCTTGGCATTCTGAATCGATTCGAAAAAGCGGCAAATCACGGGAAACACCCGTGTGTTCCCTGTCACTTCCAATGGCACCCCAATCTTCGTGCAATTTTGCTGCGATTTGTCACAATGTTCTGTCACATTTTGAATGACAATTACACGGTCATGCAACATTGTACCCAAAATACATTTTTATATATTTTTTGAGACAGATAGAGCTTTATTTTGGTGTTATTTGATCACCACTGGGGTTTTTATTTTTTGCTAAAAAAAAAAAAAGACCAAAAATTTTGAAAAAAATATAATTTTTCTTAGTTTCTGTCATGAAATTTTGTTAATAAGTAATTGTTCTCCTTCACTGATGTGCGTTGATGAGGCTTCACTGATGGGCACCGATAGGCTGCACTGATGGCCACTGATAGGCTGCACTGAGGAGGCGGCACTGATGAGCACTGGTAGGTGGCAATGATAGGTGGCATTGATAGGCATCATTGATTGGCACAAATTGGCAGCACTGGTGGGCACTGTTGGGACTGCACTGATCATCAGGACACTGATGACCAGTGCTCTGATTATCAGTGTAGATGTCCCCTGTGTGGATTTGCAGGTTATTGGCTCTCCTTATGTGCTGTCAGCGTGAGGAGAGGATTGCTGATAACTGGCAAATCCTGTTTATGTTGTGATCAGCTGTGATTGGACACAGACAATCACATGGTAAAGAACCGCTGTGATTGGCTGTTTACACAGATCACTGTCGATGCACGCCACAGGGGCGTGCAGGCAGCGCGAACACTGGAGGACATCAGATGACAGCCACCAGGCAAAGTGTGACCATGCTGTATCCATCATTCGGCTACAGCATGGTCATGAACAGGTTAAAGTCGCTGCGACTTTAAGTCTCACAGATATGAACAGTACTCATTTGGAAACATGGGATGGGACTTTGGGGTCCATGAGAAGTCGCACAAGTATGAATAGGACCTTACCACACAGAAGCATTATATTTTGTTAGCCTGAAGAGACAAACTGAGTTTCTAACAGCAGGGTTACAAAGTGCAATTATACTTTTTGCCCTCTCCCTTTGGCAAGTTAGAGGGATTTTTAAACTAGGCGATGGGGGGGGGGGGTCCAGAGGTAGAGATAGTCTGCGCGGAACATATTGCAGAGGGTAGTATTGGGGGAATTAGTTGTAGGTTGACCAAAGCACATAAACCCAAGGTAAGTATAGTAGTAAGTCTTAATTGCAATCTCGGAAAACCCAATAAGAGGATAATATGCGACCAGTATAAACTACGTGGCATGTTCACCAATGCCAGGAGCCTGTCGGACAAGATAGGTGAACTAGAGATACTGTTGTACAAGGAAGATTTGGATTCTGTGGGAATTTCAGAGACCTGGTTCAACAGCTCTCATGATTGGCTGGCAACCATTCAAGGGTATACCCTTTATCACAAGGATAGAGAGGGTAAAAACGGGGGAGGAGTATACCTATATAGCAAGAATAATGTACAAGTGAATGTGAGAGATTACTTCACTAAGGGAGCTAGGGAGGAGGTGGAATCCTTATGGGTAGAGCTTCAAAGGGATGAAGCTATTATAGAGGAGAATAATACTGGGAGTATGCTATAGGCCCCCTAACCTGAGGGAGGAATGAGGGATTTTAATTATCCATAGACTGGGCGGAGGGAACCACGCATTCATCTAAGGCTCGCAAGTTCCTAAATGTCTTGCTGGACAATTTTTTGGGTCAGATGGTAGACGCACCAACTAGAAATAAAGCGTTAATGGATCTACTGATTACCAACAATACAGACCTGATCATGGATGTGGAAATACGGGGCAATATAGGTAACAGCGATCACAGGTCAATTGGCTTCAGTATAAATCACACAAATAGGAAACATAAGGGGAAATACAAAGACACTGAATTTCAAAAGAACCAACTTCCCTAAACTACAAACCTTGCTAGAAGGCATAAATTGGGATAAAATCTTAGGAACAAAGAACATGGAGAAGAGATGGGTTTGCTTTAAGAGCATATTAAATTAGGGCATTAGCCAATGAATCCCATTGGGTAATAAATTTAAAAGAGCAAACAAAAGTCCTGGATGGCTTAACTCCAATGTAAAAATGAATATAAAAGTAAAGGAAAAGGCCTGCAAAAAATACAAGGTTGAGGGATCATCATCAGCATTCAGACTTTACAAAGAATGCAACAAGAAATGTAAGGGTGCAATAAGGACGGCTAAGAAAGAACATGAAAGACACATAGCGGAGGAGAGCAAAAAAATCCCAAGAAATTCTTTAAGTATGTGAACAGTAAAAAAGGGAGGACAGACCATATTGGCCCCATAAAGAATGAGGAAGGACATCTGTTTACAAAGGATGGGGAGATAGCGAAGGTATTGAATTTTGTCTTCTCCTCAGTCTTCACGAGGGAATCGAGGGGCTTCAGTAACCAAAACTGCAGTGTTTATCCTCATGACACATCACAGGAAGCACCTCCAGAGGACAGAATTAAAATTAGACTTGGGAAACTTAACATTAATAAATCACCGGGACCAGATGGCTTGCACCACGAGGGTACTTGGGGAACTCAATCAAGTAATTGCCAGACCATTGTTCCTAATGTTTACTGACTGGAATGGTACCAGCTGATTGGAGAAAAGACAATGTAGCACCAATATTTAAAAAGGGCCCAAAATACATCCCTTGGAATTACAGACCAGTTAGCCTAACATCAATAGTATGTAAACACTTGGAGGGGATAATAAGGGACTATATACAAGATTTTAGTAATGAGAAAGGTAGCATTTGACACAGTTCCCCATAAATGTTTACTCTACAAAATAAGGTCCATTGGCATGGACCATAGGGTGAGTACATGGATTGAAAACTGGCTACAAGGGCAAGTTCAGAGGGTGGTGATAAATGGGGAGTAATCGGAATGGTCAGGGGTGGGTAGTGGGGTCCCCCAGGGTTCTGTTCTAGGACCAATGCTGTTAAATTTGTTCATAAATGACCTGGAGGATGGGGTAAACGGTTCAATACCTGTATTTGCGGACAATACTAAGCTAAGCAGGGCAATAACTTCTTCGCAGGATGTGGAAACCTTGCAAAAAGATCTGAACAAATTAATGGGGTGGGCAACTACAGGGCAAATGAGGTTCATTGTAGAAAAATGTAAAATAATGCATTTGGGTGGCAAAAATATGAATGCAATCTATACACTGGGAGGAGAACCTCTGGGGGAATCTAGGATGGAAAAGGACTTAGGGGTCCTAGTAGATGATAGGCTCAGCAATGGCATGCAATGCCAAGCTGCTGCTAACAAAGCAAATAGAATATTGGCATGCATTGAAAAGGGGATTCATTCCAGAGATAAAACAATAATTCTCCCGCTCTATAAGACTCTGGTCCAGCAGCACCTAGAGTATACTGTCCAGTTTTGGACACCAGTCCTCATGAAGGATGTACTGTAAATGGAGCGAGTACAAAGAAGGGCAACAAAGCTAATAAAGGGTCTGGAGGATATTAGTTATGAGGAAAGGTTGCGAGCACTGAACTTATTCTCTCTGGAGAAGAGATGCTTGAGAGGGGATATGATTTCAATATACAAATACCATACAATACATATACACATACAATAGGGATAAAACGTTTTCGTGGATGGGAGTTTAACTAAGACTTGTGGCCACTCATTAAAATTAGAAAAAAGAGGTTTAACCTTAAACTACGTAGAGGGTTCTTTACTGTAAGAGCAGCAAGGGTGTGGAATTCCCTTCCACAGGCAGTGGTCTCATCGGGGGTCAAGAAACTATTAGATAAGCACCTGAACGACGGCAATATGCAGGGATATACAATGTAATACTGGCATATAATAACACACATAGGTTGGACTTGTGTCTTTTTTCGACCTCACCTACTATGTAACTATGCAAGTGCCATCATATAATGCAGTGCATACAGTAGCCAGACACTGGTGGATAGTGGACTTTTCCCTAATGTACAATCCAAGAAGTAGAGCACATAGGATTCAATAGGATTGTTGGTAGGCTAGAGGTAAAGTAAGTTGATATCACAACAATGATATAGAAGAGTACAGAGGCAGATGGATAGACAAATAATATATAGTTGTGTGAAAAAGTATTTGCCCCTTCCTGATTTTTTTATGTTTTTGCATATTTCTGACACTTAAATGATTCAGATCATCAAACAAATTTTAATATTACACAAAGATAACTCGAGTAAATCCAAGATACAGTTTTAAAATTATTATTTAATTTATTAACCACTTCAGCCCCGGAAGGATTTGCCCCCTTCCTGACCAAGCCATTTTTTACGATACGGCACTGCGTCGCTTTAACTGACAATTGCGCGATCGTGTGACATTGTGACATTTTTACCACAAATAGCGCTTTTTTTTGGTGTTATTTGATCACCTCTGTGGTTTTTATTTTTTTCGCTATAAACAAAAAAGAGCGCCAATTTTTTTGCCAATTTTGCAAAAAAACACAATATTTTGTCGTTTTTGCTATAATAAATACCCCAAATTTAAAAAAACAAAAACACATCTTTTCCTCAGTTTAGGCCGATATGTATTGTTCTACATATTTTTGGTAAAAAAAATCGCAATACGTGTATATTGATTGGTTTGCACAAAAGTTATAGTGTCTATAAAATAGGGGATAGATTTATGTCATTTTTTTTTTTACTAGTAATGCAATTTTTATCAGGACTGCGACATTGCATTGGATAGATCAAACACTTTTGACATTATATTGGGACCAGTGCTAAAAAAAAGCCATTGATTACTGTATAAATGACACTGGCAGGGAATGGGTTAACACTAGGGTTTAACTGTGTTCCCTAGATGTGTTAGAACTGTAGGGGGGATGGGACTGACAAGGGGAGTAGAGAGATTGGTGCTCATACTTAGTATGAACACACAATCTGTCTCCTCTCCAATGAGAGAACGGGGATTTGTGTGTTTACACACACAGATACCTGTTCATGCTCTGTCACGAGTGAACGCGTGTATCCGGCAGTCATCGCGCCCGCCGGGCACGTGCATCGGCTCCAGGGATATATGGTGGCACATGCGTGCTTGCTGTGACGTCTTAAAGGAGCGACGTACAGCTACGGTGATTTGCCAAGCTGAGCCAACCTGCCGCAGTATAACTGCGGCGACTGGTCTTCTAGTGGTTAAGTGAAAAAAAAGCTGTTCAAACCTGCCTGGCCCTTTGTAAAAAAGTTTTTACCCCCTCCCATGCTGAATGAACTGTGATTAACCACAAGTTTTGGAAAGTCGAGTTAAATTTCACTTGCCACACCCAGGCCTAATTACTGCCAGACCCCTTGAATCAAGAAATCTCATAAATAGAAGCTGTCTGACAAAGTGAAGCACGCTAACAGATCACAAAAACCACACATCATGCCACAATCTAAAAAAAATCAAGAACAGATTAGAAACAAAGTAATGTACATATATCAGTCTAGGAAGGGTTTCAAAGCCATTTCCAAGGCTTTGGAACTCCAGTGAACCACAGGGAGACACACTATCCACAAATTGAGATAACTTGGAACATTGGTGAACCTTCCCAAGAGTGTCCGGCCTACAAAAATGACTCCAAGAGCATGATGACAACTCATCCAGGAGGTCATAAAAGAACCCAGAACAATACCTAAAGAACTACAGGCCTCACTTGCCTCAGGTAAGATCAGTGTTCATGATTCAACAATAAGAAGGAGAGTGGGCAAAATAGGGAGAGATCCAAGGCCAAAGCCACTGCCGACCAAAAAGAAAACAAAGGCTCATCTCACATTTACCAAAAAACATCTTGATTATCCCCAAGACTTTTAGGCAAATATTCTGTGGACTGATGAGACTAAAATGTAACTTTTTGGAAGGTGTGCGTTCCAGTACATCTGGCATAAAACGAATACAGCATTTCATAACAAGAACATCATACCAACAGTCAGACATGGTGGTGGTAGCGTGATGGTCTGAGGCTGCTTTGCAGCTTCAGGACCTGGATGACTTACCATAATGATGGAACCATGAATTCTGATCTCTACCAGAAAATCATAAAGGATAATGTCCAGCAATCAGTTTGTGACCTCCAGCTCAAGTGCACTTGGGTTATACAGCAGGACAATGATCCAAAACACAACAGCAAGTCCACCTCCAAATGGTTCAAACAAAGCAAAATTTAGGTTGTGGAGTGGCCTAGTCAAAGCCTGGACTTAAATCCAATTGAGATGCTGTATCATGACCTTACACAGGCCGTTCATGCTGGAAAACCCACCAATGTGGCTGAATTAAAACAATTCTGCAAAGAAGAGTGGGCCAAAATTGCTCCACAGCAATGTGAAATACTCATTGCCAGTTATCGCAAACGCTTGATTGCAGTTGTTGCCACCAAGGGTGGCACAACCAGTTATTATGTTTAGGGGGAAATTACTTTTTCACATAAAGCCAGGCAGGTTTGGACAGCTTTTTTGCCTTAATAAATGAAACCATTAATTAAAAACTGCATTTTGCATATAATTGGGTTATCTTTGTGTAATAATAAAATTAGTTTGATGATCTGAGTCATTTAAGTATGAAAAATATGCAAAAAATAAAATCAGAAAGGGGGAAAATACTTTTTCACACAACTGTATACTATATCAAGTAGTATATGTTTTTGTTTTGCTATACAGTAATGGTTTATTAGAATATGAAGCAGTCCTACTATTTATTACTCCCTGCAATGTGTTTACCAACCATAGCTATGAATAGTAGAAGATCACAGTTCTAGCTTGTATGGATGTACACTACTGTGCAAACGGTTTAGGCAGGTGTGAAAAGATACTGTAAATTAAGAATGCTTTCAGAAATGGAAGTGTTAATAGTTTATTTATATCAATTAACAAAAATGCAAAGTAAATGAACAGACGAGAAATCAAAATCAAAGTAATGTTTGGTGTGACCATGGTTTGCCTTCAAAACAGCATTAGTTCTTCTAGGTACACTTGCACAGACAGGTAGGTTGTTCCAACCATCTTGGACAACTAACCACAGATCTTCTGTGGATGTAGACAGCCTCGAATCTTTCTGTCTCTTCATGTAATCCCAGACAGAATCAATGTTGAGATCAGGGCTCTGTGGGGGACAAACCATCACTTCCAGGACTCCTTGTTCTTCTTTACATGGAAGATGGTTCTTAATGATAATGGCTGTATGTTTGGGGTCATTGTCCTGCTGCAGAACAGAACTTGGGTCAATTGGGTCTCCTTGATGATATGGCATGATGGATAAGTATCTGCCTGTATTTCTCAGCATTGTGGATATCATTGATCCTGACCAACTCTCCAATTCCATTTGCAGAAATGTCGTCCCAAACTTCCAATGAACCTCCGGCAGGCTTCACTGCTGCCTGCAGACACTCATTATTGTACTACTGCTCTGCAGCCCTCAGAGAACAAAGTCATAAGTCCAGAGCACCTGCTGACACTTTTCTGTACCCCAGTTCCTATGTTTCCGTGCATAGTTGAGTCACTTAGCCTTGCTTCCACTTTGGAGGTATGCCTTTCAATTCTCCCATGCAGACCACTTCTGGCCAAACTTCTCCAGACAGTAGATGTGTGTACCTGGGTTCCATCAGTTCTGTGCTGATGGCACTGCTGGACATCTTCTGCTGTCTAATGGAAGTAAGTATGATCTGTCTTTCATCTGCTGCATTAAGCTTACTTGGCCGACCACTGCTTCTATGGTCCTCAATGTTTCCTATTTTCTTTGTACTTCTTCAAAAGAGCTTGACCTGCACATTGTCCATAACCTCACCTAAGTAGCAGAGTTTGACTGTTCCTCACCCAGTTTTAAGTCTCCTACACAGCTGTTTCTGTTTTAATTAGACTGTGTTTCAATCTATATATAAATGTGACGCACCTGCTTGATATAATTTGTTAATCATTCACCTGACTCCAGTGCTACAAAATCCCTGATTTTTTGCAAGTGTACAAAGTGTTCAGGTATAAGAATTGATGCTGGTTTGAAGCCAAAGGGTAGTTGCACCAAATACTGATTTGATTCAGATTTTTCTTTTGTTCGCTCACTTTGCAGTTTGCAAGTTGACAAAAATAAATAAAATATATATTTCTAAAAGCCTTCTTACTTTACACTCAAAAAAAATGTTGGGCTGTGAATATACTCAAACAAACATGTATCAAATAATCAAATCATGTAGTGCTCATATGCTGATGAGAATAAAGTGCTATAAGTGCAAAAAAAAATGAAATAAACCCATCCATATATATAGTTGTGCTCATATGTTTACATAACCTGGCAGAATTTATGATTTCTTGGCCATTTTTCAGAGAAAATGAATGATCACACAAAAACTTTTCTTTCACCCATGGTTAGTGTTTGACTGAAGCCATCAATTAAGTGTGTTTATTCTGCTGTAGCCAATGACAGGTCGACTTGGCCTTGTATTTTGGATCATTTTCATGTTGAAATGTCCAAGTACGTCCCATGTGCAGTTTCCTGGCTGATGAATGCAAATGTTCCTCCAGTATTGTTTGATAACATACCGCATTCATCTTGCGATCAATTTTGACCAAATTTCCTGTGCCTTTGTAGCTCACACATCCCCAAAACATCAGTGATCCACCTCCATACCTTTCATCATAGGCCTTGTTGACTCCTCTCCAAATGTAGCGTTTATGGTTGTGGCCAAAAAGCTAAATTTTGGTATCGTCACTCCTTATTGTGCACCTTGAAACAGCCACACCACATGTTTTCAGAGAGTCCTGTACCTCACCTGAAGTTCTTTGTGGGTTTTTCTTTGAATCCGGAACAATTTTCCTGGCAGTTGTGGCTAAATATTTTAGTTGGTCTACCTGACCGTGGTTTGGTTTCAACAGAACCCCTCATTTTCCACCTCTTGATTCGAGTTTGAACACTGCTGATTGGCATTCTCAATTCCTTGGATATCTATTTATATCCCTTTCCTGTTTTATACAGTTCAACTACCTTTTCCCGCAGATCCTTTGACAATTCTTTTGCTTTCCCCATAACTCAGAATCCAGAAATGTCAGTGCAGCACTGGATGAAAGATGCAAGGGTCTGTCAGGAGTCCAGAAACTCATTGACCTTTTATACACACACACACTAATTACAAGCAAACAAATCACAGGTAAGGATGGTTACCTTTCATAGCCATTCAAACCCCTTTGTGTCAACTAGTGTGCATGTTATCAGGCCAAAATCACCAGGGTATGTACATTTTTGATCATTTGGGTAGTTTCTGTTGCCATTATGATTTAAAAAGAGAAAACACAGTTGATTGATAATAAATGGCTTCAGCCAAACACTAACCACGAGTGAAAGAAATGCGTTTGTGTTATCATTCATATTCTCTGAAAAATGGCCAAGAAATCATAAATTCTGCCAGGGTATGTAAACTTATGAGCACAACTGTACATGTAAAGCTGTAAACATGTTCATTCATAAATTATATTATTCAATAAAGTGCCAAGTAAGGTATGCAGATTGGATATTTTCAGTTAAAGTGCCAATTATTCTTTGCAAAGCATAAGAAACTTAAATAATGTTCATTCAAAATGCCAAATCTTCAAATGTGGCATAAAATTGGTAAATTATATAGATAGAGGAATCCAAATTCCAAATACTGGTGGAGACACAGGTGCTCCACACTTGCTTAATTACAGCCCAAAAGTCCTCCAAGTGATTCCTTGTTCGTGCTCCACCATATATAATATTGAATGGATGCTTACCAGATGAGGAGACCCCAAATGAGGTCTTGCCATGCATTAGTGGGTAACACCCCCCACTGTGGGTATTCGGGTAGCACTCTCTTCACAGGACCTATATGTTAGATGTATCATCAAAAAGATCCCCCGATAATGTGGTCGGTTAGTTGTCATCATTTATTAATCAGACATGTGTATAAAAAAGGAACACAATCTCTCATTGCACAATTTCCCAGCATAAGAAATGTGTTAAAAGAACGGTATTCTACTCACAAGTGAAATGATCAGGCATTCAGAAATGATCATCCTGGGCCCCAGCAGGCGTGCTGACATCACCAATATGTCCTCCAAGCCAACAGCATTTCTTCACACCTGCCCAAAATGTTTGCACAATTTGTTATGTAAATATTACCTGTCCTGTTCAGTAGAATAATCATGGTGGCATATTTAATAAAAGGATACAAATAGATTGTCCATGTTCCTGGCATTTGTCTTGCAGTCTTATGCTAGTTATAGTGGGAATTTGTGGTCAGTGGAACAGGGGCATTGTCAGTGAATGCAAATGAGGATGTCCTCATTTAAAAACGATTAAATGTATGGAGGATGAGTGCCATTGCTGTATGAGTGCCATCTCCATAATAATCAATGAAATTATTGATTTTCTATTTGCAAAGGATAAATGATAAAAACAGATTGAGGCTGCCATTATAGTTATGATGAAAGCTACTGAGAACAGCATTTGCCATTAAAGAGTGGGAAATCCAGATGTACAGAGAATTGCATTGATTTTGAAAACATGCTCACAGAAATCCAAACTGTGAATGTGCCTAATAACTATAATGCCATATTTGATGGGGGGGGGGTCCTGCTTTGTAAATCCTCTCAATAAAGTATTTGTTGTGCTATAGTTTCCCTCCAGTTGATCGTTTTATAAAATGTATGACTTGGTAGAGTAATTCAGTGACATTTTTACAACACTGCACTTAATTTGCACTTAGTTATTAAA
This sequence comes from Lithobates sylvaticus, assembly GCA_028564925.1. Taxonomy (NCBI): domain Eukaryota; kingdom Metazoa; phylum Chordata; class Amphibia; order Anura; family Ranidae; genus Lithobates; species Lithobates sylvaticus. The sequence goes on from CM053029.1 coordinate 521,535,885, forward strand.
CTTTTCTAAAAGTTGGAAACTTTCCTTCAATAAGCATTCACAATAGTTTCAAACACGCTGTGCCCATCATGCACACTTCGTCTTCATATATTTCCCCTCTAATCCCATTTGTGATATAAAGAGACCAGCAAGTCATCTTCCTGGACCATTGAAAAAGTTACCTTTTAACTGGACCAGATGCATAACTTGGCATGGACCACTCGTGTCCCTCCCCTTCTTTGCTGTATATGAACTACAGCCCCTAGCTCATTGCTGTCTCCTTCCCCCTCCCCTAGCTGGGAGAAGTTATTCCATGAGGGGATCAGCTTACCAGTTGTCTCCAGAGCTGTAGCTGAAGCAAAGCTTCTTGTAGTGAAATAACTAGAGACAGAGTGAGAGAGAGAGAGCAGTAGTGGTTTGCAGAATTGCCGTGTTGAGATACTGAGACACAAGTGCATCTGCTAGCTGTTAATACTTGGCAGGAGGATTTTCTTCCTCTAGGATAGTTTTGACATTGTCATGATGATAATGTTTGTCAGCTACTTGATTTTAACTTTCCTCTCCTTTGACAAAGCAGTGCTAGGACGACCTGGGGGACAGGTAAGTCACCATTTATTTTACTTGCTGTCCTTAAAATGTACTTTATTGCCATAGGTTGATTTTAATTTCTCATGCAGCTTCTTTCCTGAATAATAAAGCATATTACTCTATTTGTACTCATGTAAACTGCAGGAGATGTTTTAAAGTTTGGCAAACTTTTGCCATAATATTCATCATTAGTTTTGAACAAAGCAGCACGTAAAGACCTATTCAAAAATGCATTACTGGAAAGGTGATAAGTGTTCTGCAAGGCGAAGCTGGTTATTTATCCTTAGTTTTCAATACATTCTGAAAAACATGTATAAATTAGTTTTAGGTTCTTGCATAAATGTGAATGTTGTTGATTGGCAGTAAGCTTTGGTCTAGCAACTGATAATAGTTATTGATAATATATATATAAATATATATATATATATATATATATATATATATATATATATATAAATACACAACATAAATCAATTTATTGACAAGATAAACAACACAAACCAATTTATGAATTAGTTAACTGACTGGTTAACTAATTTAGTTAACTAATCTAAATAATATCTTAGGATGCAGGAACGTGAAGGTATTCTTGGTTTATGATGCCGGTACGATAACAATGGGTTAATCTGATGAAAAAATGGACATATATAAATGCTGTAAAACAGTTATGTTTTAAGGGGCAGTTTTATTTTAAGGGTTCTGAAATGACTGTTATTGCTCTAAGCATGTCACCTAATACGTTCCATAATTTGATAAAGCATTCTTCTTTCGTTCTTGAAAATTGCACATGTATAAACAACTCCCTCTCCAACTCATCTTAGTTACTTACACCATGTCCTGTATTTGCATGCTCTCAGTCATAAGTGATTAACCTGCGATGGCTCTAGATCTATCCTATTGGTTCACAGTTCATGTACAATATATAGAAGACTACACTCCCACTGGAGAAACATATAATATTTTTATTTATTTTTTTAATAAAATCTTTCTTCCCTTATACTTAAATCTGACAATTACTTAATTTTGTACAAATAAACTATACTTATTTTGGTTATTTTATTCAAAAGATGTTAACACATAAAGAAATCAAAACAGGTTTATTATACTAGATAAAAATAGTACGTGGTTCATAAACCTCATACTGAACATAAACCGTCAGATTTTTATTTTATCAACCATGGCAAAGGATTCTGCCCATTTTTGACATAATGGCAAAACACAGTGCTTGCCATTGTGCTCTTTTTTTTCTTGCTATTTTTCTGACTTATTTATGTTCTTGCACAACAGAACTCCCAGCATGCTGAAAGATTTCTAAAATGTATTATCCTGATTTTAAAGTTTGTTGCCTTCATAAGCAAGTTTAGCTCATTAGCTGTAACTCACTGAGGCTGATTTAGTAAAGGATTTGAGAATTCACGCAATAAATAGTTTACTTCAATTATATGATCATTATTAGGCATTCAGGACATTGCTTTTCAGAGCACTGGATAGTTTAAGTGAATATTCACACGATTTATTGTGTGAAGATTCCTAAGGCAGGCCATAGATTATGCAATTTCCTTTCTTGCAACCAGAGGTTGCAGAAAAGAAAATCGCTTGATTCCCTCATCAACACAGTCAGTGTTGATGGGGGAATCCTTCAGACCTATTGTGTTCTCCCAGAGGGGGGTGAGGGGAGCTGTCCCTGCTGGGAGAACACAATGATTATTGCTAGCGGCTGCAGCCTCTGGCAATAATCGCTGGTTGTACCCAAGTCGACTGATGGATTGACTCGAGTAAGATCAGCATGCCCATAGATAGATCAAGTCTCGACTGGTCCCTGCTGAACTGGCTGAGTTTCGAACCATCTATGGCCCGGCTTAACTCTAGTAAATTAGCCCAACTAAGTACAGTAAGTATCACTACATTCAGTGTGCACGCTAAAATCAGATGTCTTTCCTTTTGGTCTTTGAAATAATGTAGTGGCATAAAAATTATTGGGTACTATTGTGTAATATGGGCATACTACAATGTGTTGATGTGGGGGTTTTAGATTACAGAGGCTGGGGTTATTTGATGTAGGCGGACTTTGGGAAATTAGGGATATTGGTCTTGGGACTTTTGTGGGTAAAGATGATATCATATTGAGGAATATGGCATGCTAATGTTGGATGCATGGGTCACAGTGGACCTATCACAAACTGTGGAATTATTGAGATATGTAAGGTACTTATGGATGTAAGAGAAGATGATTATGCCATTTTAGATACAATGATGAGCACAGGTCCTGTATTTACATCATCAAAGCCTAGGTGGTATCTGGTATGCCCCTGCTCAACGTAATACCAGTAATGCAATCACTGCATGCTGTAAATGTATTGTCATCACTGTCCCTTTTAATTATAGGTTCTAACCTATCTGTAGTTACAGAAACAATCATAATGGCAATGGTGTACTTGGTGTAATTGTGGTGTACCTGTGATGTGCTATATGAATACCTGTATACTTTACATGCATGCCCCCACAGCCCACTTTTATTCTTCCTCTGTAAGAATAGATCTATGTACACACATAGTGGCAAAAATGTATAAAATAAATATGTGCAATGTTTATGTTGTTCCGGGCTTTACTGTTCATTGTTATTCCTAACCTAAAATAACCTTATAGTCCCATATAGACCACACAAACATTTTGTTAAAAGTGCTTATTTATTTTTTCCCTTTTGGTTAATTTTTTTGCTTAAGATTACTAGCTAATATACACTCACAGATCACTTTATTCGGTACATCTTGCTAGTACCGGGTTGGACCCCCTTTTGCCTTCAGAACTGCTGCAGATTTGTTGGCTACACATCCATGATGCGAATCACCTATTCACCACATCCCAAAGGTGCTCTATTGGATTGGGATCTGGTGACTGTGGAGGCCATTGGAGAACAGTGACCTCATTGTGATGTTCAAGAAACCAGTGGTGAGATGATTGGAGCTTTGTGACATGGTGCATTATCCTGCTGGAAGGAGCCATCAGAAGATGGGTACACTGTAGTCATAAAGGGATTGACATGGTCAGCAACAATACTCAGGTAGGCCGTGGGGTTTAAATTGGTTCTAAGGGGCCCAAAGTGTGCCAAGAAAATATCCCCCACACCATTACACCACCACCAGCCTGAACTGTTGATACAAGGAAGGATGGATCCATGCTTTCATGTTGTTTTTGCCAAATTCTGACCCTACCATCTGAATGTTGCAGCTGAAATCAAGACTCATCAGACCAGGCAACGTTCTTCCAATCTTCTATTGTCCAATTTTGGTGAGCCTGTGGTCGAATTGTAGCCTCAGTTTCCTGTTCTTAGCTGACAGGAGTGGCACCGTGTGTGATATTCTGCTGCTGTAGCTGCTTTAAGGTTTGATTTGTTGTGCATTCAGAGATGGTATTCTGCATACCTTGGTTGTAATGAGTGGTTATTTGAGTTGCTGTTGCCTTTCTATCATCTCAAACCAGTCTGCCCATTCTCCTCTGACCTCTGACATGAACAAGGCATTTTTGCCCACAAAACTGCCGCTCACTGGATATTTTCTCTTCTTGGGATCATTCTCTGTAAACCCTAGAGATAGTTGTGGGTGAAAATCCCAGTAGATCAGCAGTTTTTGAAATACTCAGACCAACCCGTCTGGCATCAACAACGATGCCAAGTTCAAAGCCACTTAAATCCCCATTCTTCCCTAGTCTGATGCTCAGTTTGAACTTCAGCAAGTCATCTTCACCACTTCTAGATGCCTAAATGCATTGAGTTTGCTATCATGTGATTTGCTGATTAGCAATTTGTGTTACCAAGCAATTGAACAGGTATACCTAATAAATTGGCAGGTGAGTGTGTGTGTATATATATATATATATATATATATATATATATATATATATATATATATATTTTTTTTTTTTTTTTTTAAACATTTGTACATCATTATACATATAAGAATCTGCTGTGTTTTACCAGTGGTTCTTACACTTTTTTCAACAATGTTTACCACACAATGTTTGCCACAGATGACATCTGAGCCTCATCTGTTTCAGACATCATCAGGCAAAATAAATTTAATGAAGAGGGTGAATTAAAATATAAGAAATCTCCTTCGGAAAATAAGCCACAAACAAATTGAGTAATCCTTAAAAATATATAAAAAGTCATATGTCCATCAACAAGCCCACCACATACCATGTCTGCACCCCCCCTCACTTTCATCATGCAAAATGCTTGTACCCCCTTGTCTCAAACTCATCACTCTTACGCAGGGCTGGACTGGCAATAAAAACCAGCCCTGGAAATAATTTCATACCAGCCCCATAGCATTATTATACCAGCCCAACAGCATAACGTCACACAGGAGATGTCATAGATTGTGCGGCCATGGTACAGGAGATGTCATAGATTGTGCGGACATGGTACAGGAGATTTTGGAGGCTGTGCGGACATGGTACAGGAGGTGGTCATAGGCTGTGCGGACATGGTACAGGAGGTGGTCATAGGCTGTGCGGACATGGTACAGGAGGTGGTCATAGGCTGTGCGGACATGGTACAGGTGCTGGTCATAGGCTGTGCGGACATGGTATAGGAGGTGGTCATAGGCTGTGTGGACATGGTACAGGAGGTGGTCATAGTCTGTGCGGACATGATACAGGAGGTGGTCATAGTCTGTGCAGACATGGTATAGGAGGTGGTCATTTATGGGCTGTGCAGACATGGTATAGAAGGTGGTCATAAGCTGTGCAGACATGGTACAGAAGGTGTCAGAAGCTGTGCAGACATAGTAGGAGGTGGCCATAGGCTGTACAGACATGGTACAGGAGAGTAACAGGAGGTGGTCATAGGCTGTGCAGACATGGTACAGGAGAGTAACAGAATGTGGTCAGAGGCTGTGGAGGGTCTTACCCGGCCATGATGTGGAGAGGCGCACGCCACCCCCGAGACTAGTGCCTTACATTTAAAAATGGCGCATTTATGTCACTGCACATGTGCCCACCTGCCCGAAAATAGCTGAGCGTGTATTGCCTTTCCCTAGCCTGGCTAGCTTCAGAACAGCGCATTCTTAGTCGACATGCCCGCAGCCATATTTTTTATGGGCAGCCCTAAACTATGCTGCAATTTAAAGGATGCCCGTAAAAATTAACGGGCAATTGGCAACACTGGGTCGACGGCCAGGCGGTCGCAGCCACAGCTCAAAGCGAGCCTGGCCCTGCTCCTACATCCCTCATTCTTTCACCACTCACTGACACTACACCCACTCCTCTTTGCACACACCGTGCAAACCACCTGGCCTGCGCTCCCCCCTTCTTTTAGAACAAAACCAAAGTAAATTCCCAGCTCAACCCACCAGCCAGTCTGCAACCAACCAAATTATCATGTCTAACAGTATGTGTTTAATACAGGGGCTCTCCAAGGCACCCCATTATTATCTGCAGTTCTAACTCTTCTTTCAGGACCCATTTCACCCATAGCTCCCCTCCCTTTTTTTTCACCACTTATTGTGCCTGCATCCCCCCTTTTCTCAGCACCTATCTTACTTGCAGCCCCAATTCTCTCAGCACCCAGCATGCCTGTAGCCCCCTTCTCTCACCACCTATCGTGCCTGCAGCCCTACTTTTTTCAGCACCCAACTTTCTTATAGTGTTTTTAAGTGTTTGTGCATGGCAGTTTATGTAAAAAAATGTGAAATGTCCCATAGAAACCAAGAAAGTGTCAGTATTTAACATTCATAGTTCAAAGTCAATAAAGACAAAAAAGATTATTTGGTGGGTATAGACAATGGTAATTTGTATATACAGAAAACAGCGCTCAATGGGATCATGATAAAAGTTAATTTAATCAAAAGTACAATCCAATGACAGGAAAAACAGGGAACAATTCAATCCAGTACTGATCACATCATCAAAGGAATCTGGTAAAACCATTAATGAAAAACTGTTTTTTTAGCGCTGGAAGTTTTTTGTTGTTTGATATAATGGTAATTTGTATCACTTTCATGTACTCAAAATTGAAGTGTTGAGTAATGGCTAAGTGGTTAGTTTGCGCTTTACAGGGTATTGAGGGTATTGAGCCCAATTGGCAGTTGGCAATTCTTCTTATGTTTTTGCTGATGTCTGAATTGTCTAGCTTCATCTCAGCCCCTGGTAGGTTCATCATCTTGGCCTTAATGTGAATCTGTGCATAACTATGACAGGGCCATTATACTGTTAGCTTTTAAACATTGTTTTTTACTCAGTAAGGTGCCATGGAACTACTACAAAAGCTTGCAAAGGAAAATGTTATCTAAATGTGGTGTTTGTTAGCAATACAAGTGGGGATATCAACAGGAATGTATGCTAGAACTTACATTTGACATATTATATCATTTTGCTATGGGCCAATCTGGGGCCTTGACTCAATTTACTGCTTAGAGATATATGGCATGTCTAGTGCTGCTGTTCAGACTCCAGGGCCTGGAAAACACAGACCAGGGCCTGGACTACATTTTTTCTTAAGTGGTCCTCAGTAGTAATACATTCTTCAAGTACTAGTAAACTTTTGAGAAGAAAAAATATATTTAAAAAAATAGGTTGATCTTCATAGGGTCCTCATCATGGCCACACCCAATGCACCAAGGGGCTTGAACAAGGGGTGGTAAAGAACCCTAAAACACATGACACACCAGTTGGGTCATTGCTCTTGACCTATCCTTGTTGTATGGAAGTACAGTTGTGCTCATAAGTTTACATACCCTGGCAGAATTTATGATTCCTTGGCCATTTTTCAGAGAATATGAATGATAACACACACATTTTTCTTTCACTCATGGTTGGTGTTTTGCTGAAGCCATTTATTATCAATCAACTGTGTTTACTCTTTTTAAAACCTAATGGCAACAGAAACTACCCAAATGACCCTGATCAAAAGTTTACACACCCTGGTGATTTTGGCCTGATAACATGCACACAAGTTGACACAAAAGGTTTTGAATGGCTATTAAAAGGTAGCCATCCTCACCTGTGATCTGTTTTCTTGTAATTAGTGTGTGTGTGTAAAAGGTCAATGCATTTCTGGACTCCTGACAGACCCTTTCATCCAGTGCTGCACTGAAGTTTCTGGATTCTGAGTCGTTGGGGAAAGCAAAAGAATTGTCAAAGGATCTGCGTGAAAAGGTAGTTGAACTGTATAAAACAGGAAAGGGATATAAAAAGATATCCAAGGAATTGAGAATGCCAATCAGCAGTGTTCAAACTCAAATCAAGAAGTGGAAAATGAGGGGTTCGGCAAAACACTAACCATGAGTGAATTTTTTTTTTTTTTTATGTTATCATTCATATTCTCGGAAAAATGGCCAAGAAATCATAAATTCTGCCAGGGTGCAAACTTATTAGCACAACTGTATATATTTTTAAGATTCTGCACCAAGACAGAAAAGAAATGCATTTCAAGGTCCTGAAGTCACCTGAATCCACCAGCACACACGCTAAGAGTCAAGTGAGAACAAGAGATGTGGAGGATAGTATACTTTGGTAAACAAAACAGAAGCATTCAACAGTAGCTATAAGGAACAGGTAGCAATACATTTAAAGTGTAAGTCAGGGCAAAATTAAAGCAAACAAACAAACCATATGCAGTACACAATGCATGCACATTTTCTCATGTTTTATTATTTTACAAAACCCTGCAAGTACAACAAAATATGTGTTGATCTGCCAGAAATGCACTCCGCTCTTAAGGCAGAACTAAACCCTCCTATCCTTTTCAGCCAAGGAAGCTGCCATCTTAGCCTCTGTTTGATTTGCAACTGCCATCTTAGCCTCTGTTTGATTTGCAACTGCAATGATGCTGCACATGTGATCAGTTATGATACCAGTCATTTGATGGCTGAAAGTACAAGAAAATGTGACAGTTAGCATTCCCAGCATGCCGGAAATATAACTGTTTTCTGAAGCCATTAAATTGGTCAGTTTAGATCTGCTTTAAAGGAGAAGTATGGGTTTGGCGTTTTTTGCTGTTTTATACTTACCTAGGTGGATGCAGAATTGGACCGATGCTGCATCTGTCTCCTGCTGCCTCTGCACTGAAAACCCGAGCAACCGAACACCCCTAATGGGAGTGTTCCGAAGTCGAGTTGACGCTGTTCCTGGACTGATATTGGTGACGTCAGCAGAGAGCAGACTTCAGGCCGCTCTCTGCTGAAAATGGGTCACAGGAGTGCAAAACGAATTGCACTCCTGTGAACCATAGGAGAAGCCCAGCCGAATGAGCTCAGGCTGGACTTCTCCTTTAAGTCCTGTTGTGGGCTGAAAATGCCTACTGTTTTTGTAGATGGAGTGTTGTCAACCCATCTACTCTCCCATCTCCCAAAAATAAGTGCTTTTAGGGCTAATTACTCTCAGGAAGTGAGAAATGGACACAGGACACTTCTGAATTTCTGACATGATCAACGGGTATTCTTTGCACTTATATAACAAAACTTATACAGATATAACAAAACTTTCAGTGGTATTTGCGACATTTATACATTGTTAGTGTTTACATACACTTAAAGTATACAACTGCTAAAACATATACTGATATCTCAGTGCGATGTTTTTTTCCTGTTTTTTTTTTTTTTTTTCTGCTCAAACACTACATATTATTTACATTAGTTTCTTCTCAATTTACCTATCTGAGAATGTTTTTGATTGTTTTTTACCCCTTACCTACAAATAAAATCCATTTATGCTATTATGGGAAATTTAAAGCAGCCCTGTAATAGTATGTTACCATATGTTACAGTAACTCCAGGAAGAAAAGGCCATAAAAAGAGTTACAAGCTAATCTGGAAAGGAATTGTCACAGTAGATGTCTTGTAGGCATATATGTCTAGAGCCTGTAATGTTTAACATATGGCACACACACACTACCTTGCTTTAATAGTGCTTTGGAAAGGCAAAACTGGCATAACCTTACTCCAGAAAACTTTTACTGTTTAATGTTCACTTGGGTATTTAAAACAAAATGTAGTTTTTATCAAATAAAATGTTGCATTATTTCAAAAAGATTTCCATGCAATTTTCTATAGAGCAGCATATCACCAGCAAACATGCAGAGAACACACCATCTAGTGTGCTGTGTACATGGGACAGCAGGATTAGACGTTGTTCCCCCTCAGTCTGAAGGGCTGCTGTAAATGTCTGTACAATCAAGGCTAGCTTCTAGTATAGTTGCCTTTTATGTTCATTTTAGGACAGTGAAGGTGAATGGATTTTAGTTTCCACCACCTTGGAATCCACATTATGCTGACTGTCCCAGAAATCTACACTCATTACGTTTAGGTTGACAAGTTTCTTAAAATGTACTGATATGCCTGTGTACTGTACACTTCTCTGTGCCTTGTTTCAACGATAACAAATGACAGTCCCTCAAGAATAATTCAAAAGGTATGTTCTAAAATTTATGCAAAGTTGTTTTGTTGCTTAAGGCTCTAGGAAACCAATTTATGGAAATCCAAAGTGCCTAAAAACAATTAGATTGTTGTGACAATTGTGTAGAAAAAACAATAAATAGGATAGGCTGCATATACGTAAAGTGTATCTGTGCATTAGGTTGCTCTTGCTCCTTTGCTGCTACTTTCAGATACCAGAGGTAAAAAAAAAACAGCCAAGCTTTAGGGTCCATTCGGAGTTTACACTGAGCTGAGTTTTCTGCTTGCCCCATGTGACAGGTCAAGCACCAGCGCTGACATTTGAATACCCAGCAGTACCAGAAATGCGACTATGCATACATACTTAGTAATATGTAAGTGCAATTAATACCTCCTAAAGAGGCACTTCTCCTGACAGTGCCATCATCTTTCTTTCACTTTCAAAACCTGACCCATCTTCAGGGATCATCTAGAGCAGGGATCTCCAAACTACAGCCTTCCAGCTGTTGCGGAACTACATGTCACATGAGACATTATAAAACTCTGACAATCACAGACATGACTGGGCATGATGCTAATTGTACTTCCTAAACAACTGGAGGGCCATAGTTTGGAGACCCCTGATCTAGAGTAACTGGAAAAAGATGCTGGCCCATGGTGGATGCAGCAATTCAAATACTGGTACCTATGCAATAACTTTAGTTCAGATATGCCTTTGTTCAGTTTTACAGGTTACAGATCCAGTGCATTTTAATGGTATACTCAATAAACAGTAGCAAGGTAATAATAAAGTACAGAGAGGAAAGGTAAAATGAGGAGAAGAAGAAAGGTAGCAAAACAGTGTCTGAACACTGGTAAATCATATCGTATATTTTGGTAAGATATACACTTGAGTAGGGCTACAATGGGTCATTATTAAGGATCTAGCATGACAGGGGAGGCCAAGGTTATTGGAGTTTTAGGGGAGAGGAGAGTAATAGATGATAAGTACACTTTAGGTGCAACGGAGATAGTATAAATTGCTTATTGCAGAGTCTATCAGAGTTCCTATAAGCTAGCCAGCAAGTCCAAGAGGAGCAGGTGCCTTCAGGTCATTTCTGTCAGCTGCCACCAGGGTCTCCTTGTTCATAATTTTGTTTGGAACCTGGTCCCATTCTACAATATGTGGAGAAGAGGTTGATTTTCAATGACGGGAACGTTTGCAATAACCTTAAGGTTCTTGGTGTGTGTATACTTTATCTTATACACATTACCCCCCCCCCCCCCACCCTACCCCTTTCAGATGTCCCTTTTCAATGTTGCTACCAAAATGTGAATTTTCTGTACCATGCTGTATCTTGTACTGAAAGAATACCATCACAGGGAACCATTGTATTTAGGGTACAGCAATAATGGATGTAAATTAATGTGTCCATTGTCATTGATGTGTGGAAAATAATGCACATTTTTGCAGTGCTGGGCTCCATAGAAGTTGAAATGCCTGTTATGGCTAACGGTGTGCACTTGATATCACCCATCCTGTAGTACTGTAATATTTTTAAAGCTTGCCATGAGTAAGTTACTAACATCAGTCCTGAAAAACAGTTTCCAAAATGTCAGCTTGTTTCTTGAACATGAGTACAGCACTCTAAAAGTTGTCTGACATACATAATATATGCCACATGCATAAAGGAAAGTGACTCCACCTCTAAACTCAGGCAGTTTCAGTCATTCTCTCTGTTATATCTTATTGAACAAGACATGTTGGAGTCTTTCCATGTGTCTAAACGTATTAAATGACCATAAATAAGTGTAGGTGTAGCATACTTTTCACTGATATCTGTAATGTTTCCCCTGTAATGGTGAACAAAATGGATTGTATAGGTAACACTACAACTCACAGAATCTAAAGCTTTTTATTACTTACATTAGCATGGCTGATTTTCAGCTATGTATCCTCCAGGCCACCTTAATGCCACCTCTCAGCACCTAGAAGAAGTAGTCATTTTAAGTAAAACAAAGGTATGCATACCATTTAAATAGCACGTATACATGCTTTTAAACAAGAACACGTTTAGGCTGATTTAACAATATACCTGCTTCCCCCACAAAATGAGTATCCTTAGGTTGTACGATCTGATGCCTTTCTGCAGATTCAGACAATTAGTATTACACAGGGCCTGTCCATCAATTTCATTTGCATGTAGTTTAGTTAGAAAGTCAATTTTTTTTATTTAAATGTAACATGTTGTTTAGCAGTTAAATTGCTTTGTAAACTTCCCATACTGTCTGGATGTTTTTCCCAATTCCCATTCTGAAGGACCATGAACAGATTATGTTTTCAAATTCCATAGCGTTGAAAAGGCATATGATTTTTATCTAATCTATTATACATAGAAAATATAAAAAAAAAATGACCTGTTAGTGGTCTCTTTGGGACTTGTTGGCCATATGACTTCCAGTCACAAATGGAAAGAATAATCAGATGCAAGGGGCACAGAGTCTTGTATTACTCCAGTGCTGGTGTAATCTGTACTGATCCCAACTAGCCAAATGCCTAGGAACATACAGTATGTGAAGTTGCAAGACTTGCATTTGAGAGAACATCAAGCTATATCTACACTTGCTCAGAGACATGTTTCAAAGTAGGCTCCTGGCTGTATAAATTATTCTCCTTTCAATATTTGTTGGCTATATTTTAACAGCTTCTGGGCCTGTAGTGCTACATCTAAGCAAGTAAATGTACATATATTCTTTGAGGTAATCTCATAGTGCAGTTAAACTCACCTGTACCAGAAGCAGCAAACGTTCTATTTTTGTATGCCTACCTTTTAATGTGCACTGTGTCAGCAGATATTTAATCTTTTCAGATATATATTCCATATGGTCTGGTCCTTTCCACTCAACACCTTGTTCCTCTGTTGTTCTCTAATACCTTATATCTCTCCAGAGACTTGTAGGTTTTGCGGAATTGATGTCTGCTTATACCTTCTGCTTAAAGTGAAAAAGTTTCAGATTGATATGTAAAATTATATTTAGATAATTGAAGAGCAAGGCATGACTAGATTAAAGACATTTAAACATAATAATTGATCCCACCTTTATAAAAATAAACATACTACTGCCTTTCCGCAAGTAAGATCTCTCCTTTTATTTCTGTTCCAAGAGTTTATTTTGTTTAGCCCAGACTCTTTTTCTCACTAAGCCGCTGTGTTCAGCCTGGCGGATTCTTGCTGTTAATGTATTAAAGAAAACATTTAAAGGACTTTTGAGATTTCTAAATGCCTGTTAATGCTTGAAAAAAGGTGATTTTGATTTTGAAATGGAAATTCTGTTCAATAGCATTCATTGGAGGCAGTTAAGGTAAGAGTCTGTTGTGTTTCACTTTCCTTCATTCCCACATGCCATTGAACTTAAGATTTAAGGGGTCAACTCTTCCAAAAGAAATGTATTAGCCATGGGTGGGCATCATCAGGTTGAATCGCCCACTGGCTTACAACGTGTATTATATCTCCTGAAGAGCCTGATGGCAAGATCTATACAACTTAATTCCTGCCTCTAACCATCTGATGGATTATTAGAGGGGGGTCTCACTCACAAATGCATTCTTCTATTTATTGTGCACTATATAGGATGCAAAGACAACAGTAAAATTCCCTTGCATGGCTCTGTAATGGCCAATAGCAGAACAGGTTGGGTGAGGCAGAGGCTGATAGGAATACATACTTCAAGCAACCTTGAGAAACATAAGTAGGTTTTGCATAATTCAATAATCATGCCCTCCTAAAAATAAGTATCAGTGTTTGGCTGCGTTAATCTTGAAAGTAACAATCCTGCTTAGTTAAAAATAATCTCTCAGATATATTGAGCAGATCTTTAGCTAACTTAATTGCAGCTGACAGTGTAAAATACTCTTTCCTATTATCTGAAATGTTTCAAAATGAGAGCCAAATGGTCCTGCAAGAAAGAAAAAAGTCTTTAATCAAACAGTTCTGTATTTGATAATAAACATCATGACCTATCACCCTTTAATGCTCTCAGGCTGCCAGGTAATGTTGCATGCTGATACTAATCTAATTACTTCTCAATACATTACTGTAAAGGAGAAGCAAATTGCATAAGATGATTATAGGCTAATCTCACAGCTTGCCGTTTTCCTCTCTGATGACTTATCTAGCAGAGTTAGATGAAGGGATGGTTTCAAAACAAGCATCGTGACGTTTTTTTAAATTGTTATGCAGACAACAGGTGATTGTATGCAGACTTTCCAACAAACGCACAAAGATATACAATATATGGATTTATTTATACCCCGGTTATGATGATGTATGTTTCGTTTGCATACAAAAGGGGCAAATACGCCTTAAAGTGTATATTAAGCCAAACAGCTTCCTAGTTTTAGATAGAATCGGGAAGGATTAGAACTCTGTTTGAGTTTCATTGCTATCTATGGCTCTGTTAGAAAGATTTACCCTTACTTCCTGTCCTGTTGACAGTGTTTCAAAGAGAAAATAGGAGGAAAAAATATGCAACAAGGACAAAGACAAAAATCAAAACCTGACAGGTGTTCTATTCTTTCCCACTCCAAAACCTAAAAAAAATATTCTTGGCTTGCTATACTCTTTAGCTCTTTGGACATATCTAGTAAGTCAAAGGTTGTAATGGTTTAAAATAAGCTCAGCAGGCACAAGGCTATTGTGTAAAAGTGATCCAGGTGGCTATAGAGCTGCCCGATCACTTTATATGACTTGTTAGGTGGCCCTTCTAGTATTCCCCCCACCGTAGCTCCTGGGATTTCCTGATCCTTTAATGAGACTGAAACCCACAACAAATGCTGTCAGGATGGTGAGCTGGAAGACATTTAGGAACATTTGTTTCCTGATTTCTTCTGCTGAGTCCGAACCTAGAAGTGCTCAGGTCTGAGCTATTGTGACAAAAAATCCAGAGTTGCCTTTTACAACTTTCATGTATTTATAAAATACTTTTCCATATAATAAAAAAAATTTTAATTCAAAATTGAATACTTTTTATTAATTAATTTAAGCTGCTAAAAAACCCTGTGAGGGAATTCCCATTCTTTATTAGGGGTTTATTAGACCCCTGATGTGTAAAAAAAAAAACAGTACCTGTTGCATGCTCAGTGCTATCACATAAGAGGCTTGTTAGCCCCTTGTGATGTCAATAAAGTAAAATTAAAAAAAGTGTTAAAAAGGTGATATATAATATAATATATAATATTATTTATAAATATATAAATATGTAAATAAAAAATAGAAACACCCTGTCACCCCACACACACATTATTAAAAACACAAATGCCTGTACATGTGAGTGAGAACAATCATTCTGGGTCTCTGAATTATGGTTAACTTGAACCTAATGCACTGTGAAGGCATTTAAATCCATCTATTTATAATTTTGGGTACCTTCATTTTTCACCATTTTGTACATGCCGTTTTAACGCTTGATATGTTTGGTATCTACTTACTCAATATTACCTCATCTTATAAATTGTACAAAAAAAAAAAAAACAGGAATTAAATTGTGTATAGACTTGATAAACCCAGAGAACCCCCAGTTTCCTACAATGACGGACTATATCAGCCACAAAAAGGAGACATATTTGATACAAAATGTAAAAATAAATATGTACAGATTAAGTAAACATGGTCCATACAGTGGTGTGGTATGGACCATGTTCACTTATGTTATACGTGTTTATTTTATTATTTGTATATTTTATATGCTTAATTCCCCTGTTGGGGCATCACTAAAATTTTATCTTCTAACATTTTAACTCTTTTCTAAATAAATACAATGTTTTTATCATAAATGTCTCCTGTTTGTGGTCGATATAGACCGTCATTGTAGGATACTGGGGGTTCTCCAGTTAGCGCCATTAATTTTGCATGTATCGTTTGGATGAGGCGAAAGTCTATTTTTTATTATTTATAGACTTGATATACAATTGCACAAGTATCATGTGACCTAAAAAAAAGTTAAGATATCATCTTTTTTTATTCAACAGGGCCTCTGCATTAATACATTTTTAGGACTTTTTAATTAATTTTACACGTGTGTAAAAAAAAAAAAACACATCAGGGGCAAAGTATGTATGTGCCTTTTAAGTCTCTTCCACAACCCCCCCTCGCCCCGCAAAAAAAAAAAAAGACACATACTTGGTACCATAACTGGAGTGTGAATATATCATATGTTTTGATACGTTTCTGTAATGCCCCGTACACACGGGCGGAATTTCTGCCCGAAAAATCTTTCCATGGTTTTTCCGACGGAATTCCGCTCAAGCTTGGATACACACGGTCACACAAAAGTTCTCTGAACTTTCGATCGTCAACAACTCAGTGATGTACAACACTACGACGAGCCGAGAAAATTAAGTTCGATGCTTCCGAGCATGCGACGAATTGTTTCCGAGCATGCATAGGAATTTTGCGTGTCGGGAATTGCTACAGACTATTGCAATTTCCGATCTGAACTTTTTCCGACCGAAAAATAGGGAACCTGCGCTCAATCTTTTGCTGGTGGGAATTCCTCCAGCAAAAGTCCGATGGAGCATACACACGCTCACATTTTCTGACCAAAAGCTCTCATCGGTCTTTTGCTGGCCGAATTTCCTATCGTGTGTACGGGGCATAAGACTCTGCATGAAATTGTCTCTTGCCTGAATAATAGTTTTAAATAAGTTTTGCATTCATCATGTCTGGGATATGGATATGTCATGTTTGGAACAAAAGCTTTTTTTTTAATGGGACTTATTCACTGGGATGCATTAACAATGTAAGTAGCAATTATGTGCTGATAACTTTAGCAGCCAATGAAAAATCTGATTTGTAGGTGTAGTCTAGTAAAGTTGTAATTAGCTGATCTGCGATTGGTTCTTGTGTTGATCAGCAATCTAACAGAGGGTTAATTAGAAACTTTCAATCTATTACTTTTCTAAAACCAGTATCTGCTAAACAGAAAACGGCAGAAGTGGCTTGCCTGCAGTAGCATGACTTAAAGGAAACTAAATGGACTATTTTTTTGTGTGTGTTTCTTTTCCTAATGTACCATTTTGCTTCATTTATATATACTTTAAATAAATACTGCATGGCTTGTTACTTTTGTATTATACATTGCAGACATTTTATTATCTTTTTTCATGCTTCATTTGTAATACTTTTAAATCAGGTCTGGACATCTCGACATGATCTCACATAAAAGATTATAAAAAACAAAGTGAAGTAAAATTTCTCCTGCCTTTATTGTATATTAGGCGGTATGAGCAAAACAGTCACTATGCAGTTACCTCATGTTTTCATGTAGTTTGCATCTTTTGTTTCATGAAATGCTGTTTAAGTCGTCCGCTGGCTGCCTCAGAGGGAACGGTTTGATTACTGCAGGTGGTTCACTGGCTTCTGCTTTCATCATAAACTCTCACCACTTCAAAAACACCCCAGCATCACAAGTGACCCCATGACACTTGGCTGTATGCCTGCCATTTTATGGTTCATTTCTAAACGCTGTACTGTAGAAGGTTTATCAGAACCTATTTGATTTTAGATGTCTGTAACTGGTTTTACAGATTCATCTAGCTGGCATTTACGAATTAAAAAAGTAAATAACACTAACAATCGTCTGAATGTATGCACCAGAAACCTGTCTTTGCTAATGATTTCATCTGTTGCTTGGTTTGAAGTTTTCCCAACATATGGTGTGCAGTTTCTAGGTGTTTTCTTTATAATACAGTTGTTCATAGTAAACTGTTTATATTAATGTGTTATTTTCTGTGCTGGGGTAATGGTTTTGTAATAATATGCATAGCATGATAGTGCCTAGAAGGATTTGGTGATGAAATTGAGGTAAGTACAGATGTGTGGAAAGGAGGGGGGGCCTCAGTTAGGACACCTAGCGGAAAAAAGCAAAAGTATACTTTATTTATAAGTACACTTGGAGCGATCACTAATTTAAAGTGATGAAATGCATTCTCTGCATTAAGGTAAAATATGTTCTAGCATTTGTATCGCTCCCTCACCCACTAAATAATTAGTCCTCACTTGATCCAGCTCTGTGCCCATTTGCAGCAGCTCCATCCTCTCCCCCCTCTGTAATAGAACAGAGAGGCAGCAGCAGGAGCCATTGGCTCCTGCTGCTGTCAATCAAATCCTTTGAGCAGAGAGCAGGGTTGCTGTGTGTGTGTGTGTGTGTGTGTATGGACACACACAGCAGAACTTGGAGGCGCCGAACACGTGTCACCATAGGAAGTGAAGATTGGGGCAGGTAAGTATAAACATGTGTATTATTTTAACCACTTAAGGACCGAGCCTCTTTTTGAGATTTGTTGTTTACAAGTTAAAAACTGTTTTTTTTTTTTTGCTAGAAAATTACACAGAACCCGCAAACATTTAGCAAAACTACAAGTCCCATAAGGCATTGGAAAGCTGACAGTTACAAGCATGACTCCCACAGGCAGAGGCATGATGGAACTTGTAGTTTCACAACAGCTGGCCACCAGTTTGAGACCCCTGCCCTAGAGAATAAAATGGCGGCCATTGCAATACTTTCTGTCACACCGTATTCGTGCAGCGGTCTTACAAGCTCCCTTTTTTTGAAAAAAAAATCACTTTTTTAAATACAAAAAATAAGACAAAAGTAAAGTTAGCCCAATTTTTTTTATATTGTGAAAGATAGTTACGCCGAGTATATTGATACCCAATGCTCGTGGAATGGTGACAAACTTTTACCCTTAAAAATCTCCATAGGCAAAGTTTTTAAAAATTCTACAGGTTGCATGATTTTTGTTACAGAGGAGTTCTAGTGCTAGAATTATTGCTCTCACTCTACCGATCGCGGTGATACCTCATGTGTGGTTTGAACACCGTTTTCATATGCAGGCGCTACTCATGTATGCGTTCGCTTCTGAACGTGAGTTCGGCGTGACGGGGCGCGTTTACATTTTTTTTTCCTATTTATTTGACCTTTTATTTTTTATTTTTACACTGTTCTTTTTTTAAAAAAAATTGTGTCATTTTCACATTCTTATATAATGTAAACATCCATTGTAGTAGAAAAAAAGCATGACAGGACCTCTTAAATATGAGATCTGGGGTCAAAAAGATCTCATATTTACACTAAAATGCAATAAAACATTTTTTTGTCATTTAAAAAAAAATAAAGTAAAAAAAAAAACGGCCCTTTAAAAGCTATGAGCGATAGTGACGTTTTGACGTCGCTTCCGCCCTGCAATGGTATGGAGACGGGTGGGGGCCATCTTCCCCTCACTCGTCTCCATACCCAACACCAAGAAGAATCCGTTCGCCTCCGCCGCTACCGACAATTCCTATGGGTATAGGTGATCATGTAAAATTTTCTCCTGTGACAGTGCTCAAGTATAAAGCCATTTGTAGGCCCAAAAACTGTCACATGAAAGGGAGGGTGATGTCACTGATCCCCACAACTGCTGACACATTAGATTAATTTTTCAATCCTTAAATACAAATACTGTAGCTGCTGACTTTTAATATTAGGACACTTACCTGTCCAGGAATCCAGCAGTGTCCTCAACCAAGCCGATTTTTCAATCGGCTCTCGGGTGCTGCCCCTGCCATCTTAGGTAAGGGAGAGATCGGCAGTGAAGCCTTGAGGCTTCACAGCCAGTTCCCTACTGTGCATGCGTGAAGTGGGCTACGCTTTGTAAATGGCCCAGTGGTGGGGGAAGGAGGAGAGGGGCTTAACCTCTGGCTGAATTCACTGCAGCAAACTCGCCTGGAAGTGGGAGCAGGTACCTGTCAAAACCAGGTACCCCCCCCCCCCCCAAAAGGTGCCAAATGTGGCAGCGGAGGGGGAGAGGAGGCAGACAAGCAGAGCATCCCCTTGTAGGTGGAGCTCCTTTTTAACATAAGCAGCAGTGCCTGGCTGCTCGTGAATTTACAGAAGTTTGAAATTCTGAAGATGTCAGGATCTACTCTCATAATGGACACTCACATGAACAGTCACATTACTGATGGTCCTTCTCCCTACTGCAAATATACTGTAAATGTTCTTTATCTTCATACATATTTTTTACCACTATTTTGCAACATTGTCCTGCATTTGTTTTCTTCCAGTCTGGGAAACGTAGAAAGTTGCAAAGTCAAATGGGATAAAAATAAAATGGAAAAAAAGAAAAGATAGCCCAAAAATGCAGAAGAAAGCTAAAGTCCAAAAAAATATATATTTATTCCACCGTCAGGAAAGTTTCTTACCCAGCTCCCCCTTTTAATATCACACTTTCTAAAGGGGTAATTGCTGGTGTACATAATTAACATTATTTTATTAATTTAGTCAGTACAGATCCCTGAGGTCTATCTACAGATAGATTTTTCTTGGTGAATTTTCCTTAATAAAAATATAGGGTTTTTTTTATAAAAAAAGAAAACTGATGTAATTGATATATCCTATGCAAAAAGTTCAAGTAAAAAAATTAACCTTTTTTTTTTTTTTTAACTTCATTTATTTATGAGAGATACGCAGGTACAAAATTCACATTACTTAAAATATGCAGTATTTGTTATACATTAACAAAGATTTACATATTCTGTCTTCTTTTAAAAAAACACTGTGTTCTTTATAGCAACACATCAGCATTATAAAATGACAAGTGTTTAATGCACATTCAGCATGAGAAAATTAATGTTAGTAAAATGTCTAAGCAACATTTCCTTTCCAAAGAGATAAGTAAGCATATAGGATTATTGAATTGATGAGGAACAGACAAGAGGCATACAGTAAATGAAAAAAAAAAGAATTTCATGTTTTCTTCTTCTAACAAAGCTAGAGTAAGATCTCATATTAAGTAGGTCATTAGTTATGGTCGCAATTTCCCATAAATTATACCCCAGTGGCAATTCCTGTAGCAAGAGTTCACACTGGGAAAGGGAGAAGCACCAATCAATTGTGCTGCAATGCTTAGGCGTTGACAAGGAGCATGCTGATTGGAGGAGAGCGCAGAATGACAGAGACTTTGAGCTGATCCGTGAACTGTATCTCCTTTGGCTTTCCAGTCATAGGCTGGCAAAAGACAAGGCCTGTAAGTGTAACATATCTGCAGAAGAGAAAAAATAGGTCTCCTCCCCTGCCAGACAGAGCTGTGCCATGTAAATCTCAGGACTGTGTCATGGTTATGCAGTAATCTTTCCCTGTTTGCTTACCTCTCCTCATGTGCTCCAACTAAGAGGCCAGCCACTCTCACCTGGTGGGTTTTATAACCTCTCCTCTAAGCATAGCTCCACCCCAGGCCCTTTCAGGGAACCCTATATTAACCTGTGCACTGCAAGCCAGTGGTGCTGATCAACCATTGTGTATCCGTGGTGTGTTCGGCTTCCTGGTTCCTGCTTGTCGTGTGCTCTATGTTTGTCTCTGTTACCGACCTTGGCGTGTTCTCAATTATTCCTGTCTGCTTGTGATCTTGACCCTTTGGCATGTCCCCGACCATCCCTGTCTGCCTGTGACCCTGAACCTTTGGCGTGTACTCTGTTGTTCCTGTTTACCCTGACCTCTGCCTTATCCCCTTACTATCCTTGTCGTTCCAGCCTGCTGCTTCCTTCTCCTGTAGTCTACTGTGAGCGTGAGCTGTGAGACCCTGGGGGTCGCGACCTGGAGCCAGACTGCAGCGAAGTCCATCCTCACCACTAGAGGCTCTGGCGAACACCTGCTGGCTCTTAGACTCCGCGCCCTGGGGAATCTATGCTCTAGTTCCCACTGGGATCTGTGTTAGTGATCCAGTAGACCTGTGTCCTGAATCTCCCTGGGTACAATCCGCAGCAGTCAGTCCTAAGGTCCACTACCTAGCGGTGCACTTCCAATTCCTACTGAGTGCACCTGTCACCTGGTCTCAGGTGACCTGACAGACTGGATGAAAATAACTAACAATCCACTGGCAGGTAAAACAGACCTAATGTATGTATTTATTCTGTATTTGAACTTTGTATTTAAAAGTTGCCTGGATCTGAATAACAATCAATCAGCTAGAATTTTCCAAAGGAGAGAAGTAATGGCAGCTGCCATATTTCTTTAATGGCATATTTATTTAAAACTGGACATCTTTAACAAATGATCCATATATGCTATCTACTGTATTTATACAGACACGATTGACATAAGAATTTGTCAGCATTGTCTTGAACAGCATAACTAAAAGCAGCCATTTAGGGTGCATCTGGTAAGACGCGGAGCTGAGCCTGGCAGGATATGGGATTTACAATCACAGTTTGTGCCACCTGCACCTTGCGCATTGCATTGTCCTGGGAAGTGGTGGACCTTTCTGGGGGCTTTGCACCTGTGGCTGGACGACGTAGCTGTGAGTCACCTAGAGTGATATCACCTTTGTAAGAAACTACTAATAATCCTTCCCTTAAAAAAGATCTACTTATCCACATTTATCTTTTTCTTTATATTTATATAAAATAACACTTAAATACTGAATCCATTGTTACCTCACTTATTCGTCAGCTTTCCAGTCCTAGAATGTTAAAACCTTTTTAAAAGCCCCCAAAGACAATGAAAGATTAGCTCTACCAAATTTTCTCCCCTTTTTTTATTACTTTCCTGCTCATCGTTTTGCATGATTGCCTGTTATATAGTGGCAAAAACATTACAATTACACCGGCTGCAGAAGTTATTGCATCATATGAAAAATAAGATATTATTTTATATATCTGTAATGCGTGCAGTTGATGTTCTCCTATTAAAATAGCTCCATTGCCTTGGCTCAAAGTGAATCTTTAAATAATACTCTATTGCCTATGAGGCAACTTTAATCTGCTAACGCATAGAGATAATTACTGTATATACTCGAGTATAAGCCGACCCTAATATAAGCTGAGGCAACTAATTTTACCACAAAAAACTGGGAAAACGTATTGACTCGAGTATAAGTCTAGGGTAAGAAATGCGCAGCTACTGTAAGTGGAAAAGAGGGTCAACAATGCCCATTTGCAGACTCACTGTGCCCATTTGCATTTCTCACTGTGCCCATTTGCAGCCATAGGTCCCCCAAACTTCAAACTCGGTAGTTATGGGTTCCTAGATGCCCCCTAGCTGCAGCCAAAATCCCAAAGGGTCCCGAAAAGATATTGCTGCAGATGGACACAGTTGACCGATTTGGTGCCCTGTATCTCGGGGCCACATGGAGCTAGGAACCCCAAATTTGGTGTGCAAACCCAGAGGAACTAACACTACAACATATCCAACATAACCAACATATTAGGGTTCCTAGTACCAAGTGGCCCCGAGATACAGGGCCCCAAAGTCGGTTTGGAAAATGTCAAGCACTTTTCTGAAGCAGAGAATGACATTTTCAGATATGGATGTTGTAATGCTAGTTCCTCTGAGTTTGCACACAGAATTTGGGGTTCCTAGCTCCATGTGGCCCCCAGATACGGGGCCCCAAATTTGGTTCAGAAAATGTCATTCTCTGCTGCAGAAAAGTGCTTGACTCAAGTATAAGCCGAGGGGGGCACTTTCAGCACAAAAAAATGTGCTGAAAAACTCTGCTTATACTCGAGTATATACGGTAATCATCCAAATTTGGTGGGCCTTGCATGGGGTTAGATATGTGTATAATTTAGTTTAAGAAAACCATTTTATTTCATGTCTTTAAATCTTCAAAATATAGTTTGGGTATATTTAAAGTTAAATGCCATTTCAAGATGACATCTTGAATCAAAGCATGTCCTGAGAAAATGTTATTGACTTATATGAGTGACCTAATAATTCTCCAAAGAGACATGTCAAGTTTGGAAGGACATAGAAAACGATTTTGCAAGGAGTGTCTAAATAATACTGCAGAAAAAAAACTGCTCGTGCCAGTGAAAAGGTCTACCAGCCTTATGTTCAGCCTCAGATGGTTCAGAAAACAAGTTAAAGTTCTTCTGATCTAGCACAGTTTAATGTTTATGGTGACAAGCCTATAAATGGTTTATGTATAGTTGGCTCTTAATGGTGCTTCAGTCTTTGTCTCTTAGGATTTCTGCTGAGATTATTAATCTCTCTTTCATATTCAGGAAGCACTTTTTAATGACTGACATATTTTGTTGCATCCAAACTGACACAGATTTAAATAATGTTTCTGTATTTTGGCACCACTAACCCAAATGTCCAGTCTCATCCCCAAGAGTCTGTGTGCTGTTGTGCACGGCCACAATATATCTAACTATACAGCTTTAAAAAACATTAACAATGAAGCACATAAACAGGTTTTGTGTGTTTTTGTAAAGCCATTGTGGTATTGAATATTCTCTATCCACAAGCATCCTTCCATATTATTTATAATTTTTAAGTCCTAATGCAAATCAAGCCTGTCCCTTTACACACCTACAATTACTAACCACCGGCCAGCAGCTGGTTTTGTCATTGATAGTCTAGAGCATTTATCTGCTTGCCAAATTTAAACCAAATGGGATCTGAAAAATGACTGAAATCACATTAATGTGAAGGATCTAAGAAAATACTGACTTGGTGTTCATACTGCAATCAATATTCTTTGTCCACTTTTGGCACATGTACTTATTACAACATCTTCCAAGTTAAAAGTATTAAATCCACATTGTGATGATAATGAGGTCTCTTGAATCCAAAACTGAGCGGGGAAAATAGGTAAGTTATACTGGACACCGCAACACCCCCATTTCTCTAAAATGTACAAGTCTGTGACAAAATGATCAGTTTTTAATCTTATGTCCATGTTGGAGAGGGGGTCACTTTATTATGACACAGACCAGATTGAAACACCCTTAAAAAAGCAAACTCAAAAAGCAGATCATCTTGAAATGAAATATATAAACATCTTAGCCAGGATTTACACAGCCATTTATTTAGCACCTCAGCTATAGACTCTTAATGCAGCCCTGTTATAAAACCATCTAGTAAAAGAAATACACATCTATGAGTCTGGTCCTTGACCTGAGATCGAAACACTTGCACAAACACTATAAATACTCCATAATTCCTGCTATGATAAAGCTACATAAAAACACCTATACAAATGTATAAGATAATACTTTTCAGTTAGGCTCCTAACACTCCCTTGCTACAATGTTCAGCACTAGATCTCCCATAAACTGCATAGGATTTACATAATATTTGGACTCTATCAATCATATTTTATTCTGTGCAATTTGTTGATTTTCAGTTTGAAAAAACCTTTTGAAACCTTTTGAAAAGTAGAAAATTTACATTAGAGTTACTAAACCCACAACAGTAAAATCAGTCTGTACATGAAGTAAAGCATGCTTGTTATACTCACTGTGGAACCTAAGGGGTTAATCCTCTGTATTGTGTATAAGGGCTGTGTGATCCTGTCTTCTCTGATCCTCCTCTTCTTTAACTGACTCCAACCCATCTTGTGATGGAACAGAGCATTAGGAGTCAGGCTGCACATGCTCAGTTTGGTGTGCATTGCTAGAGAGTTTTTTCTTCAGAAGGTGCATGTGTTCAGCACAGGGCCAATCAGCACTGTCCAGACAGAGGATCAGGGGAGAATGAAAACTCCTCCTACAAGCTTTAGGTCCCTTTCACACTTATACGACTTGTCCCACGATTTGGGACTGCAAAGTAGCATGACAAATCGTTCCCCATGATTTCCAATGACAGCCATTCATATTAGTACGACTTCAAGTCGTTCCGACTTCAAAGTAGTCCCTTGCACTACTTTGGTCTGATTTTGATGCCACTTACACAGGCATTCCTTGAAATCGCGGCAAAAGTCGTGGCAAATCGCGGTAAAATCGCGTGACTGTCAGTCGCACAAGTGTGAAATGGGCCTTACTAGGAACTGATACGAGTCACAAGACTGCTATATACTGCTGACGAGAAAAGGTATTTAGCAGTTTATATTTACTAAAACAATTGCATTTCCATGTTCCGTGTACTGTGGGAGACCAGATATAGTGAATTCAGGTTCTGGATTTAGTAACACTTTAAGCTGCATCTGCTGAACATCATAAAACAGTTCAACTCAACTTCAGTACGCTCTCCAGACCTTTGGATTGGCTATGTTAATTCTGTAAACATCCTCTTCAGGGACCAAAAAATATGGCTGCTTTTACCCCTCAGCTTCTCTCGATACCATTACAATTGTGGCAGAATGTTGAGGGTCATTCATGAAAGCCAATGCCTTTTAATGCTTCAGATTGGCTTTACTCTGCAGCAGATCAAAATCATAGACCATGTGGACTTTGTTAAGTACTGTTCACTGTTAATTCCATCTATTGTTACTTATTGTCTATTTTATAACATATTTTCTGTAACTATTTTCTTGCCACATTTTTTTCTTTTTTTATTAAAACAATATTTATAAAATTGTTTAGGCTGAATCAGGAGTGTGCAGGATAGGATGTATGTTTAAGAAAACTGAAAACTGTGCCCAAAAAAATGTAAGCAGAGGTCAAAGGACTAGTCACCAATATTGTCTATTGTCTTTCTGCTAATCTTTCCTAATTTCTGAGTTACTATTGCATGTGTGTGTGTGTATATATATATGTATATATACATGTGTGTAGCCATCCATCTTGGTAGAGGCAAGGCTTTGTGTCAGAGAGCAGCCAAGTGTAGCATCAACATCTAGCAATCTAACTCCAAAGTGAGACTTGCAGTCAGGTGCAGTAGTGCCTTGGATTTACATTGCAGATATACAGCTCTTTACTTTCTTAATTTTCGAAAAATTTGGGCAAAACTGAGAATACTCACCACTCAAAATACTCACCATGACTCTTGCCTAATACCTTGGGGTGTCTTCTTGCAAACAAGATAAGAATCACTCCAATAGGAGAGTTTGTACCTCAGTGGGATTTTTAAGTGGGGTTGTCAGCACTTGATAAAGAAATAGTGGAAAATACAATTTCCAAAAAATAAGTATTTATTCAAAAAATATTTTTTGAATAAATACTTATTTTTTGGAAATTGTATTTTCCACTATTTCTTTATCAAGTGTTGATAACCCCACTTAAAAATCCCACTGAGGTACAAACTCTCCTATTGGAGTGATTCTTATCTATTATAACAGGGATGTGGGTTGGTCTACAACACTGAACACGCACATAGAGGGAACACCAAACCCATTTTCTTTCAAACAAGGGGTTATTTTGGGGTTATGGGACGTGCCCTGGCATTATAGGACCACGCAATATGTGATAGGCAGTCACCACACTTGTTTACACTTGTGTTATGTCACCCCCTCACTGCCAGCTCAAAGTCCACACCACTGCACCATTTACTTTAATGCATGTGTGTCAAACACAAAGCCCACAGGACAAATCCGGCCTGCCAGGCCATTGCACATTTCCTGCAACTGCTGCACCCCCTTGTCCCCACCCCCACTTTGTTTCAGCAGTCAGCAGAACTCCTCCACCAGATCCTGTGCTGCACTCCCTCATCTCCACCGCCCCAGCATTCAACTCCTTTTTTAATTTGATTGCAGATTTATACATATTGTTGCTAATTACTGAACTAAAGAGTGCATTGTAGCTTGGAAGCACATGTGCAGATTTGTGTTGTAACTGTTATAATTACTCTTTGGTGGGTTTCGGCCTTACTGTGCATCAAGCATATTTAATTTATTTTTTGTAATGTTACCAAGTAACAGGTTTCTTCTAAACTTGTAAAACAATAAAAATTGGCAGCTGTGGATTCATAAAAAGCTTGTACTTACCCCATGAGTACTGACTTTTTTTTTTTTTGTCATGTAGCTGAGGAGAAGTACATCGGTGGTAACAAGCTGATAAAAGACATAGAAAATTTGCAGGCTTGTTAAATAACAAAGCTTGACACAGGAAAAGTCAGGATTGCAGCTTATTCATTACACAGCAAATATACAATATACATATATTGTGGGGAGATTAGCTTGTGGGGATCACCTTTCCTCAGAATTAAGGTCAGCGTACAGGCAGTTTCTTTAAAATCTGGCGGGTTGCCAGCTTTATTTACAGGTGGTTTGCGAAGTCAAAAAAATAAACAAAACAGTAAAACAAATCCTTGCTGTCCGGCGCTAAACTAAACAGTACACTGCTCTTTATACGGTGTGGGGCTGGTCCTCGTCACCCACAAAACATGAGGTAAAACAAACCTTTGTTTTCAATCCAAACAAAACAGGGCTCCTCTCTCTCAGATTCCGTTCTGAGTCTCAGGCCAGAGCACTGCTGTGCTTTCTTCCTGCTCATTTAAAGTCCACCTGAGCATGGACTCAAGTGGACCACAAGACCCATACCGGAACCAAGCCTGCCACAGAGGTTGGAAAAATCTGGGCCGTATTCCGGTTCAGTCTCTGACAATAGAACAAATGCGAGGTGAAATATATCGATTATCGATGACCTCACCTCACATACCGTCACAATATATATATATATATATATATATATATACATGTACAGTATATACAGTGGATATAAAATGTCTACACACCCCTGTTAAAATGTCAGTTTCTGTGATGTAAAAAATGAGACAAAGATAAATTATTTCAGAACTTTTTTTACCTTTTAATGTGACCTATACACTGTACAACTCAGTTGAACAACAAAGTGAAATCTATTAGGTGGAGGGAAGTAAAAATAAAAATAAAATAATATGGTTGCATAAGTGTGCACACCCTTAAACTAATACTTTGTTGAAGCACCTTTTGATTTTATCACAACACTCTTTTTGGGTATGAGTCTATCAGCATGGCACATCTTGACTTGGCAATATTTGCCCACTCTTCTTTGCAAAAACACTCCAAACCTGTCAGATTGCGAGGGCATCTCCTGTGCACTGCCCTCTTCTGATCACCCCACAGATTTTCAATTGAATTCAGGTCTGGGCTCTGGCTGGGCCATTCCAAAACTTTAATCTTCTTCTGGTGAAGGCATTCCTTTGTTGATTTGGATGTATGCTTTAGGTCGTTGTCATGCTGAAAGATGAAGTTCCTCTTGATGTTTAGCTTTCTAGCAGAAGCCTGAAGGTTTTGTGCCAATATTGACTGGTATTTGGAACTGTTCATAATTCCCTCTACCTTGACTAATTTCCAGCTGACGAAAACAGCCCTAAAACATGATTCTGCCACCACCATGCTCCACGGTGGGTATGGTGTTCTTTTGGTGATGTGCATTGTTGTTTTTTGGCCAAACATATCTTTTGGAATTATGGCCAAAAAAGTTCATCCTTGGTTTCATCAGAACACATTTTCCCACATGCTTTTGGGAGACTTCAGATGTGTTTTTGCAAAATGTAGCCAGGCTTGGATGTTTTTCTTTGAAACTAAAGGCTTCCATCTTGCCACTCTACCCCATAGCCCAGGCATATGAAGAATACGGGAGATTGTTGTCACATGTACCACACATCCATTACTTATATGCCAGTATGATATTCCTGTAGCTCCTTTAATGTTGCTGTAGGCCTCTTGGCAGCCTCCCTGATCAGTTTCCTTCTCATCTTTTCATAAATTTTGAAGGGAAGTCCAGTTCTTGGTAATGTCACTGTTGTGCAATATTTTATCCACTTGATGATGACTGTCTTCACTGTGTTCCATGGTATAGCTAATGCCTTGGAGATTATTTTGTATCATCCTGACTGATACCTTCTAACAATGAGATCCCTCTGATGCTTTGGAAGCTTTCTGCAGACCATGGCTTTTGCTGTAGGATGCGACTAAGAAAATGTCAGGAAAGACCTACTAGAACAGCTGAACTTTATTTAGGGTTAATCAGAGGCACTTTAAATGATGGCAGGTGTGTACTGACTCCTATTTAACATGAGTTTGAATGTGATTGCTTAATTATGAACACAGCTACATCCCCAGTTATAAGAGGGTGTGCACTCTTGAGCAACCACATTATTTTATTTTTTTATTTTTACTTAGCCCCCCTAAAAGATTTCAGTTTGTTTTTCAATTGAGTTGTACAGTTTATAGGTCACATTAAAGGTGTAAAAAGTTCTGAAATGAAAATCTGACAATTTAACAGGGGTGTGTAGACTTTTTATATCCACTGTGTGTGTGTGTATGTGTGTGTGTGTATGTGTATATATATATATATATATATATATATATATATATATAAAAAAATATATATATACACAGTGATTATACTGAGGCATATAGGCTATTTACTTTACAAAATAATTTTTCCTTCAGCTCAGTGAATGAGTGAAGCTCTGCTGACTTCTATCTTTCAATCATGTTCCAGCAAGAATACTGTTTTTTTTTTTTTTTTTTTACTTTACATTTTTACCACATTTACTCAACTAAGGGAAAAATCCCTTGTAAAGTGAAAATTCCCATGTTAAATGAACAGCCTATTTGCTTTTAGTAAAGCAACTCCTTTGTCTTAGATATTCTAATGCCCCGTACACACGGAAATTCCGATGGAAAATGTCCGATCGGACCATGTTGCCGGAAAATCCGCCCGTGTGTGTGCTCATTGGACTTTTTCCATCCAAATTTCCGACGGAAAAAATTTGAGATCCTGCTCTCAAATTTTACGACAACAAAATTTGATCGGACTTTTTCCGATCGTGTGTAGAGAATTCCGACGGACAAAGTGCCACGCATGCTCAGATCAAATTACGAGACCAAATCTATTGGCTACTAGCCTCTATGTAGTTCCGTCTTACGCAAGTTTGTTTTTCGTGTGTATGCAACACCAGTGTCAGACAAAATCCGTCCGAAAAAATCGGACGGATTTTGTGGTCGGAATTTCCGACCGTGTGTATGGGGGCTTAGACTGGTTTTAGAAGTATTCCTAATTTTTCAGTTTGTTCCTCAAATCTTTTATAGCTAGCACCTAGTTTTTATGATGTAAAACTCATTAACTAACTGCCCTTATCATCAAACAAACTGTGTTTTGTCCCTTTTTCCTTGTTTTCAGCTTTATAGAAATTGCCATTTAAGGTGGAACAAAGCCCATCAATTTAACGTTATATTCACCGCATGCTGTGAATGATAACTGTCACAGTTGCTTGGGCTCTTCACTGAACTGTCAAGCCATCAAATATCTGGCATAAATTAGTAAGAAATAGCTGGTGCTATCATCATCCCCTGGACAGGATGTACAGGGAAATCTCCTGAGGGTCCTTAAACAGCATAAGAAACTTAACCTAAAACCCTGAGGTTATAACTCTTCCAAATTGTATTCAAAACAAGAAAAAAAAAATGTTTTACTCGAGTCAGATTAAAGCAGTAATAAACCCCAAATCAAAATGGAATATATTGCAGCTTACCAATCGTTAGATGTGTTGGTAGCATCAGTTTCCTTAGGTTTTCACCTGGTGATCTGGCCAGTAAAGACATACTGATCAGATCACCAGATGAAAATAGAAGAAAGCCTAAAAAAGAAAATGTATGCAACCACCACATCTACGAAATGATACGCTGCAATATGATAAATGTTTGATACCACTTTAGGCATGTATCACCAAACATCATCTAACCAACCTTATGCTGGAGCCATCAAGTGTGTTGCTTTTCAGCTTTATAGTATATGAAAATAATAGTGCCAACTGACAGCACATCTGCCTAGCAGCACTAAGGTTGTCAGTTTGAACACCAACCACAACACTACTTGCACCGAGTTTGCATGTTCTCTCTGTGCCTGCATGCAGGGCCAGAACAAGGGGTGGGCAAGAGGGGTGGCTGCCCTGAGTGCAATAGTTTTTTGCAGGGATGTGGAGGTCCTGACCCTAACATTAAGGGAAGAGTGGGGGGGCAGAGTTTGGCATCTTTAGCCATGGGTGCTGGATGGCCTTATCCTGGCACTGCCTGCATGGTTTTCCTCTGGGTACTCGCGTTTCCTCTCACACTCCAAAGAAATGCTGGTAGGTTAATTGTCTCCTGTCTAAATTGGCCCTAGTATGTGTGTGTATGAATGTGAGTTAGGGACCTCAGACTGTAAGCTCCTTGCAGGGACTGATGTGAATGTAAAATAAATGCTGCGTAAATTGACAGTGCTATGTTTGGGGCAAATTCGAAAAAAGCTGCGGGAACACCGTTAAAGTCTATGGGACATTAACATGAAAAATCAAAAGTGTTCATTTTAAAGGCCTATATGCAAGTTATTGTCATAAAAAGTGTTTAAGGACCTGGGTCCTGCCCCAGGGGACATGTATCAATGCAAAATTAAGTTTTAAAAATGGCAGTTTTTTTGATAGCAGTGATTTTAATAATGCTTAAAGTGACATTTTGTACCTGGGGGGTATCTATAGTATGCCTGTAAAGTGGCACATTTTTCCCATGTTTAGAACAGTCCCTGCACAAAATGACATTTCTAAAGGAAAAAAAGTCATTTAAAACTACTAGCGGCTATAATGAATTGTCAGGGTCCCGGCAATACAGATAAGTCATCGAAAAAAATGGCATTTTACCAGGCCCTTTGGGTCTGGTATGAATATTAAGGGGAACCCCGAACAAAAATAAAAAAAAAATTGCGTCCCCCTAATTTCATACCAGGCCCTTCAGCTCTGGTATGGATATTAAGGAGAACACTGCACAAAATATTTTTTAAAAATGGCGTAGGGGCCCCCTCAAAATCCATACCAGACCCTTCAGTTCTGGTATGGATTTTAAGGGGAACCCTGCGCCAAAATTAAAAAAGAAATGGTGCGGGAGTCCCCCCCAAAAATCCATATCAGGCCCCTTATCCAAGCACGCAACCTGGCAGGCCGCAGGAAAGAGGGGGAGAAGAGAATGCCCCCCTCCTGAACCGTACCAGGCCACATGCCCTCAACACTGGGAGGGTGCTTTGGGGTAGCCCCCCAAAGCACCTTGTTCCCATGTTGATGGGGACAAGGGCCTCATCCCCAAAACCCTTGCATGATGGTTGTGGGGGTCTGCAGGTGGGGGCTTATCGAAATCCTGAAGCCCCCTTTAACAAGGGGACCCCCAGATCCAACCCCCCCGTTTGAAATGGTAACTTGTACATTGTACCTGTACCATTTCACAAAAAAAGTGTCAAAATGTTTAAAAAAAACAAGACACAACTTTATTAAAAAATAAAAAAATTTAAATGTCCGATCCACCTCCATGGGAGGCACCTAACATCTGACGCGTCCTCGCAGGTGACAGTTCATATATTACTGAGTTCAGGGCCACGCGGTGATGTGACCCTGCCCCCCCTTACGCAGGGGACTTCCCAATGGCTTCCCCGTGGCGTCAGAGGGGGCAGGCCACCCGTTTACATATTCGGGTGGCCCCGCCCCCCTCTGACGCCACGGGGAAGCTATTGGGAAGTCCCTGTGCATCAGAGGGGGCGGGATCACCCAGATACAGTTATATAAGAGCTGTCACCTGCGAGGACGCGTCAGATGGCGGGTGCCTCCCATGGACAGGCATGTCATGGGACATTTTTATTATTTTATATGTTGAGGGCATGTGGCCTGGTACAGTTCAGAAGGGGGGCGCTCTCTCGTCCCCCCCTCTTTTCCTGCGGCCTGCCAGGTTGCGTGCTCGGATAAAGGGTCTGGTATGGAATTTTGGGGGACCCTGCGCCATTTTTTTTATTTTGGCATGAGGTTCCCCTTAAAATCCATGAAAAAAAAAATTGGCGTAGGGTTCCCCTTTAATATCTATACCAGACCCCCCCCCCCCCCCACACAATTTTTTTTTAATTTTTATTCTGGGTTACCCTTAATAATTATACCATCCCTCCCATCTCATGCCGCTTTTTTCAATGACTTTTATCTGTATTGCCAGGACTCCACAATTCATTATAGCCGCTAGTTTTTTTAAATTTTTTTCCTTTAGAAATGTAATTTTGCTCTCGGACTGTTCTAAACACTGGAAAAATGTGCCACTTTACAGGCATACTATAGACACCCCCAGGTACGAAATGTAAAGGAATATTTGACTTTTATTGTTTCACTTTAAGCATTATTAAAATCACTGCTCCCAAAAAAACTTTTTTTACATTGATACATGTCCCCTGGGGCAGGACCCAGGTCTTCAAACACTTTTTATGACAATAACTTGCATATTAACCCTTAAAATTAGTACTTTTTTGATTTTTCAAGTTCGTGTCCCCCTCCCCCTTCCCCTCCCCCCTTTCTTTTTCTTTCCTTTTTTCCTATCCCTTTCGCTCTCCTTTTCCTCATTCTTCTCTCTTTCCTTCTCCTTTCTTTTTCCCCATTTATCCTACTTTCCCTCCCTTTCCTTTCTCCTTTTTCTCCCTATTTTTTCCCTTTTCCTTCTCCTTTCTCTTTTTTTTTCTTCCTCAGTTTAGGCCAATATGTATTCTTCTACATGTTTTTGGTAAAAAAGAAAATTGCAATAAGCCTATATTCATTGGTTTGTGCACAAGTTATCGTGTTTACAAAATTGGGGATAGATTTATGGCATTTTTATTATTATTATTTTTTTTACTAGTAATGGCAGCGATCTACAATTTTTATCATGACTGCAACATTGCCGCGGACATCTGTTGACACTATTTTGGACCATTGGCATTTATACAGTGATCGGTGCTATAAAAATGCACTGATTATTGTGTAAATGTCAATGGCAGGAAAATGGTTAAACACTAGGGGGCGATCAAGGGGTTAAGTGTGTTCCCTGGGCGTGTTCTAACTGTAGGGGGAATGGTCTTTCTAGAACATGACAGAGATCACTGCTCCCGATGACAGGGAGCAGTAGATCCCTGTCATGTTGCTAGGCAGAAGAGAGAAATGCCTTGTTTACATAGGCATCTCCCCGTTCTGCCTCTCCATGTCACGATCGTGGGCCACCGGCGGACACCGAGTCCACGGGCACGCTCCCACGGCACGCGCACGCCTGCTAGCCGCCGATGGCGCAGCGACGTAAGGGTACATCGTTTTGTGCACTCGCACCACTCTGTCGACGTATATCGGTGCGAGCCGGTCAGCAAGTGGTTAAAGGCCATTTCTGAGCAAAAATTATGTCCTCTCCCACCCCTGTTCTCTTCCCTCTTCTCACATTTATTATGAGAAGTTTGTAACTCAGTGTAGGCAATTCTCATATCATTATGAACAGGATTTCTCAGTCATATAAATGTCCTTCTTTTTACAGATTTTTAGATTACAAAAGCTTGAAGCCATATAAATCATCTGTAGGAGTTAGGATTACCTTCTTTATCTTGTTGTCATAATGGGCATGTAGTTTGTAAGACAGATGATTTTTCAGTATAGTGTTTCTAATGCCTTTATAGAGTTAACATGAATGTTTGATGATATAGCACTTTCATGTCCAAGAGTCAAGATTACATCCTCCAGCTTGTCCACCACAGTAAACATTTATCAAGCTAAACACTTTTGACAGCTTGACAGCCTCAGACTCGGGCAAGGTTAACCCCAATTGAAACTCAACATTCAGAATGGAAATATTGTAACATTAAATTGAAAAGGATACACATGGTCTCTGTGCTAAAAAAATAAATAAAAAAAAATACAGCATGAGAAGTACAGCTCCCGATATATTGAGCAGCTGATTGTGTAGCAATTAAATGCCGCACAACAGAGTCCTTGTGAAGGATTTCTTTTGAAACCTAGTTTTATTTTAGGCAACAAAAGGGTTAATTAACATAAAATCCCCCCCAATAATAGGCATATACAAAAGCAAGAAGAAGAAATACATTGATACTCTTGGAACATTGATAATGTATACACAGAACCTTAAAGTAAACTGTCAGCCTCCCTCCATGACGGGCGCACGCCCCAGCATCATGCTGGGTGACACAAACCCAGCCACTGTTCCCTTGTGAGGCTAAGAAGGTCAAAGTCCAGCTAACCTTGCTAATTGGAATAGTGTTAAGGGTAGAAATAAAAAGTATTGAATCAGGATGGCTTAATGCATTCTACCCAGTAGATGAATAAAGAATTAAAATATATAATTAGGTTTAAAGAAAGATATTTACATTTACCTCAAATTATATAGTTTGTAGTTTCTTTTTTTTATTTTTTAATTTTAAATTACACATTTTCTTAGACATCAGTAGAGTCAGAAGTATGAAACAGTAAGGTTGATTTATTAAAGGTAAATAGGCTTTACACCTTGCAAAGGGGATTTTCCCAGAGCTTAGTGAATGAGGGGAAGCTCTGTTGACTTCCATCATCCAACCATGTGCAAGCAAACATGCTGTTTTATTTATTTATTTATTCTTGCACATTATTGGGAATCTTTGGAAAGTGAAACTTCACCAGATACCTGGGACAAATTTGCTTGAAAAGGGCAACCTCCCTTGTGAATTGAACAGCCTATTTGTCTTTAGTAAACAACCCCATTGCATAATAAACATGTATTGGGAATTCCTTGCCTACATCAGCTAATGTGAATGGCAAATAGGCCATGGATATCACATTCTACTTGAAATGCATCTCATGTCATCCTATATATGAATCCTGTGACCTGCTCACAAATTGTGAGGCTGTTTACACACCTAATTGAGTGCATGGTGTGAAATGAGTCTACGCAATGTTTTAGTGGAGAAATTGTTTACTTAAATTAGTACAGTGAGCAAGTGGCATCACTCGGGGGTGGCTTTTGGGGCTATAGCCCCAAATCTGGGGCCCATAGCCCGAGTCTCTGCAGGAGTCCCCAAGGGGAGGGGAGGTTCTCTGAGGACCCTGATGTAAGTGGGGGCCCTCTGGGGACCATGATGCAAGGGGGAGGCTCTCTGGGGACCCCAATGCAAGGGGGAGGATCTCTGGGGACCCTGATTTTAAAGGGGGGGGCTCTCTGGGGACCCTGATTTAAGGGGGAGGCTCTCTGGTAAACCTTATTTAAGGGGGGCTCTCTGGGAACCCTGATGCAAGCGGGAGGCTCTCTGGGGACTCTGATGTAAAGAGGAGGCTCTCTGGGGACAGTGATGTAAGGGGGGCTCTCTGGGGACCCTGATGTAAGTGGGGGGGGGGGGCTCTCTGGGGATCCTGATGTAAGTGGGGGGCTCTTTGGGGATATATATATACACACATACATGTATATTACTGTATATACATGTGTATGTCTGCCCAAGTGTATGACTTTCTTTACTACGCTGCTATGGGCTCTAGCCCAAGTTCTTTTGTAGACCTAGCAACACCCCTGCAGTGAGCAAACAATGGACATTTAAATAGTTTCATATTTTTACCAGCAGTACATTGGATTTAAAACATGCCCTCATTGTCCTCTGTAGCTGCAGACACTGTGGGGCAATTCATCAAAGTCACTGCTGGAAGGTAGAATTAACTGAGTGTAACTGCTGGAAGGAAACTGAAAGTACTTTCCACTGTAATCCTTAAAGGTTAAGTTTACCTTTTGAACCAAAATGATCAATGCACATCTTTTTGCAGGTAAAAAAAAATGTACATTTATTATTTTTTCTAAGGAGCCTGCAGAGCATTGCACCTGCGATTAGCATATTGCGGGTGTAATCTCAGGCTCTTGCAGACTCTCAGGATAGCTGTCTTCCCATACATTGTAGTTACCTGAGAGCAATAAGAATCAATGAACTACCAGAGTGCTCACCAGCGCTCTCATAGTTCATTGTGAACTACAAGCTGAGAGCCCAAATGGCTGATGGTACTTGTAGTCTTTCCATTCACAGGAAACTGTGAATTAATGATGCGACCAGCAAGCCCCCCCCCCCCCCCCCCCCCCCCCCACAGCCATGCTGCTTTCAAAATTTGTTTGCCTTGTAACATGTTCCAAAGGTGAACTCATCCTTTTAAAGAGAAGAATGGACTTTTTTGCAGATTTATACTTCCCTAGGTGGGTGCAGCATCGGTCCCCAGCCGGCTCTAACACTGAGAGCCGAGTGATCAAACACCACAGATCGCTCAGTTCTCAGAGCTCTCTGCTTTGCCCCCCCCCCCCACACTCACTGGAGCACTGGGCTGTGGAGGGTACAGGAGTGGCCTGCTCTGGCTCTCAGTGGCTCACTGAGAGGCTGAGCCTGGTGTCTGTTCAGGCATGTGGGTGGATCCCGACTTCATTGTCACAATCTTGCCCCAGCCTGGACCAGCTCTGTGAAATCGTCCGACGGCAGTCTTCAGCCCACTGTCAGCTGAAAACTGGTCACAGGAGTGCAAAACAAACTATACTCCTGTGATCCACAGGAGAAGTACAGCCAAACAAGCTTTGACTGTACTTCTCCTTTAAGGAGAAAGCCATATTACTATACTTTCATTATGAATATTCTTCCTACTTCCTTTAATAAAAGGGGGTTTTGATTTGCAACTTTCATAGATGGTATTGCTGCAGGTCACCCCTGAAGAAAAAAATACCAACTTGATAATTTTGAAGTTTAGGTGCAACTTTTATTTATTTGTGCTCTAAATAAAAATAAAGGAAAACAAAATGGCTGAACTGTGACATCTGGAAGTAAGCTTTCAGGCTCAATAAAGTTGTGTGCGGCATGGGATTACTTTGTATATTAATAGTTAAATTAATGACTATGTATTATAGGGTTTCAAGTGCCAATAACGTGTGAGAATAATGTGTGAGACAGGAGAATTTCTGTCCTTAGATGTGGAGCAGACCAATATTCCTAGTGTGTTTTTGCTTGTTATAAAGATTTCCAAGCAGTATTAAATTAGTCAAGATATTCCTGGCATTTTGCTATTTTGGATCTTGAGATCCTAATATTCCACCCTTGCAGCCTGGGATAAAAGGAAGATTAGGATATACATAATTTGAATGATATTTTATTTCCTTATCAACATCTATGAGGGTGATGTAAAAAAGATACATATTATAACCACTCTTCATGAAGTAAAGCTAAGCTCCAGAAAAAGCATTTAGCTGTGAAAGTTATGCCGCGTACACACGATCGGATTTTCCATTGGAAAAAACTTGGATGGTTTTTCCGACGGAATTCCGCTCAAGCTTGGCTTGCATACGCATGGTCACACAAAAGTTCTCTGAACTTTGGACCGTCAAGAACGCGGTGACGTACAACACTACGAAAAGCTGAGAAAATTAAGTTCAATGCTTCTGAGCATGTGTCGAATTGTTTCCGAGCATGTGTAGAAATTTTTACACGTCGGAATTGGTACAGACGATCAGAATTTCCGATCGGAACTTTTTCCTACCGAAAAATTGAGAGCCTGCTCTCAATCTTTTGCTGGCGGGAATTCCACCAGCAAAAGTCCGATGGAGCATACACACGGTCGGAATTACCGACCAAAAGCTCACACCGGACTTTTGCTGGAGGAAAATCTGATCGTGTGCATTAGAACTGTTATGTCTTTAGTGCTGTGAACTGTTTTTGCAGTTTTTATCTCATTTTCTATGGAATCAGTAAGTGAGGTTAAGCCATCTATTCAACATTTTTTATTTCGTATAAAGTGAGGAAGCATTTGGACCTCTATCCATAACAGAAGTCACAAGACACAAGTCACAGATACAGCTGATGAGAAAATGCATTTAGCCGTATATTTTTACTAAAATAATTGCATTTCCACCTTCTGTGTACTGTGGGAGACCAGATATAGTGAATACAGGGTCCTGCGTTTAGTTACTCTTTAAGACTGAATATTATAAGGAAAATTATTCAGTATGTAAAAACTAAGACAAGATGCATATTGTGTACATGGTTTGTTTTGCCCACTATCTAGCTGAGCAACACATCTGTGATTGGCATCTACCCCCTTTACATTTTGTCAAGGGTTCTTCAAGGGCTTTGTGATAAATTAAATGTCAGTCTTGAATAAACAAAAAAGGTTGTGATTGTTCTGTGTGGTTTGATCCTCCGTATTGTTTTGTTTAGGTTGGATGAACGTGAAGGTTTACCTTATGTACAATAGAATCTGTCAATCACGAACTAGCAGATTTTAGATATTGTCCTCTAACCATGATTTTTCTTTAAATAGAAAATATATTTGACCTACCGGCTGTGGAATAAATGGAAGTGAGCTGTTAATGCTAACACACATAACATTGCATTTTACAACTTTTGTTTTTGTGCAGAACATCTTACAGAGAAGGAAACTAGATGCTTCGAAATCCTCCTGAGACTGGCTATGACAGGTCTCACTTGGAGGTGCAAATACGTACGTGTGACTTTTTTGATGACATGCAGTTGTTTCTGGTGGACCATTAAATTAAAATGTAATACAAGCTACCTATATGTGTTAGATTTGGCTGGCAGTCTTATTGCCGTCAGAAAACCTACTTAAGGCATTCTGTAAGTTATTGCTGCCTGAGGTGGCACATCGCCTATACCCTCATACAAATCACTCAATGCAGAGAGCTATTCAGTATTCAACAGTACTCAGTGCTAGTCAACCAAGTTCAAAGAAAGGGTCACTGGCTAATATAATGAGAAAACAGGAAGTTTAGATGACTTCTCAAAGCAATGCAGTGCAAATGCTGTTAAAAAAAAATATAACAACATTTTCTTAAGCTCTTTTTTTTCTACCGCAATGAGTATTTAGTGTATTTTTTTACTATTGTCACACTTTTTTTTGCTGGTATGCAGTTTTGATAGTGTCCTAGAGTTAAGAAAATAATAAACTTAAAGCGGAGGTTCACACAAAAATGGAATCTCTGCTTTTCGGAACCCCTTACCCCCTTCCAGTGTCACATTTGGCACCTTTCAGTTGGGAGGGGGTACAGATACCTGACTAAGACAGGTATGTGCACCCACTTCCAGGCATAGTCTATGCCACGGGAGTCTACGCCTCTTCCCGTCCCCACCGCAATGTCTGCTGGGACACACATGGGTCCCAGGAGATAGCGGGGACCAGTTATGATGTGCAGCATGACTCACACAGTAGGGAACCGGGAAGTGAAGCCGCAACGCTTCACTTGCTGATTCCCTCACTTAGGATGGCGGCGGCACTTCCGAAAGCCAATTGATTGATTGGCTTCAGCTGCCGAGATCGCTGGACCCTGGGACAGATGAGTGTCCCATTATTAAAAGTCAGCAGCTGCAGTATTTGTAGCTGCTGGCTTTTAATGTTTTTTTTTTAGGTGGACTCCCTCTTTAAGCTGATATTTAATAAAACATGATAATTACTAAACCACAACAGTACAATTCACAGTTGAAATACATGGTTCCCCCCCCAAGTTGATGACAGGGTTTTCATAGGCTGCCTATGGTAAGTCCTGGCCAGCAGAGGAACTGGATCATTCAGCAAGGCAGGAGCTGGAGAGCAGAACCTTGTGCCAGAAGTCTTTACAGAACTTGCGGGTGCAGATGACATAACCATGGTCAGGTGAACAGGAGTTAACAACAATTGGGCAGCAGAGAAGCATATTCTAGAGATAAAGAGCATAAACAGAAGCTAAGCAGGGGTCAGTATCACGCAAGCAGGAGACCGTGCCAAAACGATAAGTAAAGTCAGAAGGCAAACTGGGTAAAATTCAGAAGCAAGCAGGGTCTTGTCATGGGTCGCAGGAACTGATGACCACTCAGAATTGAACTTTGGCTTTGCAGTGCTTTAAATTTTCCTTTGGGTGCTAAAGTCATCCCGTGCACATGCTCATCTTTATGCATGAACATGTACTCGTGTTCCTGACACACACTATATTATCAAAAGTATTCGTACGCCTGCTTTTACATGAACTTAATGGCATCCCAGTCTTAGTCCGTAGGGTTCAATATTAAGTTGGCCCACTCTATGCAGCTATAACAGCTTCAACTCTTCTGGGAAGGCTATCCCCAAGGTTTAGGAGGGTGTCTATGGGAATGTTTGACCATTCTTCCAGAAGCACATTTGTGAGGTCAGGCACTGATGTGGATGAGAAGGCCTGGCTCAGTCTCTGCTCTAATTCATCCCAAAGGTGTTCTATTGGGTTGAGGTCAGGTCTCTGGTCCAAATCCTTTGGTGGAGGGGGGGGGGGGGGGGTTGTGGTGTGGGTTTTTTTTTTTTTTTTCAGGGGTAGGGCTTGACCCCTTAGTTTCAGTGAAGGGAACTCTTAAGGCATCAGCATACCAAGACATTTTGGACAATTTCATGCTCCCAACTGTGTGGAAACAGTTTGGGGATTGACCCTACCTGTTCCAACATGACTTTGCACCAGTGCACAAATTTAGGTTCATAAAGACATGGATGAGCGAGTTTGGGGTGGAGGAACTTGACTGGCCTGCACAGAGTCCTCACCTCAACCCGATAGAACACCTTTGAGATGAATTCGAGCAGAGACTGCGAGCCAGGCCATCTTGTCCACATCAGTGCCTGACCTCACAAATGTGCTTCTGGAAGAATGGCCAAACATTCCCATAGACACACTTCTAAACCTTGTCCCAATACTTTTGGTAATATAGTGTGTGTTTACTGATTTACTTTTCAAATGGATTGTGATTCTGTACAGCCAACACTGATATTCACACACCTTTGCCACACTGCACAGCCAGACAGATGACACACTTATTTCCTGTTTCTGCAGTACAACTTCCACGTGACATCACCTACAGCCTGCTCATTGGTCAATAGCTCAACATTTTCACCTCTGTTTTGTGAGTGAGGAGCTGCTCTGGGAATCCGCAGACTTGACTTACGAAGCAGCAGAGTGATCTTATTGGACAGCAGAGGTGTGTGTGTGTGTCACAAGAATGGCCGGGCGAAATTACAAATTCTTGTATAGTTCGTTTTTTGCCAAGAGTTCCACTTTAAAGTAGAAACTGCTGTATAAACCTCTCTTCACCCTTGTATCCATAACCAAAATGAACAGCACTTCCTTCTGATTATT
Source organism: Lithobates sylvaticus (assembly GCA_028564925.1). Classification (NCBI taxonomy): domain Eukaryota; kingdom Metazoa; phylum Chordata; class Amphibia; order Anura; family Ranidae; genus Lithobates; species Lithobates sylvaticus. Next base: position 521,578,446 of record CM053029.1, read on the forward strand.
TTTTGGAACGGACTTTAAAGTATCTGTTATGTATAAATGTACCCATCCTTCTACAGACCACATTGGATTTGTTTAAAACATCCCTTCATGTTATTTAGGAATGGCTAATGTTTCATTTCTTATACTTTTGGAAGCTCGGAGGAATCTTGGAGTGTAGGCTGAAAAGTAGTAGACTGAAATGTAGTACTTGCTTGAATGATTTCAAGGGTGGGGATGTGTAATGGCATAAAAAAATAAATATGCCAGGCAGAGTGGCAAAAAAGACTTTCTACAAGTAATGCAGTTTATCTTAAACTGGATCATTTGCTGCAACGTAAACTGGAACATTGTGTCCACATTGCTTTTTATTGCCAGCAGTGATAATAGAGTTATAGAGCATTTATTTCTAAGCTCTTTGTAGAAAAAGTTTAAGGAAAAGTCAGAAATGCGTGTTTGCCTGCTTTAAGATATATCCTGTGAGTGTTCTTCAAAAAGATGAGTTATCCCTAAGTGATCTGCTGTGCAGTCTTTGTTAGAGGCATGTTCCTACTGAAAGACCCGAGAATAGAAAGTGTCGAAGGAGTGCCACTGTCTTTCAAATTGTTCCAAATGTTTTAGGGGTGGTCTGGCAATAAAATAGCCCTCCAGAAAAAACACAATTGCTTGAAGGAATATCAAACTTATATTTGATAATAGATTAGAAAATCTTGATTACTGCTGCATTTTAAAAGAAGAGCGAAGGTTACCAGTGAACAACATGTAACACTTCTGAAAATGGACAGCATGAAAATGGACACAGAGCTGCCAGAGTGAATGAAGCGAATGCTAAGACTAATGTATTCTGACTCCTTCTCTAATACTCTCCTACTCTAAAGGCCCGTACACACGATCAGACTTTTTGACAACAAACATGCAAATTAGCTGTTTTGGACCAACATCCGACCCTGTCTATGCTCCATCGGACCAAGTTTTTCAGTTTTCATCAGACTTTTGTTGGCTGTGTGAATGGACCAACTTTCTGCCAACAAAAGTCTGATGGAGCAAAGTCCGATCGTGTGTACAGAAAACCATAGGACTTTTGTACAAAGTACAAACACGCATGCTCAGAACCAATGCAAAAGATCAGACAACAATACAGAAGTTGACAAAAGGTGGTGGTAAAGAGCAGAAAAACCACATGATTTGGTGAAAATTGGCTGAAAAAGTCCTGCTGTGTGTATGCAATACAAGTTCAGGGCCGACGCCCTTTGTACAAAAATCCACGGGAAAGTTTGTACAAAGTCCTATCGTGTGTATGAGGCTTAAGAATGAAAGTTTGGAGTCTGTCGGTACCAAATTATTTAAAGCAGTATTAAACCCAAAACCACAAATGAAATACAGTGAGGGAAAAAAGTATTTGATCCCCTGCTGATTTTGTACGTTTGCCCACTGGCAAAGAAATGATCAGTCTATAATTTTAATGGTAGGTTTATTTTAACAGTGGGAGACAGAATAACAACAAAATTATCCAGAAAAATGCATTTAAAAAAAGTTATAAATTTGCATTTTAATAAGTGAAATAAGTATTTGACCCCTTCACAAAACATGACTTGGTACTTGGTGGCAAAACCTTTGTTGTCAATCAGAGGTCAGACGTTTCTTGTAGTTGGCTACCAGGTTTGCACACCTCTCAGGAGGGATTTTGTCCCACTCCTCTTTGCAGATCCTCTCTAAGTATTTGAGGTTTTGAGGCTGACGTTTGTTAACTCGAACCTTCAGCTCCACATAATTTATGTGGGATTAAGGTCTGGAGACTGGCTAGGCCACTCCAGGATCTTTAATGTGCTTCTTCTTGAGCCACTCCTTTGTCACCTTGACTGTGTGTTTTTGGTTCATTGTCATGCTGGAATACCCATCCACAACCCATTTTCAATGCTGGCTGAGGGAAGGAGTTTCTCACCCAAGATTTGATCGTCCATCGTCCCTCTGATGCGGTGAAGTTGTCCTGTCCCCTTAGCAAAAAAAACACCCTCAAAGCCTAATGTTTCCACCTCCATGTTTGACAGTGGGGATGATGTTCTTTGGGTCATAGGCAGCATTCCTCCGCCTCCAAACACGGCGAGTTGAGTTTATGCCAAAAAGCTTGATTTTGGTCTCATCTGACCACAACACTTTCACACAATTCTCCTCTGAATCATTCAGATGTTCATTACCAAACCTCAAACGGGCCGTACATGTGCTTTCTTGAGCAGGGGGACCTTGCCGGTGCTGTAGGATTTCAGTCCTTCAAGGTATAGTGTGTTAGCAATTGTTTTCTTGGTGACTATGAGATCTTTGACAAGATTCTCCCATGTAGTTCTGGGCTGATTCCTCACCGTTCTCATGATCATTGAAACTCCAAGAGGTGATACCTTGCATGGAGCCCCAGACCGAGGGAGAGTTACAGTTATTTTATGTTTTTTCCATTTGTAAATAATTGCACCAACTGTTGTCACCCTCTCACCAAGCTGCTTGGCGATGGTCTTGTAGCCCATTCCAGCCTTGGGTATGTCTACAATCTTGTCCCTGAAATCCTTGGACAGCTCTTTGGTCTTGGCCATGGTGGAGAGATTGGAATCAAATTGATTGCTTCTATGGATATGTGTCTTTTATACAGGTAACGAGTTGAGATTAGGAGCACTAGGGACTTGTTACCTGTATAAAAGACAGTGCTCCTAATCTCAGCTCGGTACCTGTATAGAAGACACCTGGGAGCCATTAGTCTTGCTGATTGAGGCTGGGTTCACACCTATGCGAGTTGGATGCAAGTTTCCATGCATCTAATTCTCATGGTAGGAGATTGTGAGCGGCTCTCTATGGAGACTCCGGTGCGATTTTGCAAAGGGGTCCTGTGCATCTTTTGGTCCGTTTCAAGTCCAAATTCAGCCCAAAAATTCGGGCTGAAATCGGACCTGAAACGGTGAACGGGGGACGCACTCTGCTGTGATCTGCATGCGGCACTAATGTGAACCAAGTCTCATAGGGGATCAAATACTTATTTCACTCATCAAAATTAAAATCAACTTCTATTGTAAAAAACCCCATGATTGACAAAAGCTCATACAGATCTAAACCATATGTAGAGCCATTCATTAGTAGAAATAACAGCCTTTGCATCAATATGGCACTCCATATTCCTAAAAATAAAACCGTTGACAAATAGAGCAAACATATAAATCCATGCTCATGCTCAGATACTGTATATACAAGTCTAACTACTCTAACATATTAAAGGATAAGTTCACCTTTTAACAAAAAATTATAAATGCAAAAAAAAATGCATTTATGTTTTGTTTCTGAAGCCTATAAAGCATTGCACCGGTGATCAGCAGATCGCTGATGCCATGCAGGTCTCCTGCAGACCTGTCAGTGTATCTGTGTGACCATACATTGTATGGACAAGCAGATACAATCTGGCAGGAAGACTTAATGAACTACCACAGATCTCCACAGTGGAATAGTAGTTCATTGAAAACTACAGCCGCAAAAGGCTGCTGGACCTTGTTGTTTTCCATTCGCAGAGGACTGTGAATGAGTGACGTGGCCGGGCAGACAGAGCCCTACTCAGCCACGTTTTTAAAAACAAATTGTGACAGCTAGCAGGGGGCAGAAGATCTTGGAGTATAGGCTGAAAAGTAGTACTTGCATGAACGATTTCAAGGGTGGCCATGTGTAATGCCAGAGAATAAAACACTCTTTCATACCGAAACTTTTTTTGGGCTTTCCCAGGAGAAAAATAACTTCATGTTAGACATAGATACATAGTTAGTCAGGTTGAAAAAATATACAAGTCCATCTAGTTCAACCATAAAAAATAAATAAATAAAATAAAAAATATCATACATTCCCATATACCCAATCCTATACCCACAGCTGATCCAGAGGAAGGCGAAAAAAAACCCAGAAAAGCATGATCCAATTTGCTACAGCAGGGGAAAAAATTAATTCCTGATCCCAGAGAGGCAATCAGGTTTTTCCTGGATCAACTTTACCTATAAATGTTAGTACCCAATTATATTATGTACACTTAGGAAAGAATCCAAGCCTTTATTAAAGTGGTTGTAAACCCTTACAAACCTCTTTGGCCTACAGGTATTCCTAGATTAAGGCTTACCTGTAGGTCCAAGAAATATCTCCTAAACCTACACGGTTTAGGAGATATTTGCCAAAAGACAGGCACCGCTGTCTACGGCGCATGCACCATAGACAGTGGCGCGCATGACAGCGCCGGAGCTGCGAGACTCACCAAGAAGATGGAGGCTCCGTACACAAGGGGACAGCAGTGACTTTGCTGGCTCCTGTGTCAGGTAAGTGACACATAATGGGCTACTATGCGATGCATAGTAGTCCATTATGCTTTACCTTTGCAGGGAAACAAAGAGGAAGTAAACCCATTAGGGTTTACTTCCTCTTTAAAGCAATCTACTGAGCTGGCCAGAAAAACCTCTGGAGGGAGTCTAATCCACATTTTCACAGCTCCTACTGTATATATACCCCCTTCTTTAACAATGCATATTAACTAATGTAAAAACTGAGGAAAAATAAACATATAAATAACATTCTCCTTCAACACTCTTCTACATTAAACTCAAAACATCAGCGATGCTGAAAACTAATGAGAACTGTGGATGAACAGAATAATTTTCACAAAATTGATTTTATGGTAAAACTTTGCTAAAAGTGTATTTTTTTTGTTTTGCTGAGCTGGTTGGGTGTAATTAGCTTAAAAAAGTTTTTATTGGTGGTGCAATTAGGGTAATTCCGTATATTTTACTTTTTTTTTTCTTCATTTTTTATGTGCATTTGATACCTGCGTGAGTATTGTTGCCATACATGTTTTTTTTCTACTGTCTGTTTTTCCTTTCTCTGAAAAAACAGAAACTAATGAGGGGCCATTTGAAAGAAGCTTCTGTAAAAGGCAAAATTTTTCTGAAATATTCAGCTTCTTGTCCAGAATTTGAGAAAATAACAACTCTCAATCGTGCTCGTTCCTAATGAGAACCATGTAAATGCATATACGGTAATCAAAGAGAGAAACACACAAAAAAAATGTTCTATCTTTTTCTACATAAAAAGGAAAGCTTCTTGTGTGTGTATGATTGAGGCCTAACAAAAACTACAGTTTGCACATTATCATTTGTTGACCTTTTAAACAAGCCCAATAATGTGCCCATTTATATTGGAACTTTACTTAATTTGATAACGCAAAGAAGAATGTGTAAAAAGCTGAAGTCTGATCTGCAGCTTATGTTTGCTCCTTACATACCCTTATTAAATACAAAACAAAATTTACAGAAAAATAAAAAGTACATCTACAGAGCTACAAATTTAAACAATATCTGAAACGCAGGCAGAAAAGGCATTCATTTGCTAAACGATGAAATACTGTACCATTCCTTAGCAGAGTAGCTGAGCAACAAGTGTAACCAGCCAGCAAGTTAACAAATGACTTTGAGATTGTCTGTCAAGATAACTAAATATACAGGCTCTTGGCAGTGCTAGATACAATGTAAGGGCATTGCTGTAAATCATTGCAGCTGGAGAAATAAGCAGTTCCCTATCTATTATTTTATAGCCTCGTGGCACTTATGGAGCTTGTTCTGGGAAATATTGGAGTAGTGACATTTGCAGTTTTTAAACTTAGTTATTTTAATTACTACTGGTGTCTTTGCTTCTGTGCATCTTCCTCTCCATAACCAATGTAATGACGCCTCACAGTTGTCTTCATTTTAATGACCTAGTACTGAATTTAGACCTATGGAGATTACCAAGAAGAGTGTCTTTTTTTTTCCCACCTTTTTTACAATTGCAAGCAGAGTTTAGGCTGATTGTGTGTTGGTACTGAGTTTTGATTGCAACCCATTGGGGCAATTCTGTAAAACTTGAAATTCCTGTCAGTAATTTATACGGTTTGCTTCTATTAGGTTTTCTGTAAATCCTGTGAGCAGAGAGCAGGGGGCGGGGCTGAGTCGCACTGTGTGTGTCAATAGATATACACAGCGTGGCTCGGGATCAAGCCTGCAAGTGTGTTCCCATAGGAAGCAGCTTCCTATGGTGGTGAACTGAGGAGAGGAGGAGCCTGGAGCACCGGTGGGGGGACACAAGAAGAGGAGGTTTGGGGCCACTTTGTGCAATACCATTTCACAAAGCAGGTAAGTATAACATGTTTATTGATTTAATTTAAAGAAGTTACCTTTACAGAAGTTTTAACCCCTTTACTGCCATGGATGTAAGTGTTAAGTTAAAACAGTACTGCCACCGATCACATCCATTCATAAAGTTTTTACACTCTCCACTCTGTTGATGCTCACTGACCACTGCAGATTTGTTTCCATTTCCAACTATTCATGAGCACTTCTGAGTTCAGTGCAGAGCTTGTTGGGAGGGGAGATCGGTAAACATTACTCAAAGGCAGCCTGTCACGTACCTGGTGGAGGTTGAGCTGTATAGGGGGCTTCTCTTGCACCTTCTGTCCACCACCCCTGGTAGTGATGACAGGAAGTGGAGGACACAGAGTGGCACGAGGGCCGATGTAGCAGATGGCTCAGGCTGAGTCTTGGCAGGAACCAGGTGGCTAGAGAGCGCTGGGCCGAAACTGAGAACAGGAGCTCCGTGTCGCTGAATCAGCAGCTGGAAGCGTAGACGGGATGTAAGCCAGGGGGTCATCAACAGCCAGACACAGCAGATACCGAGACGTGAGGCAGAGGCAAAGATGGGACACAGGCCAGGTTCAGTCGGGCAATGAGGCACAGGAACATCAGGCAGAAGCGGAATCAAGCACAAGCCGGAGTCACAAGTAGGCAGGCGGGGTCAAGGGGAAGGTTCAGGCAAGCCAGGTCAGAATACCGGAAACTGCTACAGATCAGGTAAACAGGCACTAGCTGAAAAGACCACTCAGCAAAGTGTGCATGTCACTGGCAGGTTTAAATAGGTGGATTGGCGCCAATGCTCACGCATGCGCCAGTACATGTTCTTTCTTGTGCATCCCTTGGAAAGTCCACGCCTGTGCACCACTGTGTGCTTGTAACCCGGGTTTCTCTTACACCGCCTTTCTCAACCTTGTTGTTAAATAATTTTCAGGTCTCGGGTAACCCCTGCTAAATCAACTACTTGGTGGTCAGTGAGAAAATGCCCCTTACATTGATGGCCAACAGCAAGAATACATTACTTACAGTGGTAGTCAGACTGCAATCCTTAGAGACAGCTGAAACAATTTATTTTTGTCATGCAACTGACTCTGTCAAGTAGCATTGGGCCTGGAACTATATAGGCATCATCAAATGACCAGCTCTAGGAACCCCTAGCAGCTTCTGAAAGCACCCTGGGTTTCCATGGAGCCCTGGTTTGGAACGGCTGCTTGACGGTTTACCAATCTCCTGCAGTGGAACACTGAATGGGAGTACTCATTCATAAGGACTTCTGAGTTCATTGCCGTGCTGGAAGCCAGGGGAGATCAGGTAAACATTAATAGTAACTGATCTCCTGCAGAGTAAAACTGAATGGGAAGTGCTCATTCATGAGTTATTCTGAGTTTTGTACAGTGCTGGATGATGGGATAGAAGGTGACTGAGGACTTCCCTTTTCCCTGAGTGACAGTACCTAATTAAAAAAAAAGAAGGTTAAAAAGTAACAAATAAAAAAAAAATTAACCTTATCCATACTTGACATCAGACTTAACGCATCTGACTAATGATGTGAGATCTTTGGGAAAAATCTTTGGATAGAAGTTGATTATCTGGCAAAGCTGGCTTTGTTATTTAGGGATATTTTTTATCTTGTTGTTTTTGGTCAGAGTTCTACTTTAAATTGCTACTATACAAATGATAAATACACAAAAAAGGAAAATACAACAAACACTTAACACTTGCCTTATTATTTTTATTTTCTTTAGAAAATTTCACCTAAACAGTTCAACAAGTAGTAGCTTGTATGCAGCCTTCAAGGACTGGAGATAGTCAGCCTTATCACTAGCAGGAATCGGGTATAAATAACATCCTACACCATTTCACAATTATCTGTATAAAGGGGCAACACTACATACATGCAACAGATGGACATACATACTGGTAAAAATGTATTTAACATTTTAGGTTATTTTTAATGACTGGTATAGGGTTTGAGTTTTCTTTCTAAACCAGAAAAAGCTTTCTGCCCTAAAATTAGCCTCTCGGGTTTTTAAGCTAAAAGCATTCTTGTTGCAAGAGTCTTGGTAACTGAACTATGCCAGCTTTCTTGGCTGCTAGGTAATGCAAATAAACGGTAAGGGGAAGAACATTTCACTGAACTGCCATACCTTGTAATAATGTGTTACGATGTCTGTTAAACTGCTTAAGTCTATGTTTGAGTGAGCTACTTTATTCTGCAGAGCATACACTTAAATAACATCCTTTGTAACCTGTTTCAGATGCCCTTTGCCAAACTGCAGCCAACATATGAAAATGAAAAAAAATAAAAAATTGAGAGGAAATTTCATAGTAAATGCCAGTTTGTAGTTTTTCCACAGTTCCTGGTCAGTGTAAATCAAGTCTATAATTATTTTAACAATTTACTAGAAGTTGTGCAAAAACTTCCAGTGCATGTTATAAAAAAATACAAAAAACTTTGAATTCTTTTTTTTTTGTTTAACATTATTGTGTACTGTAATAACAAAATAAACTTAAAGCGGAGCTCCACCCTAAAGTGGAACTTCCACTCATCGGATTCCTCCCCCCCTTCCGGTGTCACAATTGGCACCTTTCTGGGGGGAGGGGGGACAGGATACCTGTCCAAGACAGGTATCCTTTCCCACTTCCTGAAGTACGCTGCGGCGCGATCGCGCCGTGACGTCACCGCGGGGCTCTCTCCTCCTTCCTCGGCCGCTGGGCTAATAGGAGAGAGGAGCAGGGCCTCGCGCAAGCGCAGTAGGGTTCCCGGTGTGAAGCCGAAAGGCTACACTGCCGGGTTACTTTACCCGCAATGGCGGCGGCAGCACCCGACAGCTGATGGAGACATCAGCTGCAGTGGCGACATCAAGGGACAGCAGGACAGGTAAGTGTCCATTTATTAAAAGCCAGCAGCTGCAGTATGTGTAGCTGCTGGCTTTTAATTTTATTTTTTCTCCGGAACACCCCTTTAAGCAAACGTTAAGAATACAGATGAGTGAAAGCAGAGCCACTGACAGGTTATGTAAACAACATTGATTGGCTTGTTACAATGGCATCTCAAAGTCGGTGGGATATATTAGGCAGCAAATAAACATGTTGTCCCTGAAGTTGATGTGTTAAAAGCAGAAAAAATGGGCATTGCAATTTGTTGTGTATGAGACCGCGTAGCTGCAGACTAGTCAGAGTGCCCAAAAGTACCTACAATGGGCACGTGAGCATCAGAACTGGACAATGAAGCAATAGATGAAGGTGTGCAAAGTGAGTACTAAAGCGCTGATAGGAGAATTAAAAATATTAAAAAATATTTTTTTTGAAAACCAAATAAAATAGATAAGATGACCAAATGATATGCTGCACCATTAAGTGTGTCCAACACTTAAAAGAATATGCAAATAAATACTAGAGTATAAATAGTGAGCAATATCAACCTTAGTCTATTTAGATCAGCAGGTGAGGTTAAAAGACAAATGTCGTGGTGTAGTAAAATATATAAGTGCTTGCGTGACAATCACAGGTGCACAAAAGTATATAGAAACTTCAAGTTACAATGAGGTTGTAACCAATTGAATAAATAAATAAATACACAATGTGTTTTAAATAAATAAAGTGCTTCAAAATGTGAGTAAAAACAAGTATGTGTTATAATGTGTCAAAGAAAGGAAATATCCAGTTTATGCCAGTGATGCATATGGGGATATATAAATTCCAAAAGCCAAAACAGGCTAAACCTGATGGATTAGCCAATTAATTGATGAATTAATGGGTAAACGGCCGCCAATTAAATATTATATTAATCCCATAGGTGATAACAGTCCATTAAATTAGTTAGATAATTAATGAAATAACTCTTCACATCCACTAATGATATCCGGGACACAATTAGAAATGCTAGAACTGAAAAAAAAAAAAAAAAAGAGAGAGAAAAAAAGAAACTTCCCTTTATGCTGGGAATCTGCGGCTTTTTTCCTTTTGGTTCCTCCTGATATCTTGCTCCGGTATGATATAAAAGAGAAAAAGACACAAATAAAAAACCATTGCGCAACGCTCTATTCAACCATCAAACAAAGAAGATCTTTTAGGGGGTTGCCTACAGCTATACAACTCACATGTACCCAGTAGGTGTTTGCGCGTTCAAATCCTGCTAATGGTCAGGCTCAGATAGGGGGCTGTCAGCCCTTTCCTCCTCACTGTGCTGTGCTTAGCACTGTCACTTGGGCTCCTCCTCCCGACGCGTATCATCACAGGTCACGTGACTTTCTCAAGGGAAAAGAGCCCACACGCGATCGGAATTTACCATGTACCCCATACTTATTCACATAGGGTGGGGGGCCAGGATCTGGAGGCCCCCTTATTAAAGGGGGCTCCCAGATTCCGATAAGCCCCCCGCCCGCAGACCCCAAAAACCAACGGCCAGGGTTGTCGGGAAGAGGCTCTTGTCCGCATCAACATGGGGACAAGGTGCTTTGGGGTGGGGGGCTGCAGGGTGCCCCCTTCCCCAAAGCACCCACCCCCCCATGTTGAGGGCATGTGGCCTGGTACAGCTCAGGAGGGGGGGCGCTTGCTCGTCCCCACCCCCTTTCCTGACCGGCCAGGCTGCGTGCTTGGATAAGGGTCTGGTATGGACTTTGGGGGGACCCCCACTGCGTTTTTTCGGCGTAGGGGGTTACCCTCAAAATCCATACCAGGCGACGGGGCTCACAAGGTGTCAATCTCGCCGATGAAAGCGGCAAGATTGACTTCCTTCTCTAGTCCCGTCTTACCTGGAGTCACTTTAGTCCGTGTGTGGGCAAGTCCGTTCATTTGGAAAGTCTGTCCGACGGACTTTCGGCGGAAAGATTTAAAACATGTTTTATTTCTAGGTCCGTCGGACTTTTGGGAAGAAAAAAAAAGAGCCCACGCGATCGGAATGTCTGTCGGACTATGGTCCGCCGAAAAGTCTGATCGTGTATAAGCGGCATTAGTCTCTATTTATTTGCATTTTAATACCCTCAAATTGCTTTTTATACTGTTTTGGGAAATGTTTTTATATCTGTAGGAGTCCTCTAACCCCACTGTCACTATTTGCCATATAAGTGTATGGACCTGCCACGCCATGGTGTACAAGGACCGTTTGACAGGAGATCATAGACTATTTTCTAAGTTGGGAAGCAATATATGTTCTTCTAACATCCAGGTATTAAATACATTAAAAGTAATGGACACATGAGCATTCTTGGTAGCATTTATGAAAGGTCTGAGGGAGAAAGGCATGTGCAATACTAATCAATATCGTTTACTACATGTGTAAAAGCCAAAAGATGTATCATATTGCTAACAAACTGGCCCTCAAAAGGTAAACATTTTTAGAAAAATTACAATGGAAAGGTAGTAAGCCAAAAAAAAAAAAGAGTAGGCGATTACTTACTGTATATGCTGGAGAAAGGATGGTCGAGCGACTATGGGGCTGATTTATGAAAGGCAAATAGGCCGTTCACTGTGCAAGGACCTTGGCTTCGTGAATGAGGTGAAGCTTTGCTGATTTCCATCATCCAATGTGCAAGAAAAATATATATTTTTTTATTTAATATTTTAAAAACTAGGGGATAATTTCTCTGCCAAGTGAAAATTATCTTGCACAGTGAATAGTCTTTGTCTTAGGTAAATCAAACCCTATAGCTGACAAGATCACAATTTGTGGACTAAACCACATTATCACATTGTTAGGTAAAGACATGAAGTGTGCCTAATGACCACGCAGAATCTACAAGGTAGTGTAGGTTTTTGCACTCCTGGGCTAAGCATTAAGTAAAGTGATGAATATTAATGAGCACCGTTAATTAAGAGAAGCATGTTTGGCTTGTTATTTGCTGTTCTTTCTTAGCCTCTGTGATCATACCGAGCTGTGAATTTTATAGTACATGCTGTTTGTTTGTTACAGTTTAAAGCAGTTATGGGATATTTCACATTTTACAATCTTGGCACAGTGCCAAGACCTAAATTGCTTCTTAGCACTATACTATGTCCGTCCGTGTCACAAGGCCAAGACCACCCAGTTCTTCCCTGGTGGCCTTAAGTCAGGTTATGTATCCTGCAGTAGGGAAAAAAACATGAATTTGTCGAGCTAAAATAGCAAGTATAGAGAAGGGGAAAAGTGCCAGCAACTAACTGCAAATTGCTAAAGCAGCTGCCATGCTTCTCACCCATTGGGCACTAAAATGTGGTAAAAAGTGCAAAGTGCTCCATAAATCAAATGGAAGCACAACAGCACCTGCAAGGAATTGTGTTGAACAGAATAAGACCTCATGCTGTAGCCTTATATCCTATGTCATTACTTTGGCACTGCGTTGTTCGAGTGCTCTTAGCCAGAGCAAATGTGATGTGAAGCAATGCCAGGAATGCCTTGAGCCAGGTACAATAGCAAGTTTAACTGTGCTCTATTTTTGGAACATATGACTCTATACAAAGTCAGATCCTAATGTCCTCTCTGAACTGCTTGCTCAGTTGGGAATCTCTCGTACTAATAATATTTTGCTAAGCTATTTTTATACATAGGATATACTTTAGTTTTGGGTGGAGAATCTAGGAAATTTCACTAAAGTGAAACTTAGAAAAAATAAATAATGAGTTCCGCCACTGCCCCCCTTAAATTTCTCAAAGTATATATATATATATATATATATATATATAGCTAATAAAAAAAAATCTAAATCAAACCTCAGACTGGACTGTAACCTTAAAGTGATTGTAAGGCTTCTTTTTTGTTTAATCACAAACATGTCATACTTACCTCCACTGTGCAGCTCGTTTTGCACAGAGTGTCCCCGATCATCCTCTTCTGGGGTCCCCGCTGGCGCTGGTAGCTCCTCCCCACATCAGATAACCCCCTAGGAGAAGCGCTCTCCCAGGGGGTTACCTTGCGGGCATAGTACGTAATCTGTCACTCCCGTGCGGACTCGATGTCCGCTGGCACCAAAAGATGTACAGAGGACACAAGCAGAATGACAATCTTTCTATGTAAACAAGGCAGATTGTCGTCAGAAGGGAAGGCATTGATCCTGTATTTTGCTAAGCAGGAACACGGGTCTTTGCATTCCCTAGTTAAAGCACCTCCCCTACACAGTGAGTAAGCACAACCTAGGCACACAGTTAACCATTTGATCGCCCCTGATGTTAACCCCTTCCCAGCTAGTGTCATTAGTACAGTGACAGTGCATATTTTTTTGCACTGATCACTTTATTAGTGTCACTGATCCCCAAAAAGTGTCAGGTGTCCAATTTGTCCACCACAATATCTCAGTCCCACTATAAGTCGCTGATCACTGCCATTACTAGAAAAAAAAATCCCAGATGCTATAACTTTTGCGCAAACCAATCAATATACACTTATTGGGATTTTTGTTCCCAAAATATGTAGCAAAATACATATCGGCCTAAACTGAGGAAAAAAAAATTATATTTTTTATATATTTTTGGGGATATTTATTATAGCAAAAAGTAAAAAATATTGTGTTTTTTTTAAAAAAAACACAATATTTTTGTCACTCTTTTTGTTTATAGCGCAAAAAATAAAAACCGCAGAGGTGATCAAATACCACCTTTTTTGTGGGGAAAAAAGTACTTCAATTTTGTTTGGGTGCAAAGTCTCACGACCGCGCAATTGTCAGTTAAAGCGACGCAGTGCCGAATAGCAAAAAGTGCTCTAGTCAGGAAGGGGGTAAATCCTTCCGGGCTGAAGTGGTTAAAGTGCAATAGCAGCTTCTATAATTCTTTCGTGACACACTTTTTGTGAATAATGGACAGACTCTGATGATTACTAGTGTTGTACTATACATATATAGCAGATACCCTCCAATCTTTGGCTTGCAGCTAATGATTTCAGCAGATGACATTTTATAGAAACAAGTCATGTTTACAAGTGAAAAAATGTAGTGCATTTCCAGTATTCAAATATTGTTTCATGCTGCAAACACAGATCACCCACAAATTTGAGGACATAACTTAAGAAACAAGCTGCAGGAAGAGCAGAGCTTATTGGCAGCTGATTTTACCCATCCTCTGTAAAGCTATAGAACAGAGACTTGAATAAAGGCCCTAAAGGCATACGTACTGGATATCGATTTTTCTATTCCTGCTAGGATTAACAATGCCTTGGCTCTGTATAGAAATTCTTATCTGTGATAAACCATGCCATTTTTAACCACAAGGCAAGCCACCAGTCACTTTTTTAAAAGATACACTTAACTTTATTAATGGTGCACATTATCCAGAAATAGACAATATTCACCCCATGTAGGTATACATTTATTTTTAATTGAATTTTTAAGTAAGTGAACCACTATGTATTTGTGAGTGTTCTTTTATGTGTGTATTATTCCATTAACCCAATAAAGCTTTTGCTTTATATTACTGTAGTGCAGTCAGGCTTCATAAACCGTAATAGATGTATTTTAAATTTTTTTTATTTATTTTTTTTTTTTATTGTCAAATTTGTTTAATGATTTAGAATTTTAAATTTTTTTAAGTAACATTTGTTAAAAGGTAATTATTACATTTGATTTCCCCATTTGTTGATGATAACGTGGTTATATTTAAAAAAAAATCACTATTCATATTTATCTTTCTAATGGAGACCTTTACATTTTATTGGTTTTCTGTCCGTTAAAAAGAAAAAGCAGTTAGCATTCCTGCTGTGCAATTGTTAGGAGAAAAATGAAGTGTCACTGTCAAGCCTAGTACACAGTAGTTCAACCCAACAGAAAAAAAAAAAAGCTGACAGCTCAGGAGGAGCCACTGTACTAACTATCCAATGTTTGTACAGCATTATCCCCTTCAGTTCTATTATGTTCTGACAAGTGAACGGCCCCCTTGCCAGAACAATCCGGTCAGCACTCTCAACCATTGCCTGAGAGCGCCGATCTAGAGGTAGACCTTTTCCGGTCATGCCCCTTTGCCAGAAGCCGGCCCAACTCCAGTACATGCGGGCCAAATGTCAACCAGTTTCTGTTGAACTGGCCGATGCCACCTGACATTCGGCCCGTGTGTACTAGGCTTCAGTCAGCTAATAGGGTTATTCTCTTCTATTCTAGGGATCCTAGATAAGGGTCTGGTAAAGATGTTAACCACTTAAGGACCGAGCCTCTTTCTGAGATTTGTTGTTACAAGTTAAAAAAAATTTTTTTTTGCTAATGAAAATTACTTAGAACCCCCAAACATTATACATTTTTTTTCTAACACCCTAGAGCATAAAATGGCGGCTGTTGCAATCATTTCTGTCACACCGTATTTTCTCAGCGGTCTTAAAAGCGCACTTTTTGGGGAAAAAAGACCCTTTTTTGAATTAAAAAATAAGACAATGTTACGCCGAGTAAATTTATACCCAACATGTCACGCTTCAAAATTGCGCCAACTCGTGGAATGGCGACGAACTTTTAAAAATCTCCATAGGCAACGTTTAAAATATTCTACAGGTTACCTGTTTTGAGTTACAGAGGAGGTCTAGGGCTACAATTATTGCTTTCGCTCTACCGATCGTGGTGATACCTACTTGTGTGGTTTGAACACTGTTTTCACATGTGGGCGCTACTCACATATGCGTTCACTTCTGCGTGCAAGCTCAGCGGGACAGGGCGCATTTAAAAATGTATTTATTTTTTTTCTTATTTATTTTACCTTTTATTTTTTATTTTTACACTGTTCTTTTAAAATTGTGTCACTTTTATGTAAACATCCCTTGTAATAGAAAAAAAGCATGACAGGACCTCTTAAATATGAGATATGGGGTCAAAAAGACCTCAAATCTCATATTTATACAAAAATGCAACATAACAAATATCATGATGATTACCAGCTTTTGGTTACATCACGTGATCAGCTGTCATTGGCTGACAGCTGATCACGTGGTAAGGGTGCCGGGGTCAGCACCTTACTCCGATCGGTGGCACTGGAAGGTAGACATGTGCGATTAGTTTCGTATGAAACGAAAATTCATACGGATTTCCGGAAATTCGTACATTCGTACGAATCCGAAATACAAATTTTTATGCATTCGAATTCCGAAAAACAAAATTTAGTTTACGAATTTCGGATCCAAATTCATAACGAAAATACGTAATTGTTACGAAAAGTTAACAAACCTAAAAGTTAAAAACCCAGGAAGTCAGCACAGCACAGGGATGGTGGGAACCACTCATAATGATAAATTCATCATAACGAAAATTCGTAATTGTTGCGAAAAGTTAACGAACCTAAAAGTTAAAACCCCAGGAAGTCAGCACAGGGATGGTGGGAACCCTATGGGAATTTCTATGCTTACGAATTTTATATGAATACGAAATTTCGTTAACGAATTTCGGAATTTTGGATCCAAATTAACAGAAACATGACTGGTGTTTTGTTCACTAATCAGAGGAAGTCAGCACAGCACAGGGATGGTGGGAACCCCTCATAATGGGCACAGCAGGTGTACAGACCTGGGAACTCAGCACGTGGATGGTGGGGACCCCTCATAATGGACACAGCGGGTGTACAGACCTGGGAACTCAGCACGGGGATGGTGGGAACCCCTCATAATGATAAATTTATCATAACGAACATTCGTAATTGTTACGAAAAGTTAACAAACCTAAAAGTTAAAAACCCATGAAGTCAGCACAGCACAGGGATGGTGGGACCCCTCATAATGATAAATTCATCATAATGAACTTTTGTTATTTTAAGGAAAAGTTTACGAATCTAACGAAAATTCGTATTTCTGACGAATCGGGATTGAATTTCATACACGAAATTACGAAATACGTTTTTTTTTCGTACAAAACGGAACAAAGTGAAACAAATTTTTTGACGGCGCCCATGTCTACTGGAAGATGACACTGATAGGTGGTACTGATGGGCACTAATTGGCAGCACTGATGGGCACTGATAGGTGGCACTGGTGGGCATTGTTAGGTAGCTCTGGGCATTGATAGGTGGCACTGATGGGCACTGGTGGGCACTGATGAGGCGGTAGTGGCTTTCTGTTTGTGGGACTGATGTCCGGTTTACACAAGCCAGCAATCTACTTTTTTTTCTCCTCATGATGATTACCAGCTTTTGTTTACATCACGTGATCAGCTGTCATTGGCTGACAGCTGATCACGTGGTAAGGGAGCCGGGATCGTCCCCCTACTCCGATCTGTGATCAGCTGAGTCTCATGGACTTGCTGAGCCCAGAGCATGCCGCCTGCGCCCCGCTGGGGGCATGCAGGCTGTGCATGCTCGGGAGGACATACATGGATGCCCTCCTGGCAATTTAGGCCTGCGCTGTGGCTGTCTTTTGGCTATAGCGTGGGCACAAAGAGGTTAAATAAAACATTGCTTTATATTATTCTACACTATTGTACAGTATTAGTGATCCTGACTTTGAAGTAATTACTCTGTTCACACATCTAATGGATATGTATAAGGGAGGTTGTTATGTTAATTATATTTGAAATAAGAAGTGTCTGTCATTCCTTTATTTATCTAATTAAATAATGATCATGTATTGTTTCTCCTTTTTTTTAGTTTAAAACGCTGCTTCTGTCTTATTCAAGCTTCAAAATATTTATTTGATGAGAGTGAATATGGTGCTTTAGGATGAACAAAGAAAAGGTTGATGACAGGTGCCCATCTGCAGAGAAACGGCAGGATAAATAAAAGCGGGCAGAATAATTACAGCTATTAATGTATGCTATAGAAAGCTAACAGAATCACTATCCACATATCAAATTAACTACAGAAAAGAGATTAGTTAGCCCCTGCAGTAACTGATGTTTAAACTCATTTGATTGTTAATTAGCTGGAATTTATGAATATAAAAGAAAGGGATAGCTGCATTAATCCTCTTGTGCATGAGCTTATATGTCTGGATCCAGATAAAAAAAAAAAACATACAAGCTTAATCTTTTTACCAAATAAGCTCCTTAGTATTTTATTTAAGTTTCTTTGGATTTTAGGTACCTTTACAAAAAGGGACCATCTCACTACAGTGCTGTTTGCTCCCTCTAGGTGGCACATTTGAGTCTAGACTGTTGATTCCAGTTGCTGCAATAATCAAACTTTCAGACCTAATTACAGCCGAATTGCACTCTTTTATGTGGATTAGGCGTACATAGACGTTAATTATAATTACTTTTATGTCCCTAGTCCACAGATATTCATTTTGAAACAGCAGGTCTTGACATTTGTTTGACTGTACAAATCACTATGCTGTCTCCCCAAGCAGTACAAATATCCCAATAGACTTCAATAGATCCAGCAGCTTGTGCAAGAAGACAGCAGAGAAAAGTGGATGGGATGTGGATGGACTGGCATTTGGAAGATCAATAGCTTTCCAGTGAGATAAGAAATGACTAAACATTTTATACTGATCACTTCGTAGTTTGGAGACTTTGGAGTTGTTTAATAAGATAAAGCTCTTTTTATTGTGTGGTTTAACCCAGCGAATACAGGATATTCATCTGACCAATTCAATGATAATCAACCGAATCACTAATTTAGTGACTTAAATGCCCTTTATCCTGTATACCAGGGGTAGCACTTTGCCCCATATGTGTAGATGCTTTAGATCCTGAGTTAGCATGGTTAACAGCATGCCTCCCTCCCTACCAATGTCTGACCAATGCTCTGTAGGACACACATAACTAAGTAGCATTGATTGACTATGCTTGTTTCCAGCACCAAGTGCTTGCTTGAGACCATCACCCTCACAACACATGCATAGGGGAAGGGAATGTTGCCTAATTTCCTGTGGGGAACTTCCCTATACCAGTGTTGATGACACCATTGCACCCAACAGGCGCACCTGTGATGCACATTTACTAGAAAACGTAAAACACTGACTGCCATTGTACAGTATTCTGTAGGGAATTTCCCTTTATAGTCTGCTACAGTGCTGATGACGTCTGTACACCAAACAGCTCTGATTAAGCTCTAAAGTAGGAATGCTTACAAATTCAAGCAGGGGGGGAGCTCAATTTTATGTACAATTGTCCAGCATTTCTTTTCACAACCAAATAGAAGTATTTAATAATTAATCTATAGACCATAAGGTAAAGTTTTATTCCTAAGTAGACTTTTTTTTTTTTTAAAGGGATGATTTGTCAGGTTACAAAAAAAATAGATTTTTTGGACAGGTAGATATGAAATATTGCATATTAATATTATATAGTCTTCTATACAGTCAAGGGAGGGGCTCGAGTGTCCTTATATATACAATATGTAATTTTTTTTTTAAAGTCATATTTATCTTTTATATCAACTTTTGATTCCAGATTTTTTTTTTACCTTGTATAACTTGGCCAGTCACCATCCCATTCTTTCCCTGCTTCCTCTGAACTTCAGGCTGGGAAGCATGTATTATGCACATCACACAATGCAGGAGCTGGGAAGAGGAAAATCAGTTGCCAGTTTAAGAGCTGGTGGGAGGAGCAGTCACCCTATAGAAGGAAGCCTATGTTGCAAGAGTTTTTTGTTTCTTAAGAATAGATGGCAACAAAAAAGAAATATTTCTTAAAGCAAATGAGTGATGCTACCACATTTTGTCAATAATATTTAAGGTTTAATAAAATATCGCTCTTTCAGCTATGCTAAAAGAAGCTGGTCATTTTACAGAACTCAAAAAGTCATCACGGCAGTAATTCCTTCCTAATAAACGGCACAGTACAAGGTTTAACCAGACAGAGGGAGCTGTAAAGCTAGGCTTGCTTTCCGCACTATATCAACAACTAATCAAGAGTTCTTGGGAAATGATTTGCCTTGAATTAAATAATTATTACTAAAAGATTTATTGTATGTAATAAAAACAACAAAAATAAACCTGATCCCAATACATTATATTTTACCTGTGAACTGTGTGGATCTTTCCAACCCTCTAATGCCGCGTACACACGACCGGAAATTCGGCCAGCAAAAGACAGATGAGAGCTTTTGGTCAGAAAATGCGACCGTGTATATGCTCCATCAGACTTTTGCTGGCCGAATTCCAGCCAGCAAAAGATTGAGAGCATGTTCTCAATTTTTCAGTTGGAAAAAATTTCTATCGTCTGTAGCAATTCCGACGCGCAAAATTCCTACTCATGCTCGGAAACAATTTAACGCATGCTCGGAAGCATTGAACTTTATTTTCTCGGCTCGTCGTAGTGTTGTATGTCACCGTGTTCTTGACGTTCGAAAGTTCAGCAAACTTTTGTGTGACCGTGTGCATGCAAGCCAAGTTTGAACGGAATTCCGTCGGAAAAAACATCCAAGATTTTTCTGACGGAAAATCCGCTCGTGTGTACGGGGCATAAGTTTGAACTGCCAAAGCATTTCAAAGCATTGTAAAGTTTAAAATCCTCCTGCCATGCAGAAAATTCAGTATTGCATAACTAAGATACTATATATAGAATTTCTGTAAAAGCTTTGAAATTATATTTATCAAAATACACATCCAGCTTTACAGTAATTGTCGTCTTAGGACTGATGGTTGTTTTGTGACCCGTGTGCCCCTTCTGATGCACCCCAAAGCAATCTTTCTGTTTTTCACCTGTAGCAATTCTCTTGCATATAAACCACCACTAATTTTAAATGCTGCAATTTTCTGAAAATGCCGTTACGACTGCCACATTTCTATTGATGCACACCTTTAACTAGTAGTGCTGAGGTTGTTTAGTTGAGTAAGATTGATGATCAGAATAATAGAGGGAAGATGAGCATGCCGCTGTATATCACTGCGGACTAAACCATCACAAACACAGTGATATGTTGCTGTCAAGCCATAGTGACATAATGTCATAGTTGTCCCAGTGGGATGGAACTACAGTGTATGTATGGATCAATAGCCAGGGGAAATATTGCTTTTACTTACTTTATAATGAAGGTTTTTTTCAGCCTGCATTGCAGATGTTCTATATTTCAAGAGCAAGTGTTTGTTTTATAACCTTATATCCTTAAATTTGGTAATCATATTACAGAAACACATGGCATAAAAAGTTATTAGTATAATGTACCAAGTAGGATGCTGTAATAATAGGCTAGAGAGTAACATAACTCTGATAAAAACAAAAGGCTGCAGTTTTTTTTTGGCAGCAGTTAATTTTTAATACACATAGGAGTGAACAGATTCTTTCAGCAACCGCAATTAAAATGTGCCCAAATTATTGTTTTAGTATATGGTGCTTTATTCGTACTAAATAGGGGTTGTGAATAAGAAATTTATTAGCCCTGAACAAGATGTAGCTGCAATAAATGAACACTTATTAGTGAAACTCAATTCCTGTTCTGTGTGACTCTCCTCAAGGAGACAGGAAGTAAAGAGGATTCTCCACTACTGAGACGAGGGCAGCAAAAAGAAATGGGCAGAGGTGGTAACTCCGATCTACCCTATACAAGGAAAAAAATTACGAGTTTGGCTTTAATGAAAACTCTATGAAGAAAAACAGTGCCATTAAACTATAGGCAATGCTTTCTGAAAATAGGACAAAGGGCTGAATATAATTATCATTTGATCATTTGGCCATAAGCAGGAGCTGTCTACACTAAAGATTGCAAATCAATTAGCAATTTTGTTTAATGTGTCATAAAGAGATGATGGGAGGATTATAGCAGAGCCCTACATAGAACCACAAGTCAGCTAAGGGAAGCATTGTACTATTTCTTCTACCTCTTTGCTCATTCTCAGAGATTGGGCAATGGATATGGCTATAGGCCTTAGGAGCATGTCCACATCCTTGTATGCTTTTATTAATTTTAGAGGTGACCCAGCAGAGTAATCTGTACTGAGTCTAGTGTATTCGTTCTCTCATCTGTATTTATTAGAAAAATCTACAGAAACTATACATTTTCCTGATAGGAAAATAACAACTGCATGTAAGGTCTCCAACCACCTTACGTCCCTCTGAGAAAGTCTGTCTTAACTGATGAATGGCCTTAGGCCAGATTTATTGTGCATGGCCCTGACTAGCTGGATAGTGCATTGAGGATCTAGTGTGTGGGTGAGACAGCCATATATAACTTTATGGAAGATGCCAATTGGGTCTGTGTATACACTTTGCACTTGATGGTCGAAAAGTATTGCAGTCTGAGGATTAATGTAACTGCCACACAACCGGCGATGGCAGCCCTGTACTTCTTTCAAGACAACTGTACTTTAAAAAGACAAGAAAGAATGTGTGGGATCAGGGAAGTATTAATGTCGGAGTAAGTCAGGCAAGCAGTATTTTCTAGAGAAGTTCAGCAAAGGCAGACCCTGTTTTTTTTACACTTACACACAGGGTTCATTAAAAATGCTTTTGGAGTAATGACCGATATGTTCAGGTTGTTGCATTTTCTCCAGTCCTTTCTGATCTTCAAGATTGTTTTATCAATGAGAATTTGGTGTTCTGAGAATCCAATACCTACTATTGTAAAGCATAGGGTAGTATTTTTGATTTCACTTTAGGATTTTATGGTCAGACATGCCAATACGCCTTCCTTTTTTCATTTCCAGATGCATTACACCCATCTACCTATTCTGGAAAGTGGGATTTTGGAATATATCTCTTATGACACTGCAGTCTTATTCAGTCTTTGGGAATGTAGCCGGAAGAAGTTGGGTCAGAATAACTTGAAGTCCATCTAAACCAAAAAAGCATTCTGGCAGTGTTTCATTGCTAGCTCTAGCACAAGCACAAGTGCTTTATTGATTTAGATTGTTGCCTGGTTGCTCTTGAAAAAACAATCTTTATTTTAATGTGAGTGATGGGGTCAGTATTTTTCCTTCTCTAAAGTCTTAAGATTTATGTAATTGTGTAATAAATACTCTTATTAGTACATTTTTTTTTTGGGGTTGTACAATTACAATAAATGACACCCACACACAGTAAGGAAGCAGAAAATGAATACCCTCCAGAAATAAACACTTCTAACCTAACTGTTTCATGATCTCCCAAGTAAGTGTTGTGAATGACTGGCCATAAACTTGAATAAATAGTAGAGATTCAATTGTTCAGAGGTCCTCTATAATTTAAATAGATTTAAAGTCAGAGACACATTTTTATGATGTCTCCTGACCTTTCATACTGCAGAGGCCAAAATGACTTCATTGTTATTTATGGGCTGTTGTCCCTGACTGCTCTATTGGACCATGTGGGGAATGCCTAGTAGCTGCTGTGTTCTCCATTTGTGCTGCCTTCGATAAATCTCTATGATTTATTATTTCCTCAATTTATGTGTGGAGCAATGAAGGCTTACATTTGAAAATGGATCATTGCACAAGAATGGATATCATGTTTTTAAAAGCAGTGAAAAATCCAAAATACTTAAAGAAGAGCTGCAGTCAAGATAAATATTTCAATAAAAGTAATTTACCCTCTTCTGTTTCTTCTTTTATTTTGTACATTGGTCATTTATGATAGAATTGAAACCATTTATTCCATATCCTATGCCTGTCTACATTTATTTCAGTCAACTTTCATTAAAGGGTTGTATAGACTTTTGCTGAAAAAAACTGTATATCCTATCATGCTTTGGCTCCTTGCCTGACAATTC